>JAZDUA010000539.1:112500-487500 GCA_038098605.1 Gryllus longicercus
TGGACCTGCAAGCCACTACATACCTCTTAGCCGTCACACCAGCCAACGTCCTGTCGTGCTATTCCTCTCTTCTTAACGCTTTAGACAGTGTGTAGGAAATATTTCTTGGCTGATAATCTTTACGATCCTTGAAAGCTTGTCGTCACTGTTAAAGATAGTTATAATGCATGCGATAAATTCTGTGACATTCTCAGGAACTATAAAAGCTGTCACGAGCATAAGAAATGCCAGTACACTACCGTTCTTCTACTTATGAATATAAAAGACCGGTAATTTGGAGCATTATTGGATAATGTGATTATATTCCCATTCTTTTTACTATCTTTTTCATTATTTTTAATTATAACTTTATGCTAGCAGAAGAACAGTCCCAGTATAAAAATTTTTACTTTCATGCATTTTCCCTACTAGCTACAAAATAAATACGAATCCTTTAAATATATTATTTTCATATATTTTTTCACACTGTGAATTTGAATTCCAACGGTAGTAAATCAAGATTCCCTTAATGACGGTGTTACCTGCAATATAATAAAAAATAAAAACGAAGAAAACATGATAGTGTATGTTTCAACCGATTATCTAAAAAAAGAAATATTATAAATTTATAATAAAATTGAGTAAATAATATATACTGCCCTCATCTCACTAGAAATGCATTCAATATGTTTTGAGCTATATAATTTCTAGAACTTTTAACTAAACAACCTATCGTATTTTCAAGACTCTTCCTTGATGATGGATAGCTTCAAGAGTGAACAAATAACATTTTCGAAACCCACCTCCTACTCTAGCTAAGTATTTCATTCTGTCAACTATCTTAATGTTTAAATGAAATTAATCTTCATTTCATCTCAGTATCTATTTCATAGAATCGGACCTCAAGGCCGAACGCGTACACACGTAGCCTTCAATTCCATTTCAATTTCTCATTGACTGGCCTCATTCCCCTTCCCTCCACGCCCGACACCCTCCACGCCCGACACCCTCCACGCCCGACACCCTCCACGCCCGACACCCTCCACGCCCGACACCCTCCACGCCCGACACCCTCCACGCCCGACACCCTCCACGCCTTTTCAAGAAAACGTAGGTTGGCGCCGGATCTCGCCAGCCATCTGGGGAAGATCACAGCCATCTGCCACGGTGAAAAATATACTACTCACGATACTAATTACATTAGCAGCTAACGCGCCCAGAATCACTAATCCGTCAATCAATCCATCTCCTTGTCTCCACACTTCTGTCACTAACCCCAACACACCACACTTTGTTCTTCACCCTCCCCATTTTTCATCTCATCTCACAGCCGTCGTCCTCTCCGACCCTGCCCGCTTCCCACTACCCACCACCAGCCGCCCACAGTCCACCGCCAACCACCATCCCCGTCAACGCGCAACATCTGCCCCTCCCTGCCACGCTGGTGCACAGTGCTCAATTTTGGTTCCGTATCTGGACAAAAGTATGGCTTTTACAAATTACTTTGAATTGGCGCTGAAATTATGTTAATAAAACTTGCTTTGTTGTTTTTGCTACTTTTATGTTTTGCACACTGTGGGTCGTAAAAAACGGGTCGGAAGTAACGTATCGTTACCTCCTACGAATTAGCGATAGTGGACGTTTTATTTTTGGAAGTTTTTCAAATGAATAATATAGTTTGTAAAGGCCTTTCAACGACTCGCTTTCAATTTTTACAATAAACATGCACAGTCTTGCCCAAAAGTTAATGTTTTACGACCCACAGGGTCGACGAGTAATACAAACACGAGAAAATAGACCGCGTGGTTCCTCACTACAAATATTCTTTCTCTAATTGCTTTTGAGTTTCAAAATGGCAATCACGATCTCCAATTGAATTTTATTATTTTTTCATTATCAAAACTTTCTTGAGTGCTGTGCACGCAATTTGCGTCAGTCGACGGAATAAACAAATATTTTGTACACAGTCGGGCATGAAATTCTACTCATATAAAATCATATTTAGGTGTGCAATTTCTTCTGAGAACATACAAAAGCCTACGTTTTAAAGGAGAGACGTCTGAACCATTCCACAGAAAAATGTAGAAAATATCATAAGGTGATCTGCACCTGTAATTTCTACTAAATCCTCACGGTTTGCACATTCTTTCGTTTTGTGATGTGTCGACATCAATATTTTGTCATGCTTTCTCGAGGAATTTAAATTTTTCAATTCAATCATTTCAGAATCTCTCCAAGAATTTTTTTCTCCGATATTCTACAATACTTCTCTTTCAAGTCAATCTTAATCTTCTAGAAGGTATAAAAAATACAGGGAAAAATTTACTCGCCAAAAAAGTCAATAAAAGTGTCTATATTTTTTAGCTTAAATTACTACTCTTAAAACTTATAGATTCTTCTCGTCATCTAACAGTTTGAATAGTCCATACTTTTTAACAAAAATATGGAAATATAATAAACTCAAGAGCGCTATTTACAAAACGCACCAAGAAACTAAAAACTATACAAATGCAAGGAGGGAAACGATTGCATAAGACATTTATACAGCATCAAAGTAAATGCCGTCTGAAATGCTTATTAGAAAAATGTCTATATTTCAAGACGCTTTTTCTTTTGTAACTCGCTTTTAATTTCAAGAAATTTACATTTTTGTATGATATGGATTAATCTTTTGTAGCTTGCTAATTAAACTACAAAACATATTACACACCTGAACACTATGTAAAACTACATACTTCTAAATTTCATTTCACAACTCAACTTTGAGTTGATTATTCCTCCTTATGACCCATCCATAAGCTCTCTTGCACATTTTCTATTGGTAGGGTTTTTGAGAATCCAGTTTTTAAGTCTCAGCGCTACATTTAGTTTTCCCCATTTTTGTCCAGTTACGGAGAGAAAACTCACCTCTGTACCTCACCCTGTCGCGACACGTCGCCTGATGTCCCGTCGTTCCATCGACCCGCCGTCCCTTCGTCCCGTCGCCCCCGCTGCCCCCCGTTCTAGTCTCAGTCATATTCGGTTCAAATTTTGCAAACGGCGCCGGGCGGCGACCATCTACGGGCGCGCGCCGCGCTTCAAAGCGGCCTCCTAGGGCTCGCAGCGCGGCGCAGCGGGGAAGCATGCGGAATATGAGCGTCACCTGAATTTTTTGCCGCCGTTTTCTATTCCGTCTCATTAGAGAGCGGCTTTAAAAATAGCAGTTCCCGGCAAAAGCGGCCGTGTTTTAGACCTGATTGTATTAATATTACTGATTTTGTATTTCCCCCGCTTTTTTTTCTTGTTTCTTTGAACGATATCGCTTGATCCGGCCAGTCGTTCCGCAGGGCACAGATTACGGGCGTGGGCGTCGCAAGCCCAGGCGCTTTGAGAGGCGGCCAGAGGCGTTTGCCCACCCCTCGGCCGCGCGGCGGATCTGTGCACTGGCGGTGGCGGAGGGCGGCGCAAAATACCGGAGCATATCGTCATCAAGCACTAGTCCGCTTGCGGTGGCGGCGGACGCGGCGGCGGTGGCGGCAGCTGGAACGGCGGCGCCCGCTCGCCACTTTCATGTCCCGCTAGCACGCGAGCGGGGTCGCCCGATACAGCTATCTGCGATCTGCGCCTGCGTTGCCACCGCTCGCCTGCCTGCCCGCCGCGCTCCCTACAGCTTCGCCGTCGCCCCGCCACCGTCACTCCGCCACCGTCGCCGCGCCACCGTCGCCCCGCCACCGTCGCCCCGCCACCGTCGCCCCGCCACCGTCGCCCCGCCACCGTCGCCCCGCCACCGTCGCCCCGCCACCGTCGCCCCGCCACCGTCGCCCCGCCACCGTCGCCCCGCCACCGTCGCCCCGCCACCGTCGCCCCGCCACCGTCGCCCCGCCACCGTCGCCGCCGCCCCCTCCTTTCCGCACTCACTGCTAGTATTGTTTTATTATTACCCTGCCCGACGTCCCACCACATCATCACTCCCCTCCTCGACGCCCTCTCAACTCCTCGTCCCGCCATCGCGACACCCTGACACTTCGACCCCGCTACCTCGTCTCCCCGTCACTGCATCTCGTTATGTCGTCTCCTCGCCACTTCCTCACCCCACCACATCGTCACACACCAACTCATCATCTCTCCACCTCGTCACCCTTCCACCTCTTCACACTCCACCTCATCACCACATCTAACTTAAAGTTCACTACAAGGATATTTTGGAAATACTTGTAATGAAACCTCTATTGGTATAGTAAAGTAGAATCGAGAAACAAAAATTAAATGTAGTTAGTGTGGTCTTAGGACGGGGAATTTTCAAGAATGTTCGGGCTAAGATGCATTGGTTGGTATGTTTGTAGAGTCTGAAGATACCTCAATTCCGAAACACACCTTACAAGTAATACTTGATACAAAACTTATTTGAAATGATATTTGTAAAAGAAGGTGAAGATTTTTTTTGAAATTTTAATTGATAAAGTATTTAGTTTCAGTCTATATACGTAATACAATTACTTGAATGTTGATAAAACTATCTAAATATGCCAAGGGGCTTAGAAAGGGACCAAAATTGAATTATTTACATAACGTTACCCCTGAATTAACATTGTCTGCTTAATCTGGTCGTAAAAAAATGATGCATTTCGGAGACGGCTCTCCAAGCAAATAAAAAGCAAAAATAAGTTCATGTAGACGGGCTACCATGAAGTATATTTTGGACACGTTTTTGAATGGTAGTTGTTTGCCTCAAATCATAATAGAAATGACCGCGATTGTGTATGAGGAGTAGAACCAAGTTGTTCGTAACGAAGGCTAGATTACAGCGATAAAACCTCGACACCCCATGGCATGTTTAAATTTTGCAAAGAAAATATTAAAGGAATTATGTAGTATGTCTTTTCAAAAGATGAGGAAATTAAAAAATGTATTTCTAATACATTAGAGGGAATTTGCTTGCCAGACAATTAAAGGCGATACAGCTTTTCATTATTTTATGCTAGAGATATACTAGATCTATAATAGAGAGATTGGAAGGCAGGATAAAACGCACATCGTCATTGTCTGTAAGTGAACTTCGAGTTAAAAAGGGGCACCATTGACACTTAAAAATATAAAGTCATTTCGTTTTTGGCGATTCTTTAATATGCTGTATTGAAATTACACTTTCTAACACTTCTGAGATTGATATGACGTAATTTTCATTTATAAAAAAGTATATTAAAATTATATTTTATACACATTTCATGCTTATTTACAAAAATATTATTAAATATTGTAAAGAAAGATGTAGTTTAGTCGAAGTGGCTGAAAATAACATGAATACTCCTTGTCAACACTTCTCCCCACGTCGAAACGAAGCATTTTCCCTGTACATTTGCAATTTTCAATCCTACTTTGAGTTGAATCTCAAAGTCGAAATTTGTACTACAGTTCCTAATTGAGGAACTAGATACAATAACCCCTTTCGAAATCCCCGGGATCAATGCTGCACAGAAAACTTTCTCTTAGTTGCATACGCTGCTCCTACACAGTTCAGAAACACAGTGCGCCACAGTGCGCGCCGCTCTTAATGGATGGATCATAACCGGCAAGTTACGAGCCGACCAGGCGGTGACAGTGACGCAGCGCAAATCAACTTATGCAATGTGAGTGTTTCATATAAATAATTGGGAGACTAGTGTTGCTAGTGACTGTAATAATTGGGAAAAGAATTAAAGTGAAGAGTAGGGAGACAAATGTTGATTTACTCGTTGAGGAAAAAAGGAAAAGAGATTGTGGCACGTGGAAGAAAAATATCACAAAGATAATCGCAGCAGCGGAAGAGGTTATGTTTGTCTCCATTCTGGGAAAGATGTCCCCAAAAAAATTTCGATGAGGGAAAAAGTGTATATGAATGTTCTTGAAACTATCTGTAACAAAAGGGCACAAATTCAAAATTCAAAAATTTGTATGGCATTGTGAAAGGTTCGCAAACCTGTTCTTCTAACTAAGTGGCATTCGCGTATTTTAAGAAAAAATACCTCTAGTACCACAAAGGGAAGTTGATCGGTCGCTGACGGTTACTAAAATCCTAAAATGTTGAATGGAATGAGAAGATTTATCTCATGAGGCAATTTCTTTTGAGAATGAATCCGATTGTAAATATTATGAATGAAGCAAATAGTGATCTTCAGGATATGCTTTATTACATTAAATAATCCATTTCCTCCAAATTCCACTTTACTTTTCATCAAACTTTACCTCAAAATTAATTTGATCTCAACTTTTGACAAAGTACCTCCATTCCATACAACGCATAATGTATAATTACATTATGGGTACAACAGCGCATAATGTATAATTTAGAAAAATATATACTCATAACTATCCTGATTTTTTCACAAATTCCACTTCATTTATGTATTTAATTAATACAAACAAATTTAAATAACATTTAACACTAACAACCTGATTAGTACATAGTTATAGAATTTTCAAACCTTCTGAAGTGAAGGTTTTCTTTGAAGGTTCTCCAAAGGTCATATCTCCACTTACGCGGTTATTGTATGTAGCTCCTCAACTATAGTTCGATATTTTAAGTGTACACATTTCGGATTTTTATTTCTTACTATAATACATATATTACAGGTGAAAATTTGGGGGAAATCCGTAATTCCAAAATATGGAGGGTGTAATTTTTAAGTGGTACGGTTCTTGTCATTGATTTTTTTCATATAGTAACTACATATCTTACCCCAGGAGATGACTGTCGTAAATCAAAAAAATGAGAATTTTGAGTTATTTGGTGGCTAAAGTTCCTGTTAATGAAGTCCATGTCCTGAAAAAATGTCACAACTCCATTCATAAAGATTAATTTTGTAAGTTTTCTTGTATGGGTAGCAACTTCAACAATAATAAACATGGAGAAAAAGTTGTATGAACTGGTAAAGTTGCAAGCAAGGAAAGATGCACCATTCATTCTTGAATATAAAACTACTTACGGTAAAAAGTTCAAGCAGATCAACACTAAGCAAAAATGCAGAGATCGTCCTCAGACAAGATGCTTGAATTTGCAAAAGGCTTATAAGAAACACCCTGGCAAAACTGAAACCTAGAAGGATTTAAGTGATAATAACCAGATTCCTTCTCAGTTTCATAATTATCATAGAAATAGAATCAGAGATATAGAATACAATATCAGAATAATTATTACACAATATTCGAACGAATGGGGAACATTGTAAAATGGAACTGGTCGTATCAGTGATAAGTTCCTATTCTAAATCAAAATAGTTAAATTGAAATAATTTTGTACTAATTTTGTTGCTATTATTAAGTCAGTTTATTTATAGAAAGATAAAAAAGTATTTACAAATGCTGCCACTAAAATAATAAAAATAGTGAAAATTTGTGTTCGCCGTATATGCAATAACTCCTTACCATTTCAACAAATACTGAGTAGAAAACAGACAAACTCAAAACAATTATTTTTAAATTAAAAAAGTATGCATAGTCAACCCAAGGTATTTGTAATATATGGTATATTATTAAGAAATGTTAAAATTTTCATATACATTATTTTCACTTTAGTGAAATGTTTATTATTTTTTTATATTGTGTCAAACTCTTTATATGCTTCTCCTGAAACACTGCTCATTTTGATTTTTAGCAGTCTTCCACTAGTGGGTGAGACATGATGTAGTAACAGTATGTATGAATGCACAGAAAAAATTAAGGATATGACTCCCTCTTTGAAAAATTTCTCTCTGCGTAACGAACATTTTTTAATTCGCCTTCGATAGATTTGTTTGCAAATATTATCCGAATTACATTAGGTATATAAGTATTTTGCTTTGTATTACAGAAATTACTGCACCCAATACCGTTTAGTTTGAAAAGCTACAACGTAGCGCTGAGTAACTTACATAGAGCTGAGTAATGTGGATAGAGCTGAGTAATGTGGATAGAGCTGAGTAATGTGGATAGAGCTGAGTAATGTGGATAGAGCTGAGTAATGTGGATAGAGCTGAGGAATGTGGATAGCGCTGAGGAATGTGGATAGCGCTGAGGAATGTACATAGCGCTGAGGAATGTACATAGCGCTGAGGAATGTACATAGCGCTGAGGAATGTACATAGCGCTGAGGAATGTACATAGCGCTGAGGAATGTACATAGCGCTGAGGAATGTACATAGCGCTGAGGAATGTACATAGCGCTGAGGAATGTACATAGCGCTGAGGAATGTACATAGCGCTGAGGAATGTACATAGCGCTGAGGAATGTACATAGCGCTGAGGAATGTACATAGCGCTGAGGAATGTACATAGCGCTGAGGAATGTACATAGCGCTGAGGAATGTACATAGCGCTGAGGAATGTACATAGCGCTGAGAAAGCGCATACAAAAGCGAAAAAATTGTGCGAGGTTTAATACAAGATGGCTGCCATTTTTGAACCAAGTACAAAAGATTGGTTTTAAAAAATTTAAAAGACCAAAACATATTGATGTACCGAAAGAATGGAATTTTTCTGATGGTGATATTAAAATGTAATGACCGAAATCAAACAAGAAAATGCGTAAAAGGACATTTAGGAAAAGACGTTACAATGTATTTGGGTAAAGACCATACTGTATATTATTAACTTCTATATCTAGCTTGATTCAGAGTAAGAAATAAATTGATAGGAGCAATATAACTTGCTGTGTAAACAAAAGTTTTTGTATACCTGCTAGCTTTTACGCCAGTATTTCCCGGAGAAGAATGTCGAAACTCTCCCTTGGGTATAATTCGATTTCAATCAACTGTATTTGTCACTCTCTTGAGACGCACGTTTCGTTAGTCATAACGAAGAAATTTTAGCAACGGATCTGATGAGGCGCTCACGCGTTCCCTTTCAACAGATTTTAATTACAGCCTACCGGAATACTCAAATTTTTAGACTTCTAGAAGATCTCGGCAATGAAACTATTATCCTCTAGTTTAGTTCTCGCAATAATTAATGGATGTAGCAATTAGTATGATGAAGCAATTACTTTTTTAACTTGATCATCTTGAAAACAGAACAAAATATCTTTTTCCAACACGCATTCTGTTTCAATATTTATTCCTCGTAACCTCCTTAAAACTAAAATCTCAAATTTCACTTCTGTGACACATAAAATGTGAAGAAAACAGCCTAAAAGTATTTGTTATCACGAAACAGAAAAATAATTTATGTGACGAACGGGAATGTTCAAAGAATTATTATTGAAATGCACCATTAAAACACAGTTATTATCTCTCAACATTATGCATAACGTAGAATCAAATCAGTCGAGCAAAATCTGTAAAAAAAAAAGATATAATTCGTCTGAAAACTGTTGATGGATACTTCCGGTGTGATACTTCGGTATTAGATTTCTCCCCATATTGTTATTAGAGACCATGAAGACCTCGGTACCTCTGCTTAACCTTGAAGTTAGAAACTTTTATTCTTATATATCCTGTAAAGGATAGCATGATTTAAAGCAAGTCTGCGAAAATTTTCAAATTCGAGAAGAGGGATGAAAGTGTGTTGTAAAAGCGCTGGTAACGGTTTTATTTTGCTGTCAATGCTGGTGATTATAATGATGAGTGATGAGCGTGAGGGAATGCTAGTGTGATACAAGCTTGATAGCAGTGGAAGTGATAGAAGCGGATGAGAACTTTGAGCTTGGTGGCAGCGGGGGTGTCACGTGGGTGTGATCGACGCGGTGGTGTGACGTAGCCGCGATTATAGCGGTGATGTGACGTACGCGTGATGGAAGCCAGGGTGTGACGTAGCCCTGATGGAAATGATGGTGTGATGTGGCCGCGATGGAAGCGGGTGTGTGAGGAGGGTGTGACGTAGGCCTGATGTGAGCGGTGATGTGACACAGGGGTTATTGACGCGAGGGTGTGATTGTAGCAGCGATTGTAGTGGTAGTGTGACGTATACGTGATAGAAGCGGCGGGGTGACGTAGGCTTTATGGAAATGGTGGTGTGATTGGTCGTGATGGAAGTCGGCGTGGGAGGAGGGCGTGATGGTGTGACGTAGGACTGATGTGAGCAATGATGTCAAGCAGGCGTGATGAACACAAGGGTGTAACGTGGACGTGATAGTAGCTGTCGTGTGATGGTCGTCAAATGGTGGCGGCACAGGTGCCGACGAGCAGCCGCCCCAATTGAGGCGCGGTGAACGGGTAGCAGGTGCTCTCTAATTCACGTACTTCCCGCAACTTCTGTCTGGCGCTGACACAAAATGCCTTCCTTTCTTTCAGGCCGCTTCACCGATAGAGCAGCTGCGGCGGCAGCACGGAGCAGGGCGGAGCAGGGCAGAGCAGGGCGGAGCAGGGCGGAGCCGTGCAGATGGGCGGCGAACAGGTGGGCGGTCCAACAATCCTTTTGTGAAGTAGCTTTGCATCGTATTTTACGCAAAAATCCACCGGATGGTTTCAGTGACTAACATGACGTGTGCACGTAGGTGTTCGCTCTTTTTATTTTGTAACGGAACCACAACATCTGAATGACGTGGAATATATGTTCTTGCCATTTAAGAATTTTATTTACTTTTAGAACAATACAACATTCATTGAAACTGCATTGAATTAAATTCAAATTTTGTCTTCGAAGTCCGTGAAATCTCTTCACTATCCTAAAGAAAGGAATCGCAGAACAAACAAATTTCGGTTAATTGAATCAGGATTACAAATACAAATGTTAATGCAAGTATCAGGGCAATTAAGACTGTAGATAATTGGAGTTAGAACGGCCATGCGCCGCGTACTATCTTCTAACACTCCGAAAATTTCAAAAAAAAAATCTTCCACCTCACTGAAAGTCTTATCTACATACAATATGACAATTACGCGAATAGTTAACTTACTCCGTAAACATTTACACTTCTTCAATAAACGGATGGAGATCGATCCAGTGGCTGAAACATGGGTTCGTGAAGAATGCTTCCATCTCACGATTCATTTCTTGCATGGCTTTCCGATCGGGTTTCAACCAACATAATGTACAATACGCTCCGTCAGAGTGCTAATCTATTTACGTTGCGTAGTGATCGAAGTATCGATACGGGTATGGTTCCTATTCGCGGCACATGGTTATTCCATTATGATTCGGTTAATAATCCCGAAGTCCGGAACAGACAAGTTCTCCATGAAATTTAAGGGAATGGTAACAATATAGACAATACAGCAATTATTTGCATGCCAAAAACGTAAAAAAAAAATTCCATTGCTCTATACGTGAAATGCAAATATTAAAAGGGTGGCGTCTTCCTTGGAGCGTTCTTGTCGCATGACGTCAACTATGTCATTAGTAGGGGAGCACTGGAGTATGAGAATTTAGCCCATATGCTCAGTGTGACAAAAGGAGTAATATAACAATCAAATATTTGGATTTCTCGGACTAAATCGAAACTGTTTCATTGTTTCCGAATTTCCTGGGATTTATGAATATCTAGTGAATCTAACAACTCTTAAAAGGTCGGAGACCACATAGCTACTTTTGATTTTCTGTTCACATTTGAAATTCATAATACAGAAGTTTTGTATATTCCCGATTCCTGGGTATCTAACGGAACTACAGACACCTCTCAAAACGACGGAAGATGTATTGGTTTCTTCGAATTTATGAACGTAATGAATATTATTAATATAGATGTTTTTGGATTTTCCCAAGTTTTTTAGTATCTAATGAAGGCATAGACAACGTTACATGTAGCCAGAGACTACATATTTTTCTTAGAATTTCTACACACTGTGGAAATGAGTTCGAGACTACACTGATCATTAAAAAGGAGAATAATACTGATTTTAACAATGGCATGCAGTTACCATTTGCACTGAATAATACTAAAATAATACAAATGCATAGTAACATAAAAGGTACTTCAATATCTCGCTCAGTGACCCTCAACTCGATCAGGTTGTGCGTCGCATTTTCCCTTGATTGACTGAGCGAAAGTTGGATTGCCCCTTATTTTGCTTCTGGACATAAATGTAACTTCACTATCTGAATTCGGTCTTCTGACCTCGGCGGGAAATAGTTTAATATAATAACACAGGCACACAAAAAAGTTGTCAAATGTTTCTCTATGTATCCCTACGCGCTGAATCCGTACCCAAAGGCATAATTGCACCACCACTTTCCATTTCTTTAAATAGCAAAAAATACCATGAAATTTATAGTTTACAATTTCTCGGTATTTAAACACAACTTGACGGTGGTGGCGTAATTCTGGCATCAGATTAGGATTCAGCGCGGCATCGTACATAGAGAAACATGTGTCAAGTCGCTGGGTCTGACAACAACCCCCGAAAACAAAAAATACAATTTCACTGTGAATTTTCGCGATTTAAAAACCCTGGAGGCTGGTCGCGCAATTCTGACTCCAGATTCGGATTCAGCGCCCAGACATACACAGAGAAAAGTGTCACGTCAACTTTCTTGTGTGCCTGTGTAATCGTTCTTCAAGCTCTTGCGGCAGTAAATCGTTTTCTTCACATAAGGCACAATAAGGAATAAAATTCTAAATCTGTAGCTCATTTTTATTTTCTAATAGGTTATATTGCACTAAAACGTATATTTTTAATCAATTCTTACTCTCTCTCTAAACTCTTGTTCTAATGTTATTCAACATTATATACACTATAAAATTAATAGTATATATATATATATATATATATATATATATATATATATATATATATATATATATATATATATATATATATATACAGAGACAGAGAGAAAACACATTGTTGCTATACATGCTATATAATCTCCATATAATATATCAGTAATGCATATCTACACATTACACTTCCGACGGTTTCTATGTTAAGCATAGTTTTTGTCATTAAATAAATGAAAAGAAAATTACTTGCACGAATTAACTGAAGAGAAATACTTGTCAAATGAAACCCAAGAAAAAGCGAGTAGCAGAGGTTCCGCATCTGCGATGGAAAAAGTGTATCTAGAAAGGCACTCCGAAAAATGAAATTCGTAGACTTGACAATAGTAAAGGTAGAGTCGCATCATCAAGTTATTCCTACGCAAATCTCATAACGCTGCCTGAGGAGGATTTAATCTATATGCAAGTCTAAAATTCTCGGCTATAAAAACTAGTATATAAACTTATGGGATTATGGATATGGTTGTAAAAATGTGACACATTATGCTGAGTCCCTTTCCAACGAAAAAAATGAAATAAAACACGCTGCTTGCGTATTTAATTTCGTCATTGCACAGAGATGTCCTTTTCTTAAAAATATATCACTTTACGTTCATTAGATAGCTTTTCTAGTATTTAATAGTCCATTAATTTAGTTTTGGAACTCATAAAGATAAATAATAATGTCATGTTTCATTTCTCAAATAACTCTTTCCGAGAAAACGCAAAGTATTTTCTTTGTTTTTGAAAATTGTGTTGTGCAGAGTTATTACACAATGAACGATACACTCGTACATTTTTCATAAGAGTTCAGTTAATGTTTTCAATTAGTCAACGGTTGCATGAGTTAGATGATTATAATTAAATAAAAGGTTGCAGACGTTTTCATTTATTGAATTGACAAAATATTTCAATACACAAATTATAAAAGTAAATATGATTAAGGTTCCAACATCTTCAAACTTGTGTAATTATTTTTCATAAAAGTTCTATTTTTTTTTCGTTTTGGACTTCTTGATGGTTGTGAAAACGTACCATGGTGATACGTCTGGTATTACACATGTGTTAACGATCAATGGAAATCAGAATGACAGAGGGACGTACAAAATCTGGAATCCCACATCATTATTTCATCAAAGCATCTATGTAGAAAATCCATGCGATGTACTACCTAATTAATAACTTCCGTGGCCTACATGCGTGTGCAAATATATACGGAAAAGCTACAAATGTATGGACCAGTTGCATGTACTGATACACGAACAATAGCATGTTGAAAACAAACACCGATACATACATTCTGCTACGATTGCGAGTGGACCGAAACCGAGAAGAAGAGTACTTTTGGGGTCTCCAAGCCTCTTTCAGTAAGGCCCTTAGAAATCTCCAGGATTTTTAACTGAGTAGTTACCACAGAGGTTTCAGCCCAGCTCCATGTTGATAGCTTTAGCAGCAGACCTAACACAGAAGACAGGAGACAAATGGGAGTTTTGCCGAGCCAGACGAGCGAAAAAACGCAGTGCGTCTCCTAGGTATACGACTCAGGCGGAAAATAAAAGGTCGTGTTTGTTAGGCGATAGTGGGCGGACATGGCACTTTTTTTTTCGAGCTAGCGCGCAGCGCGGAGTCGGGACGAGGGGTCGGGGCAAGACGGCGACGAGTCGGGGGTACGGAGGGGAAAGGAAGGGGGAAGACACGAAAGCACTTGTCTCGCGGCAGGACAGTGTCCCGTTGGAAATATTAGCGACGACCATGCGTGCAGTAGCTCGCTTCCCCAGCCTCCCCTCTTCGACCGACGATCCCGCCCACCACTCCCCCCCCCCGACCCACCACGCTCCATCCCTCCCTCCTCACGTCCCGCGCGCGACCGGACGCTAACTTCCCTCATTAGTGGATGCTCGTTAACGTGACTCCCTGGGCTGTCATGAACTCGGCTAACGAGACTTCAACAGGAGATCGTATGTTTCCCGCGGACGAGTTACTCCCGCGGAGCCGGTGTCGCCGCCGCTGCCGCCGCCGCCGCCGCCGCGTGTTGATGCGACAATCGCGCGCTTGCCGCTCCCACGCCCTCGCCCCACCACGTACGCCTGGAGTCGACCCCGCCCCCTTCTGCCCCGAACGGCCCCGCCCAGCCGTGCTCTCGTTTTGTCGTCGGCCCTCGCCCCGTCCCCTCGTCGCCCGCTCACGCTCGCACACGACCCGTGCCCGAACCGCGCTGTCCCGCCCCTCGCCCCCACTCACGCGTCTACGCCCCGTCACTCCGCTCCAGTCCTGCACGTGTGCTGCGACCTCGCCTCGATCGCCTCCGAACTGGGTTCTCTGCCGTCTGGTAGTGGATTCTCTCGCGTCAAAATCTCGAGGCTGGCGAGCACCATTGTGGTACTAGAAAGGTTCGTGGGTGTTCTAAGAGGTTGGCGAATTTTCATCTGGTGATCACAGAAGCAAACGTCTCACAAGTGGCATAACTAAAATGAAAATGGCAGTTCTGAAAATCGTACTTTTATTCAAAATTGGCCGGTTTTCGCTTAGGAAGAATCGTCGAGAATCCTTTTAATAGCCTGCTCGTTTTAATGCTTTCAATTAATATTTAATATTAAACTCATTAAATATTCTTCTAAAGAGTCAATCTGGTTTGTTGTAGTAGATTGTTGGCTCAGAAAATTGTAGTACATTTCCCTCATAAGTCACATAGTTTGACAGTTTTTTACATTAAATAAATAATTCAATTAATAAATGAATAGTGAGAATTCTCTCGAAGAACAGATGTAATATAATACTGGTTTAGTGGTTGGAAAAGCTACCCATTAACCGCCGATATGGGGAGGAACGAAGATACTGCGATGTGAGCAATACGAATTTTGATAAGCGTCAAGAATCTTTGAACAAGATTTTTGAAATTCTCGAGCGCCACATTCAACACACCTATGATAAATCAATTTCACAAATGTTGGAAAGTTGGAATAAAGCACAATTATTGAATGCCATGGCGTATGCCATGTTTTTCTCAAGGAGTCTGAGAGTTATGAACATCCAGGTTTGATCAAATGAATTCTTATATGAATTATTGGTTGCGTATCCCACAATTAATTAATTGCTTCTTGAAACGCAAAATGCAGACCTGATTGAATGATTGTTGCCGTCTATCCGTCTGGAGGTCGTTTGAAGGTCGTTTTTCTTGAACCTCTGATAGATTCATCAAACCGCTAGACAATTAAGGATATTTGGGCATGTGCAGTGGGCGATTCCACATTTTTACCTTAGTCTCTGCCCCTACCGACGCCATATCGCCCATTTGAGCTGAACATTAGGTACGTGAAAAAGGTTGATACGATTGACGCTCCCTCAAAGAGTGGTTGCGTAGTGCTATTCGCTTTCTCCAAAAAGAAGGGAATAGTGCAGCAGAAATTCGCAAAAGAATGAGCCGAATAGACGTTGGAAACTAAAACAAATGAGGAATGCTGTCTTTGGAAATGTCCTCACTCATCACAACACCGCCCCTCACAGTGCTGCTGTAACCAAACAATATCTGGGGCAGATGGGTCATACTTCATTATTCGGTTTGTAGATTTTGTAGATTATTCGGTTTGTAGGTTTGTAGAAGAATAATGTTAGTCTCTTTCCCAAATTGAAGAATTGGCCAGGAGACTAAAGCTTCCAGACGAGATGAGCTCAAATTAAATTTCAGATCCATCTCACATCAGTGATGGCAATGTTCAACGAAGAGGGAATCGAAAACTGTTCACAGATAAGACAAATATCTAAACATTTACGACGATTTTGTAGAAAAATTACCGTGTTTATGCACCACTTTCGATAATAATTAATTTTTTCATTGTTGTCTTGTTATAGTTCAGCGGATGTTAAGAAACCGCCTCCGTAGATCAAAGACCTTTTCGAATAATCCAATTTATGTGCTGCAGATATGTAAGAAAAATAATTATACTATCTTCAAAAACAGGATGTACTTCTTATCGTTCGCCACCAAAGTAGGAAATAGGCCAAAACAGAGTAGGTGTAATTGAACATTATCCGCATCTCGTCGATTACGTTTTTACTCTTGCATTTTTCTAGGACTATGATTTTTTTAAGAAATCACCGATCATCAAATATGAGTATTCAGTTATCTATAATATTCCTTTAAATTGAAGAATTACAAAGTATTCCTTTATTTGATACTGAGACGGATCACAATTTTTCAATATATTTAATTAATAATAAATTAAAATGTGTCGACGAATTACGCATAGAAATTCAAATAAGTCCGACAAAATGTGAGCAGTAACAAGACGTTGGGATTTAGAAGTCATGAAGACGGATTTAGAAGTAGTAAATGCTATTGAATATTTAAAATTTAAAAATATTTTAAATAAATATTTTTTATAAAAGTGCATTATTGATATAGACAAAAGGGCTCGAATGTTTCAGTAGCAAAGGACAGAATAGCATCGATGAGGCGAATGAAACGATCGAAAACAAGGTACAGACGGGTGCAAGATGAGCCGCAAGTAAATAATTGATCAGGACGAGTCGTGACTTGGTAGACAGAGGATGTTAGGCTGTGAACAGAATGGATTTTGTTAACGTTTTAAATGTGAACGATTCGTGTCTTGGTAAGCGGCGGATAATAGGTTGCAAGTTTAATGAAATTTTAATGAGTTAAAATTATAGGAGAAAAAGCGCGAAAATACAAAGTCTCGGCGGTGTAGAGTATAATTGTAACGACGCATAATTTACGGATGACCAAGTCTTGGAACTGTCAGTGTAGCGGCTCAGGATGCAATTTGGACGATGGGAGCAGCGGAGACGACGCAAAAACGCGGAAAATGAAACAATTCATTTTGGGTATGGGACAATTTGTTAAGAGTAGAGAAAGCAATTTAAATACTCAGGATATCGTAGGCAATAGCCTTTCTCAGTCAGATTTGTTCAGTTACATAAATCATACCCAGAATAAAATAAAAAACCACGAAATACAACTTTTCCGTGCTGAGAAACAATAGCTGGGTTGCAACGAACAAATGATTTCTGCAATCACAAAATGGTACACGGAAACAAAGACAAATACTACAACCGTCTCCTCTGTAGGATAAAGTAAACATAAATAAATACAAACTTGAAAGTAAGTTAAAGAGACTAAGAAAGTGTCGCTAATGAAAGAGTTCATTTCACTAGAGAGCGTCGAGAAAAGTAACTAATTTCGTTTAGATAATACGTTCCATTTGTTCAATTGTGGAGAATGCCATGACTCATTTCCCCTAATGTTGACTATTGCAATAAGGGAGGACACAAAACTGTGTTTAGTTAGTATTTCTCTCTGGTATCTGCGTATAATGTGTTCCAAGAATCAACGGAAACAATCGATCAGGGGAGCCGAGCTGTAGACCTCTTCAAACGTTGACTTCACTTATCCTCGTTACCTAATTGGTCTTCAAAATTTGTCACGATTGAATTTTGAACATAGGCTTATTGTCAGGTTCTATGCTTGCAACCGATGCTGCTGATGAGTTTAAAACTATTATATTTACTGCTTCTCTTGAAGTTTGAACGTCTTCCTAAATAGAACCAAAACACACACTACCGGAACCATTTTCGGCTCCTATGTAACGGTTAATATATCGGATTGTTATACCAAAGTTTGTGGATTAAAACCTGATCGAAGCCGAACGCTTTCCTGCAGAGAGAAAGTAAAGCTGGCTGTCCCTTGTCGTAGATGTATTGCATGTAAAATGTCCTGGAGCCTAAAAGAAGCCTTTAAGGTAAATTGGAACCACCTGTTTCGTCGCCTAAGTGATACATTCTTTGTCTGCTAGATGGCTAAAGAAGCTAAGCAAAATTTGCGTGGTCAGGTCGGAGAGCAGATCTGATGACCTGAGCTTCGCCACGTACAATTAGGCATCATTGATTGACTTTCAGGCACACTTCGCTTTCATTACCGCTTCCTCCTCTTCTCTCGTCCAGCCTCTCGGCCGAGTCATACCCGCAGTCGTTACGTGTTCGTCATTTCCGTTTCGGTGAGCACGACCGTCACCGCCGCATTTGGAGCACCTGTTCCATCCGCGATAGCTCACTCCGTTTCAAGCCCTTGCAAGTTACAAGCATTCAGCTCATTATAAGCACACGGTCCGTTGCTAGTAGGTCGGGCGTTACAAGCACTTTTCCCTTCCGACGGAGTCTCCTGCAGAACAGCCTCTCCTCTCACAAAATCTGCTCTGCATTCCCAGTATTGCTCCTGTATCAAGAACACCTTCTGACTCGAGAACTCGCTACGTCTAATTCCACCCTTATCCGACTCAACTTGGAACTTTTTCATGACACACGTAGTTGGAATTGATTGCGAGTCCACTACATCAATGAACTTTTAAACCCACATTTTTATTAAAGAATAATTACGGTCTTTGAAATTCTGCGACATTTAATTAACAGTATACACTTGCAAGTGATTCATAAAAAATCATTTTGTGCCATTATCCCAATTTTATTATGAGTTTTAAAGTTCATTTGAAACTTACATGTTTTCTTGTGTTCGTGTTATAGTTTATTTTCATAAGCTTATTAAAATACCCTCATCTATATTAGGCATTTATTAAACAATCTCATTAGACCAAAGCATTAAATCCATTAGGAATTGCGTTCAAAGCATTTATTTCAGAAATGCAGAATTCTGTGCGGCAAACATTTATTTAGCTTCGAAAGAGCATTATAATCAAAAGAACGAATCAACGAACCAATCAAGTTGTTTCTGAGTCAAAAATAGAACGGATAGCCTTGCGTACCTACTAAAAGCTCGTCGGTACTGGCCGGATGGTCCTAGGTTCGAAATCCCGAAAGGGGCAGAATTTTCAGCACTAGCTTCATAGCTAGGTCCCTTCTATCACCCTTCAATTAGTTTCCGGTCAAATCAAATAAACTCATATTTTTCCATCAAAGTTCAAAGGTGCTGATAACATTCAAGTGGATTATTTAATTTTCTGGTGTAGTTTGCTTTCGTATACGTTTTTCGACTTAATGAATTCTGTTTCCTCGAAAATTAACTAACAGAATTAAATGTTTAACTTAAATTTGAAGTGATTATTTCCGCGGAAGCATTCTTGGCTATCCGGGATGAGCCGCGTCTCGGTCAATTGTACTGACGTTTCGGCCATCTTGCTGTGGCCTTCTTCAGAGCTATACTGTAGCGGTACAGAATTATTAAGATAAATTAAATTGAGTAAAGTAGACCTAAGAAATTTTTTACTGAAGAAAAACATACGGCGTCACGCGCGCAGCTACCCTTCTTGCAACAGCCACGATCCCCTGACCCATTTCGGATGTTTATGACACCCCACCCAACGGCCGAAGAAAGGGTTAATTGTAAAGCCGTCCAGCTGCAGCCACATCTGGAATATTTTCGAAACGCCTGTCATCGTGATCGGGGAAACCCAAAGCAATAATTCTGTAGCCGGGAGGCCCCTTCACAGACGTGGCCTATTTTCGAGACGGTAGAGAAAGACACCCAAGTTCCAACAGAGACAGAGAGTGGAAAATTCCTATACTCCGCAGGAGCTTATTGGCCAAATTTAGTGTACAACGCCATCACCTTTAGCCAATAGCGACGCGATCGTTGTAGGGAGCAAGAACATATGAGTAGAAAGGGTGGGGATAAAAGTTAACTTCGTGCATTTATGAGAAACAAAATTTCAGTGGGCTGAGAACAGTGGGTTGAGAGACTTCTCTGGGGTGGGAGCCAGTCGCGGGGAGAGGCGAGTGCGCCACTGAAAGCACTTAGTTGAAATCACTGGGGTGATAGAGTGGAATTCTCAGTGAGAATTTTATAGGAAGTGCAAAAGCACTTCAAAAGTAAATTGGCGAATCCTTTGTAATTGCGTATTCGCTACAGGATTTCGCAACTTCTAAATTTGTATTTGAGAGGATTCGCATAGTTCAGAGGGAGACATTGTTGTGTGCTCCGCACCTGCGATCGGGGGCGATATCCCCGGTTATCTACAAGCTCCGCCGAAGCAGCCTCCAGACGGCCCCCCCTGCTGACGTCACCAGACGCCGCCAGACGCCACTGACCGCCCTGAGGGGGGCGCGACCGACCAACATTCCAGCGAAGGTCGTCCCGGCCGCCCACAAGCTTCGCCGCGCCCGCCCGGGCACATTGAACTTCTGCCACGGAAGCTCTCAGGCAATGTAACTGGAGGCAATAAACCTTTTTGAAGTATTGTCAAAGCGGTGCCGCGCCAAGGCACAAGAAAGGTCCTCAAGGACGACTCTGTAATTCTAGCTATAAAATAATTTTGTACTCTTCTCTAGTTGTAAGCTTTCCTTTTAATTTTAATCTTTATTTTTTCTTTTTATTCAATCTCTTCTTTCTTTTATTTTATTAATGTAACTTCCCTGGTACAGCTTTGTCCAGGAATAAACGTTGTCTTTTACCAGTAATCAAATTGTTTATTTTGAATGCCCATGAATTTAATTAACAATTCGTTCCATCCAAAGGAAATTGTTACAATTGGCTAGTTTTTAAACGAGTAAAGGGAATAGGACCGACTGAGCTATAACCGGGCCGCTAACCGCGCATTTCCCTTCGCCGGGAGATGAGTGGAGGTGTTACAATACTGCGGCAGTATAATAAAATTAAATAATCCACATGGATGTTATTAGCACCTCTGAACTTTGATGGAAAAAAATGAGTTGATTTGATTTGACCGGAAACTAATTGAAGGGTGATAGAAGGGACCTAGCTATGTAGCTAGCGCTGAAAATTCTGCCCCTTTCTAGGACCATCCGGCCAGAACCGACGAGCTTTTAGTAGGTACACAAGGCTATCCATTCTATTTTTTATTCAGAAACAACTTGATTGGTTCGTATCTTTTGATTATAATGATCTTTCGAAACTAAATAATGTTTGCCGCACAGAATTCTGCATTTTTTAAATAAATGCTTTGATGGTACGCAATTCCTAATAGATTTAATGCTTTGGTCTAATGCGATTGTTTAATAAATGCCTAATATAGATGAGGGCATTTTAATAAGATTATGAACTAACAATAAACATTTTATTAGTCCCAACTTTGGCGACCGAAATCACTGCTCACTTACGTGTGTCTACCCTCCGATCTGAAGCACGTCTCCATGCCTTTTCCTCTGACGCCTTCTTTCCTTCTGATCTGGGTCATATCTCCCTGCTTTTTGATCTCTTGGCTTGGCGTGCCCTCGGCTCGTGCAAGAAACTTCCCCCTCCCTTCGAATCCCTAGATTCCCAGATTCATCCCTTCCCTAAATATTCGCCGTCTTATTGGAGGAAGAGAATTGTGTCTTGCTTTAATACCCTACCAATCGCTGGTCGAGCTTATCTGGAATTTTCCTTGCCTGACTCTTACAAAAAGTTGATACTGGGCGCACGTGTGCAGCTAAGCGTCTCCTCAGCACCGGCTTCTGCATTAACTCTATCATCGCAATAAACATGATCTATCGGCTCCGGGTATTTTCCTTATTTCAAGACCAGGTCTGTTCTGGAAACAGGGCGAGTCGGGGCAAGGCGGGCGCGGGCGGGCGTAAACAAACACGACCCAGTGGTGAGGCCTCCCCTTCAACGGGCGCAGAGCGGCTGGCGGTCGTAAATACCTAGAGCCGAGAAGGGTGGAAAGGCCCACGTGCGTCTCGGTTGCTCGCACACAAAGAGCTTGATCAATCTTACGCAACATTTCCTTTCGTGCAATCGGATTGTTCATAAAAAAACGTTCTGATTATATATCTATAGGGTATTTGCCACCACAATAAAGCACACTATAATTCCTAAATTTTAAATGTATATGCAACTATGCATTTAATTAAAAGTTCACCTCATCTCTCAATATGCATATCAAATGCATTCTGTAAAATCAAATTCTATTGGCTCACCCACGACCGACACGGCACTGATCCTCTCCTGTCACGCTCTCACCAACAAAATACAGTAGTCTCTATCTGATCGCACCCTGTTATGTGTTGCTCAAATTGTCACCCTCTCTACTGAATATGTGGCATTGCTGAACTTATTCTATATGCTACAATGTGTAGTGTTTTGCACCGTAAGTGAAATTGAAGTAATTACTAACTGTAAGTACAACGTTAAAACTATTTTTGGTGATGTGCTACGAGCGTGATTTTGCAGCCCGTAACCACCGTAACCAGTAACTAATGAATTCACATTCTGCTTCGGCAACACACAAGGTGACTTTCTAAGCATTTACTGATTTGTAATCCGCGGCTTCTTAAACTTGTGCTTCATTGTAGAGACTGTGAATCATTACAATGTGTTACGCAATCATTCCAACCATTTTACACGCAGGACTCCGTGCTTGTAAGCGCGAGCTGCTATTTGTGATCAACGCAATATGCTGTATCAATTCCTGTATTGCCACCTGCGAGTCATAGTGGCAATAGTTATCGGATGGTCGCTCCAGCTTTGAAGCATGCGCTGACCCACGGAGTGCGCCCACGCGCTGCAGCGTCCAGCGCTGCCCGCTCTCCACCAGAGGATGACGTCACACGACTCTCGCGTGAGCTACAGCTGTGACAAGTGCATTCGCACCCAGTGACCTACATCGTGTATGTACTACTGCATATTATGTTCTATGGTTTTATTTAAGCACAAGTGAACCGCGTTTTAATATGTATATTTTTTAATTTTTTTATTCTTTCACTGTAAATGCCAGCTTTAGTCATTCAGTCATTTAAATTTTCATGTGCTTGCGGCATTCAGGCATTCAAAACATTTTCAGGAGAAAATATGATTGCATCATTGCAACCTCATGTAACCTGTGTCTTTAATTATGTTTTTGATACCATTCAAGTCCTTACCTTCTGATTCTCCCCAAGTAATAGCAACATTCCCGGTAGACATAATCAATTGCCGGAATAATGTGCACACACTCACATAAATAGGTGTTGGTCCTTCGAACTTAAAAGCTATGAAGGTAAGTGCTAGGAGTAGATGTTCATTATAGATAATCTGCCTCATCAGTCCACAGCCATCTACCTCAACCCCTACAATCGGATTAATGAAAAATTGTTTTTCTTTATTCAAAAGTGTTTTCAAAATGTCAGTTCGTCTCCACCCGTCCGTGAACAACACTATCACCTAAACCATTCAAAGGCTTTTCATGAAAATCAACTATCTCAGTAAAACGAGGTGATATTGCTGGCCATCAAATTTGAAACGAATCTTTTAATTATTTTTGTTACTAGGAATGAAATCTGTAAGACATTTTCAAAAATTATTCAATGAAGCCTCTAAACATTTTTCTTTAAATATTTTGGGTGAATTGAGCCAAGTTAATAATGACATAGGCCATATCTTCACTAAAACATCTCGGAATTTCGGAATTTTCAAATTATCACAATTATTTCCGGCACCTACTTACAAAGATAAATATTTATTTTTAATACAAAATATTCCTCCTTATTAAACACTTAAATAATTACATTATTTTTTGAAAAATAGTAGCGTTTTTTGCTGAATTTTGAATTGCATCGTGACAATGTGTTAGAAACTCTCGAACATTAAATGTATTATTACATTTGAAACACACAGCCTACAACACGAGAATCTGTGGCGTAGGGGAACGACACACCTAAACGCTGGTGTGCAATTCTCAGCCGGGGGAAATTATATTTTCATTAAAGGTTTTGTAATAATATAGCACAATACGTTAATTTCAGTGGCAGAAATTCATTTTTATTTAAAATTTAGAATTTTCAAAAAATAGATACGTATTATGTTTCTAACCAATCGCATTTAGTTTGAATATGAGCTTTTCAAGTAATGGCTGAAGTGTTAGTAAGATAGTAACAATACGAGAAAGTTTGTCGTGTTTTATCACCACTACTTTAAATCATATCTTGTTTCAAGAATTTTTCAGCCCTCTCTCCTTCATTTAGCATATTTTATACGTGCTTGGGCTTCTTCGCTGATTCGTTAATGAAAAAGAAATATGTAACATGATTCACCGATTGAAGACCTTTATATTTCCATTAAGTCCATGTTTTTAACACTTCTCAGAAGAATAATTGAATACCACCATTATTTCATCTGAAAAAAAATCCAAACTATAATTTGTACGAATCTTACATACCTTTGATTCCGAATTTAATGAAGATATGGAGTGCTCTGAGTTTTTTGAAAATAAATTTTATTGATCATTATTTGTGAAATTGTGGATCTGCTCCAAAGCATCTGAATTTCCATAAACGTTTTTCAGTTTCATGAAAAAAACATTTAAAGTAATTATTAACCAAAAAATGGTTTTAATTTTTTACAATATTTTTTTTTAATTATGCAATGTAAACAATTTTCGAAACAAGGCACACGTTCACCAATTTTTTAACAATATCATTTTAATACGTTAATAGTCTGAAAAGGACAAAACAGTTTTTAACCTCAACTCTCAAAATACTTGACCTTCGAATTTGAAGTGTAATTGAAAATGTTTGGAGTAAATCCCTCTTTAACATCATTAAAATTCGTAAGAAAAAAGGTTTATCTAAATAATTTGCAGATGGTTAAATACAAAAAAATATTTTCATTATTTAATTGATAAATGTGTTTGTATGAACAAACGACGTTTGAAAAATTGTCGTAACAATTTTTTTTTTTCATAAAAAATCTTTCCTCAAAAACTTTCAATAAAATTCTTATATTGCTATTCTCAGTGTAGCTAGCTAGGTCGAATTCAGTCGCTGCCTGGAGGAGAATTCTAGCGGCCGGCTGCTCTGATCAAGTTTTCCGTGGATTCTTCGATCAACACCAGGTGAATGCCGGAGCAGTACCTTCACAAACGGGCCACGGATCGCGCGCGATCTCGTCTTTCTCTTCTTGTCCTATCCTCACCCCCCTTACACACACACTTACACTAAAATGCACTACACTACCACACATGCTGGGAGACCCGTCAGGAGCTACGAGCTAGTCCCGGCTGGGGTGGTGCCCCGCTGGTGGGAGATACCTGGTGGAGAAAAACCCCGGTAGCTGATGGTAGGTCGGAGCCAGATCTCGCCATAGATCGGAAAAAAAACACCGCCGTCTCCCGATCAAAAACATGCATTATACTTACGGGACTAATGACCTTGGTTGTTGACATGCTCGGAATCACTTACAATCAATAAAATTATTCTCAGGATTGCCAATCTACCGAGAGATGTTAATGCTTCGCGACATATTAGTGTAGCGCCATAGAAGTGGTAAGAAATAAAATTATGTAAAAAGTCTATTAAAATTGTATATACAGTATTGTTTTTATTGCACTTATTGTATATACTTATTGTATATTTTGTATATTGTATTGTATATGTTATTAATTGTATTGAACTGACACCTACTATATATTGTATGTATTCAATAGATATTATGTAAAAATCATCTGCGAAATTTGAATCTCGAAATTTTTCAGGACAGGCTCATGAATCGAATCACTGTCTAGCAATTTGTAGTATTAAATATATTTTAACATGATACCGTAGTCACGATTTATAACGCAAATTAATAGATTTTCCAAACAAAGAAAACTGGAATAAGAGCTAAAGTTCAATTTCTACACATCCCTTTCACGACAGTATTTATCACTCATTCTTAGTGTTTGCCGTTTCATTGCAAGTACTTCTGTGGATTCCCCTTCAATCAATACAAGGCAGCTTCTATTCAGTTAAATTTCATCGAATACCTTTGATGAAAAGTGTCGTTGGAAAAATTCCCTTCCATTTGTGCCACAAATCCTGTTTCAATTTATCAGCCCATCCCACCCACGTATTGCTGCGGTGCGAACACTGCAACCACAAAAACTTCCGCGCGCTCACCGGCCGGTATGTTTTAACGTCCCAATATTCTTCAAACACACAACTTCCTCGTCGACATGTGCATGCTTCACACACATTGTCGTTCTGGAAACGTTCTTCGACGTATTAAGGTATCGAGTTCGCCTCCGATTTTAATCTATTTTACAGAACACTGTTTTCTGTACTTTTAAGATACAATTCCGTGAAAAAGAGTAATTCGTTGCTGATAATATTTAAGTGTTTGCGTGGAAAGAGTAAAGCGACTTTTTGCTGTTGAGACTATTCACGGATTTTTTAATCGCAAACTTTACCTTCTTTTTTAAAATAAAAGAAATTTTTTCTTTAATATATTGCTGCAATGACTAGACAAAATTCTATGACCATAATAAGATGAAACGAAGGAATAATCTTCACGTGTATTTTTATTTAGGATGTTTAATGCAGACTCTTTGATTTGACAGAAGAATAAAAACAAAAAATATTAAATAAGATTAAGAAAATATAAAAGATTTGATCGTGAATGCCAAATATGGCGTCCGAAAATGCCTTTCTCACCTTTACAAATTTTCTAATGATTTTCTGACGGTTATCCTACTTTTGTGTAGTGTAGCTTTAAAGAGCTTTCTAATTATATTCAATTCAATTATCTTATTGCATTTTTCCTATTATATTAAAATGAATACACCTTTGACATACCAATCGTGTTCTGCGCTTGAAATGTAATTATTTCATTCTTACGCTATAGCTTTGTTCATCCCTTTGCGGTGTGTTCATTTTATTCTGTAGCTATGTAGGTCAAGTTTGTATGTCCTGGAGGTTTTTCTACAATTTTAGCAGCGTATTGAAAATATTTATTTGCTGCCATTGACAGTTGTTGTCCATATTGCGTGTATTAAACCACTCATTAAACTGAATGCGCTCTAAAATCTATGTATTACATTTTCAGCGTGTTTTATTTAATTTACTTATTTAAAAAGTGCTGAAACTGTGAACCTGTATGTGACATGCTCTAAAGGAGAAGAATCTGCATATATTGTCTTGATCTCCAGAATCCCCATCTCTCTCTTTCAGAGTACGTACTTTAATTATGAATAAAGGTGCCAACGAGCATGGTTGACAACATTTAAAAATGACGAACACAAATTTGTTTTTAAACTATTGTTGAATAAATAACAATTCCTTCACTCCTCTCCTCTGAACATTTGTAGACAAACGCAAGAAAACATACGCATAGAGAAGTTATATTTATGTCTACATGCAAACCAAGGGGCCATCTCAGCAATAGATCAAGAGAAATTGGATGAAAAACCTGATCGAGATAGGTACTATATATACGAAAGGTAAGAAATGTATTTGAATAAATATGGAAAAAATATCATGTACTGACGGTAAAACAGAAATAATTATCACATAAAATATATTTCCTTATAAAGATCTTTTTAATAGGATGTGCATCCAGAAACTCTTCAAGGTCGTCAACAAGAAGAAAACACAATTTCACGGAAAAACTTCATTGTAGTAGATACAAAATAAGTTGTCCAATATTTGGCACATAAATGCCACCAGAATTGAGACCGTTTTTACGCCATAGAATCAATATTTGTATTCCTGTGCTATGGAAGTCTGCCGTCAATCCAGGTATCAATGTTTGACATCCATCAGCAATCTGCATCACTGTGACAATTGTGACCGGACCGGAATTTCTTGAGGTGTAAAAAAGATGGAAATCACTGGTATTCGATCTGTAGAGTGGATGACCAAACATCTCGCAGCAAAACTCCTGAAGAAAAACTGTTGCGTGGCGAAAGTGGGACCGAGCCTTATCGTCCAGGAAGACAAACACCTGCAACGAGTCTCACATCTTTTCGCTTACGCCTCAAGAATATCACACTGACGCACAGTTACAGGTGGCTGCCAAATGCTGGTACCTAACGCAGATGGCTGACTTCTACGACACAAATACAAAGTTTGATCCCACAATGTGAAAAAATCTCAATTTTGGTAGTGATTATGTGGGGGAAATAGTGGAACTTGTGCTGTTGCTTACAATAATGTTGTTTTTTTCGTGAAATCGTGCTTTCTTTTTGTTGACGATCTAGGGAAACTTACTTTGCGGATGCACCTCGTTTAAACGCAGGCAAATTTCACTACTACTTATTATATAAACATATATTATAGTTTAACACTAAACCCATTACTTTTAATTTTAGATTCATTTTTAAATTTAATAATTGCTGTTACCTTGGTAATTGTAACTTTGCATTTGTAATTTTATCATTCTTCTCTCAATTGAGCTGTAAGTTACGGGTTGAACGTGGAGGCTACATTTTCATTTCGTCCAGAGCTGCGCACAAAACGCAGCCGGCCCCTCTTCCCCACGACCGTTTCGCGCTGCCGCACAGTCGCGCAGCCCAGTCCCATCGTAAACGCCTCCCTCGGTCCTCGGCGCTCCGTCCTCCGTCCTCACCAAAACTCCCCTTCTTCCAATTCCCGAAGGACGCGTCGTAGCCCCAGCACAAGAACCCACTCCGCCCGGCCCCGGCCTCGGCCCCGGCCCCCGCACCGCGTCCTCTCGCCACTCCCCGCTCCCGCCCAAGGCGTCGCCTCCACCGCCTGCGCTCACGGCCCCGCCCAC
Source organism: Gryllus longicercus (assembly GCA_038098605.1). NCBI lineage: Eukaryota > Metazoa > Arthropoda > Insecta > Orthoptera > Gryllidae > Gryllus > Gryllus longicercus. Next base: position 141,537 of record JAZDUA010000539.1, read on the forward strand.
CCCAGGCCGACCCCGTTTCGCCTCTGACGCCGCCCTGTCACCGCTACCCCGCCTCCCTGCCTCCCCGCCACCCGCCACCACGCCACTTCGCTTCTCCGCCAACACGCCACCCCGCCGACACGCCTCAGCCGAACCGCCACCGCCGCCCCGCCACCGCCGCCCCGCCACCGCCGCTCCGCCACCGCCGCCCCGCCACCGCCGCCCCGCCACCGCCACCCCACCACCAGGCCCCGCCATTCTCCGAGCCTTCTCGCACCGACCCCTGCGCACCAACCACCCCCGTCCTTCGTCGATCTCCCCGGCCTTGTCAGACAGCCTCCGTCTCCCCCGTCTTTCCTCGGCCTTCCCTGCCCGTCTCCATCCTCGCCCATCTTTCCCTTTCCGCTCCGTCTCCTTCTGTCAGCGCCCTCACCCTCACCGCCACTCCTCCCCACGCACCCGCCATCCCTGGCCCGGCCCACACCGCCCCGCCTCTTAGCAGGCGCCTCCGCCGTGAAAACGCGATGGATGGGGCGGGGCGCGCGGACCGCCAGGCCTCCGCAGACACCTGGCCACCGCTTCCTTCTCCTCCTGCCCGCCGGCGCGTCCTCCTCCGCGTCCTCCACGAAGCACCTGCGTATCTCCGCCCCGGCGCCTCGCCGCGTCCCGCCGCGCCCCCGCTCGTCCCTCTGCAAATGACGCCTCTGCGTCGCCCGTACCATTTACTGCAGCACTTTCCTTTCCAATTGTTCATTTGTTTCGTTCTTTTACTTCCGTTCACTAACTCACTTAGCCCTCATTTTCCCTCTCAAGAGCTTCTTCATTTGGAAGATATTTGTCTTTCGGAAACCTTTTAGATTTTCTTTTTGTCGACATGTCGAACTCTGAGCAATTCGCCAATCATATGCTCGCCGTCGGTTTATTCCTCGTTGAATCACCGTGACGTTCCCTCGTACGTTACTTTCTACCGTTATCGCCCGGTTTCCACCGCGTCTTTCTCTCCCCCTTCGGGCGGCAGGCGGTCGGGCGGCGCGGGGGCGGAGGGCGGCGGGGCGCGCTATCGCCGCGCCTGTCGGAAGCTGATCGGGGCGCGCGCATGTCCGAAAACGAGCGAGGTGGCGGGGCGGGGCAGGGCGGGGTAGAGCGAAACGAGGACAAGAGGGGGACGGCCAGGGTGCAAGGCTGGACGCAAGCGATGGCGAGGGCGGGGGCGAGGGCAGCCGGACGCCGCGCGGACCGCTGGGCAGACACGTAGGCCGTGAGGGGCGCGCGCGCCGACGGCACATTTGGAAATCTCACGCCAGTTGAGCCATCAGAGCAGCACGCTGAGATCTGGCGCTTGTTTCGCTCTGTGAACACGACTCTCTGTCTCCCCTTTTCCACCCCCCTCGTTTTCACGGTTGAGTCACGCGATGCAGAAAAGGGGTGGAGGAAAACCGACAGGAAGGAAGGAAGAAAGAACGAAAGTTCGGATGTGCGTTGAATGTTCGCCTTAAATATCACAATGGTTTTGTGGTACAGCACGTTGATGTGCTTCGACGATTAGATTAATTACCTGTACAATCCCAGTAAATGACTGATAATGACTTATAGTTCCCTATTTGTCGTCGTATTTAACCTGTTTCTATTTTTGGAATATAGTTTTATGCCTAGGAATTGACAGATATTCTAATAAAATATTATTAACGATAATTAAGGAGAAGGCGAAACTGTATCATTACAATTCTTTATGTATTCGAATGTTAGAGTGCAAAGTTGTAGGCACTTATGATGAGAATATGCCTCTTCAGGATCTGCAAATCAGTGTTGTTGAAAATCGCTACGAGTATGAAAAGGCGCTTCGATGGAAATCAAAACAGTACTTTTCTTGGGACTGATGTAAAAGGCCTCGATCATAATACTAATACATACACATACACGGTACATGACTTCCACGGCGCAACCCCGGATTCGATTACCGGCCGGGACAAAATTAAAACAGGGAGGTTTCCTTACAAATGTCCCAGTATCTATCGCTGTGTGACGATGGGAAAGCTCATCCTAAGGTTAAGAAAAAACAGTATATATGGTGGAGGGATGTCTTCGTGCTAACCACACGAACCCCTTATCGTATGGCTGAGAGGCTGGGCCACCGCTGGTCGGCTAAGGTTCGTATCGGGCTGTCGAGCCAAAGGAAAGCCCAGGACATGGCGAAAAATACTACGTAACTAATTTCAAATTAGTTAAGAATAGCAACTCTACTAGCATTACATATGAGTAAAAAAGAAGTTGTATAGAATATACTAATCCATAGTATTCGAGTCAAGAACCAAAATTGTATAATTGTTTGTTACGATTGTTGCCAAGATCATGCATTTTCTTTCATTTTAATATTTTCAAAATATCACACTAAATATTCTACATGGTTTTCTGCTTCAAAATTCGCTTATCATTCTTATCTATCTTCTAGTTTCTGAACATTTTTTGTTGTTTCTTTCCTTTGGCCTTAGTTATTGTTAGTAATTGAATCAGTGAACTGCTAATTGCCAAACTCATTTTTGTAACGCAAAAAATAAATATTTCTATCGGATAAAGTTGATTAAGAGAGATGAAATTCTAAAATATATTATTCGGTTTGGTACACAAAAAAAGTCCCACAATAACGAACAACATAGAATATACTTATATAATTCGCTATTTCTCCTTTGTTTCTAGTGCTAGTAACTGGAAATAAAATTGAAGCTTATATACGCTTTGAAACGTTCCGGCCCTACTACAAAAATATTTGTTTATATCAATTTGTAATATACGTTCATTTGCCAGCAAGCAACACGACCAAACGTATTCTTCCATTCAAACAAGTTTTTCATTATCGACAGGCTCCGTTATCGACAGGTTCGAAATTACTTAAAAAATGAAGCAGAATTTAACATGCACTATTTGTAGGTAAAGGCCAACATTTAGTACGAACGAGAAACATTATTTTGAAAAACAGTAGAGCGTGAAAATAACGACCAGGAAATAAAATAAAAGTTGGACAAAGGGGAAAGGGCCCACAAGACATTAGAGGAAAACGAGAGAAATTCCAGGAAATCTAAAAGGAGATTGAATGAGGGAAATATACAAGAACGAATTAACAAGAATTAAAAGTAAAAAAACTGAAATGAATGGAAACATTTATAAAATCGAAGAGAAATGTCACAGATTTGTTATGTAAAATGTACGAGACACGAAGGAAAAATTAAAAATAAATCCATAACTATCAGGAAGAATGAGTAATTATATACCTAAAAATATGGAATTGCTGCAAGTGAGGACTGTAACATTAGTCAAATTGAAGATGTTTTGCATAAACATATAATACCTTTGGGTCTGATTTCCTTTGTGAGATGGAGGAAGAATATACAATTTCTTAAGATCGTAATATATTTGTAGGTAGCTGATGCATGACAGATAAAAGCACATAGCTCTTTATCTTAATTCCGTTTTTGCTTATATATCAGCTATTTCCTTAATGCCATTAAACTACTCGCACCGCGAAAAAAGCTGTGTTGCTTACAGAAAATAGTTGTGTACTCTGTCTGAAAAATAAGTTATATTACGTCAGACGGAAATCAATTAATTTCGTCGTTATGGGGATGTATCATTTAATCTGGGGAATTTAGCACACACATTGCCACAGCATAATACAGTTGCTTCATTTGACAAATAATAGTTTGAGGAATAATAATGTATCAAACAATATAATATAGAGAACAATCAATTTTACATGAAACGACCTGGATTCCCACAAACGTTTTCAGTGAAAGTCGATTTCCAGTGAATTTATCGCGCCTCACTTATAAACAAAAATGTCACAATTTGAGAAATGCGTAAGTACTTTGCTATATGCGTAAATACTTGATAAAAACGAGTAATAATGACAAAAGAGTGAATACAGAGGAGAGAGGAGGGAAGGGTTAGGTTGACGGTGATGGCGGTGCTGGATATGGATACACAAGGAGAAGGCGATGGCGGAGAGGGGCGCAATGGAAGGCTCATAGAACGAGGGGGCAAACAATGGGATACACGGTGAGAATGGAGTGTTCGACCGGCGGGATTAGGAGGAGAGGGACTTGTCTGAAGGAGAAAGATGATAATACTGATGAGGGTAAGGATTATTTTGAAATTGAGATGGAGGAAAGGATTATGGTGAGGGAAGGTGATGAAGGGGAGAATTAAAACATAGTGTTCATAATGGGAACGTTAATTACTAACAAAACTACGAGATATGAAATAATACGAATTGATCTGTTAATTCTTACAATTGCTAGTAACACACGGACACAATAAACAATATAGGCATATGTAGATTATTTTCTAAAGCTAAAAAGCAGAGACGATTCAGGAAAGAAGTGTGGAAGTAGAAGACAAAGTGGAAGTGTAATTAGGGTTATGAGGACGGTGATGAGGGCGAGGGAGTGTCCGGCCGAGGGTAGGAAGCAGGGAGGGCAAAAGCGTAAGGAATGGCGTGAGGAAGGGAATACTGAGAGGAGAGATGAAAAAGGGTGAGGAGGCGTGAAAGAGGGCGTAGAGAAAGACGAGTACGTAAGGAGGATGATGGAGTATGGACAGAAGGATTTAAGAGGGCAGAAAAGAAGAAAAAAAGGACGGCGGCGATAAGGATGATCGATTCAATTGAATGATGCCTCATTTTCCGTGGCGAAGTTCGGACCGTTAGGCCCTGCCCTTCCGTCTGACCACACAAATTCCGCTACGCTCCTTTCACCGTCTGGCAAAGGCAAGTTTAACTCGAGCGATGAAACAGGTGATTTGAATATTTGTCAGAGGCTTCATTTAGGCTCGAGGATGCAGTAAATCTAAAACATTGGACAGCCACCTTTACTTCCCTTCCGAAGGATAGCATAGGAAGGATTTTTTCACCCTTAAATTCCACGGCTGCGATTGAATTTGAATCCGCGAACTTGGATATAACAGGCCGATACGCTAATTGTTACACCACCGAAGCCACGATGGCTGAGAGGAAAGTGAAGAAGCGCGGGTACGAGTGTGAGGAAGGATTGTGTGGATGAGTGTGGAAAGCGGGGGGGGGCGTGCTTCGGCAGGCGGCTGCAGAAGCGCACATCTCCCCGGCAAGCACGTGCGCCAGGCGGAAATTCGATGTTTTATGCGGCGCCCCTCCCACCCCGGACGCATTACCTCGCGGCCAGCCAGCACCTCCCGCGCCGGCCCTTTCTCCGCGGCGCTCCGCCTCCCCCTCCCCCTCCCGCGACGCCGCGCATCCGTCCGCCCACTCGCAGCCCTTCCGTCCCTCTTGTCGGCGCCCTTAAACGCTTTCTTTTTTCCTGAGAGTCCGCCCGGTTGCCCGCCGCCCCCGCCTCCGCCCCGCCCGCCCCACCCCCGTTCGACTCCGTCCTCCTTCCTCTCGCCTGCCTCTGATACTAGTTTTTTGTGGCTTTTTGCGATGTACTCTTCTCTTTTCCGGTCTCTGTTTGTACGGTCTCTCGTCTTTATATTCGTGCACCTGCCTTTCAGATTCTTCTCTCCGTCTCTCAAACTTTTGCGCGAACGTTTCTTCCAAATGTTTCCCCCACTCCAATCCGACTCACCGTGCCGTGCTCTAGCACTTGCCCACCCCGCACCCCCGGGTCTCTCCCGCCTTTGGCGAGCTCCCCACCCACCCGCACTTCCTTCTGTTCTTTCGCCCGAACTCTCTTCGGCCGGCTTGACCTTTTACCTGTTTTCCTTCCGGAGCGCCACCGCTCCGATTCCTCGACAGTCTTCCTTTCTAATGGTGCTTTCGCTCTCTCTCCCTCGGGCACTTCTGCCGGCGTCTCACACACCTACCCTCCACCACTTCCCCTTTGACCAACGCTCCACCGCCACCCGTGGCCCTGGCCCCGTCCCAACCCCAACCCCGGCCCCGGTCCCGGCCCCGCGCTCGTTTCCACCCACCCCAGCGAGCTCGCCAACGCCGATAAGCCCGGCCACCAGCAGCGTGGCAAATTGTTATTGATTCGGAAGTTTGAATGGGGCGTTATTGATAATTAAAAATATACAAATCTAGCGAGCGAAGATGGAAATTCGGGAGTCGGAGGCACCCGTCCCCCCCATGCCCCCTCGTCCCCTCGGGGCGCGTGGCGGGTCGGGGACAAAGGCCAATGACAAATGGACGCGCGTTGCATATCGACGTTCGAGGTGACACTCGTACACTTTAATTCGCAGTGCTATGGCGGCGCTCTAGCGCTTGGTGGCTCAACTGCCGAGTTCTAGGACAGACGTATGACACTCCGCCAATGGCTTCAGGCCTCCGACCGCGCCGTTTGATGGGAAGTGGCGCGATATTGCGGGATGTAAATTCATCTCTTGTTTCTCTTAATGTGCAAGTTCGGGGATTGTTTTGACTAAAAAGCAATGTAAGCATTAAATTGATCAGGTGTTGTGACGCATTTTAATGAACGGAAATACATTGCGCTCTGGACAACTATCGGGCGAATAAATGCGACAATCTTAATTTCGGCCCCTGCGATGAATTGTTATTGCAAATCTGCTAATCGACAACATTGTGTTGACGAGATAAAACAGTTTGGCGTGGACGCAATTTGTGGAACGCTCCGTAAAACGTAATAATAGTAACTAAAAATTTTACAGCACCCTATTTAACTGACTTTCAAAGGAGGGCGTAATAGAATGCATCGTTTCTATTTTGACATTTTTCCATGATACGTACTTACGTAGTAAAGTCGAAGTACTGTAATGCTGTAGAGGAAAGTGGTATTTTTCCGTAGAAAAACTCGTATTCTGGAGCTGATATAAAAAATTTGGATAAATCGTGTTACTATACGTAGTTAATTACTTCCTTTAACACCTTTTGTGTACTCAGAATCCACGCTTTATTACTCCTTGATACTAAAAACTTAATTAGGGGAAAAGTATGTCTGCACGTCCGTCTGTCTGTTTATTCGTCCGTCAATCTGTCTGTTCGTCAACCCCTCTGCCTGCTCATCTGCCCGCTTGTTCACCAGTCTGTCCGTCTATGGTCAACGGTAGCGCCTAAACAGTTCAAATGATTTTCTACAAAATTGATATTCCCCATCGATATTGCCAAACTTGAGTTTAAAACTCATATTTTGATTTTGGAGAATACTTTACATGAATCCCCCACATCATTTTCAAAATTTTCTAAAAATGTGTTCAATTTCCCCCCTCCTATGTGTTAAAGGGCATTCAATTAAAAGGTAACGTTTCAAAACTACAAAATTTAAGACAAAGACTTTTTTCCGCCTGGCTCAAGGAAAATCTAGTCAATATAATTAGGTTGCGGGAATTCTGGTAATCTCTGAGAACGTGGGTTCGAATCTCACTCCTGACAAATTTTAACCCATTAAACTTTGGATTAAATTAGCAGGTGAACAGGTGTTTTAGAGCACAGTTACAGACAAGGAAGCGACCCACGTTACTGGCTGTACAAAATAAACTTTTACGACGCAAGGGGGGGTATTCAAACACTACCAGTCGGACGGTCTACAGGATACCGGCAATTCACGTCGCATTATTTATGTAAAGTGCATGAGCTTCTTTACAGAAGCTTGTACTTTTGATGGGAATAAATGTTAGTGTGTTCTAATCATATTTGTGCGTGCGCATATTATGCGAAGGAGTTTGCGACCCACATTTTATCCAATTACCCTACTGAGCTACCTGAGTGGTGTAGGTAATACCACCTTTTATTCATCCATACTCTAAGCTAGACAAAGCAGCTTTAGTAAGAAAAATCTTCGGCAATTTCTGCACTCAGAGGGTTTGACGTTGCCATCTGTCTTCAACTGAAATTAAACAATCAAGAAGTCCTTTGAGTTTTAGTAATTCCTTTGCTTTCAGGATATGAGAATGTTCAATTGGTATAGTATGAAATAGTTCTTGATGTTTGGGTGTTCTTAACACTTTTGTACTGGATTTTCTTTAGTGCGTCTATTATTTCTTGTTCGGTTAAACATTACTTATCGCCACTGACATTTTTTACGGCTGGATCACCGAACGTATAAAATTCAAAATGTTTGGATCTTAAATTTAGTGAAATCTTTCCATAATCATTGGGAAGTAACGTAGTCTCTTTTGGTCGAATGAACAACGTAAGTTCACGTGGGACACATTGTTTTTCAGAGTATTGATGTTAATTTTGCTGGGTGTGATTGAGTCCAGATTATCATCTTTAGAAGAACTCTTAAGCAGGTTTGTAAAGATGTCGATGATAAAAGGTTACCTCCGTTGCGGTATTTTTACGTTTTTAACGATCTCGGACATTCGGACCGGCTACTGGATGATTGGGAAAGCTAAATACCATGAAAATGTGCTGACACAATGTTTGTTGCAAATTTTGCAAGGTCTGTAACTGCTGTTACAACGCCTCAAGCTATGATAATTACTGGTGCTGCAAATTTTGCAACATTACCGCAAATCGTTGCCGCTACAGCTGAAGAATCATTCTTCTTTGGCCCTACCTTACATAGACGGAATATCGGTGACACATTATGGGTTTCTTGGGAGGTTATACTCAGGATGGTTTCCGTTGCCTTCCCTAACATTTAGACCCACGCTTCTCTAAAAGCCCATCTCCGACACGGGTCTGGGGACCGCATCATGCAGGCGCATCTCGTGGGCGTGAAGGTACAGATAGTAATTATTACTGCTGGATCTGTTGAAATATATGTGATTGATTAAGTGAGCGATTTAGTGATTTCTTCATTTATGATGTTTTCCGATAAATACCCTGGGTTATGTCGTGCATTTAGTGCACTAAAATTAGTTCTACACTCTTCTTCCGTTTTTTTCAAACGCTGATTTTTTCCACCTCGCCAACCAGTCAATTTTCCCATAGACTAAAATCTCGATTCCTCGAGAATATATTTAAATCCAGTAGATCCAAATTTCCCCACAGTTCACCATATCAGTGTCCATCTATATACTCCTTCCAAACCGTAACAATTCAACACAATTTTTTTTCTCATCTCTCTTCACATCAAACATGACAGTTTCAATATCCGAGTAAGATACTCAAATACACTTAAGAAATTTACTATGAATTACCTGCATTCAGTCACAACTCTGTGCCACCTCTAGATCGAGCAGATAGAATTTTTTTAAGGAAGCTGACCACAGCTACCGACCTTTATCTGTACCAAGCAAGCATACGTACGCTGTCGGAGGCAACGCGAAAACAGTGAAATACTTTTCCCACTGCACTGGCTCTCATTTCGTCAAATGTGAACACTAGCGGCAGATGCAAAAGTGTTTCATGGAAGCGGGACAATTCCGTTCGGTTCCCTCATAAATATTTTTATTAATGCGAATTTTTACTTTGTAATCTTTGCTTTCACTTAGTAAAGAGAAAATCTTGTAATACTGCGACGCACGTCGTCGGTTTCTTTTTTCGAAAAACTCGTATTGTCGAGCCCTGTCATGAAAAGTGGATAAATATATTTCCAGTATATACTAAATGATTACCTCTGATAGACCGTGCAGTGAGAATACACGTTTTGTGGATCTTTGATTCCGGAAAACTGATTTACGACAAAATGTGCATCTGTCCGTCAACGCTAGCACTTACACGAGTACCGTTCAAACGATGTTCTCAAAAATTGATATTTTCTCATCGGGCTGAACGAAGTGAAGACCCTGCGAGATTAAAATAGTGATTTTTTATTTTTATTTTGGGGGTACTTACATGAAGCTTCAACAGTATTTTCGGAATTTTCGCAAAAATGGCCTCAAATTTTTTGACCAGTACCTATCAATGTTTTTCAAGTACAAATTTATTTCTTTACCTAGAAATATTGGAAACTTGTCCGTTTCCTTGTGCTGCAAAGGTGTGTCTATTAATTTTATACTCTTGGTTAATTGAACAAAGAAAAGGTACATTTTGATTTAACACTGTATCCACTGTTATATTTCAACTTAAACGAGTACCACAAGAAATTTGATTTATTTTTTTCAATAGTAGAGATGGCTTTATTTTAGTCAGCCATACGAATGAGAATACATGGACCGTTTTCTTGTGAATTTAATAACGAAGGTACATGTATACATGGCTAGGAAAGCAAGATAATGAGTCTTTGCCATAACCATGATATTTCGGTCATGTACTCTTTACACAGGGTTTCAATAGCCTTGGGAACTGCTAAGTTGGCTTTCTAAATATAGGAGTCGGCCCTCAACAGCCTTCTGCGGAAGGATCACAAAAATTTCTCTTACGGAAAATGAAGACTTTTTTCAGTATTTACTTACAACGCCCAATTATCCTCGCCTTCGCAGACAATAACGGGAAGCATCATGATATGAAAACTAAACTATCTTACTCAATCACTTTAATATCTCATCTTGAACGCGTACAGCTACCACGATATTCTCTCTGCTCGCGAAATGAAACTTCTCTCAGCCTTCGAAAGTCGCCTTAGAGGCCCAGGAAAACAAATAGCAGGTGCTCACAGTCAATGACACAACGAAATTAAAATTTATTAAACTGACGATCAAAAATTTGCATCATGTCACATTACGTTTAAAAACATACCTTCATTTTTTACATTAATATGGGCATTCATGCGTGAGTACAAAGTAACAATCCTAGGGAAAGGTGATTTCAATAACTTGCTGAAAAATGCTCTTTGAATTCCTTTTTGTTTTTCGAAAAACATTCCAATTCCAAAAGAAAGCAATATTTTTGAAAAGTTATATTCTTCCATCGGTTTGTCTGGTTTCCTCCTGGAACAGTGAAGACATTAATTATCATGTTTAAAAAAATAATATTTCAGTAATATTGACTACTAAATAATAAGTACTAAGTAGTAAATAAAGCATCTTTCCTCTCACGAACACAAAAGAAATGCCTATAAGTCATTCAGCTTGTTTGGCAAACATTCTTTTAAAATGTTAGAAGAAAAGGTTAGGAATTAAAATCACTGACGCGCTTGTCATGACGTCTGCTTGATTGGAAAATCTTCACCAAATAAACTTATAGAATTCTTACCTAATTTTATATGTCAAAGTACGAGATTATTTTTAAGAGTTGGGTTTGAGCAAAGCGAGACTTGTAGAAGTGAGAACTGTTCTAGTGTGTAGTTTGATGGATTACGTTTAAGGCAACACAATATGATGCGCAACTCGTCAGTTCGCAGCTCCGGTAAACAGCGCCAGACGCGTCACGTGATCTGTCTCCGTCTCATATGGCGCATATTAATCTAATATATATATATATATATATATATATATGTGTGTGTATATATATATACATATATATTAGATTAATATGCGCCATATGAGACGGAGATAGAGACGGAGACAGATCACGTGACGCGTCTGGCGCTGTTTACCGGAGCTGCGAACTGACGAGTTGCGCATATATATATATATATATATTGAAACACATAATGTGTTTCCTTACACTAATTAGAACATTAGCGTAAGTAATCAGTATATATTTTGGACTGCGCGGTACGTACGTCAAGCGCGGCGAACAACGATGGGAACTAGCAACGGTCGCTACCGCCGCCGTTGCCGCCGCCGCGAGGACAGCGTGAGAATGTCGGTTACGAACTGGGCAGCGAACGGCGAAGATTTCAGCCGTTAGGACAGTCGCGGAGAAGTGGCCGGTAGGTACGGACGTGTGGCGAAGAGCTCGCCGTTAGTGCATGGACAAAGGGAACATGCGGTGTATTTTGTAAAGTAGTAGTAACTGTAAAACAATAGATACGTGAAGTAGAGATCGAGAATGTTATTAGGATGAGAGATCAGCGACGAGAGAACAATCGATCGCGCTTGTATTATTTATCGCGGTAAGAATAACACCGGAATTGTGTGGTGCGGAACTGAGGCCAGCACGTGTAGTAGCCGTGGGTTAAGTGATTAAATACAGCGAGGAAGATAATCAGAGTGAGATGCAACACCGAGGTACCAGGAGCCGAATCAGGAAGGATTCGCAAGGTCACCAGCCGAGGCGATCGCCACGCCATCAGCCGCCGACGACGCCCAGCTGCTGCGAAGGTCGGCGACCCCTGCCGACAGGAGCCGTGCTCCAAGCATCGAAGGTATTGGTCGGGGCCCCGAAGGTATGATAATATGTATTACACCTAATCTTGGTACCAAGGCAGAGTGTATAAATGTTGTTATATCATGTAATTAACAAATCTGGTTTGTGAATAAATGCTGTTCATGATTGTACTTCATTTATTAATTAACTTTCCCAATGCTATACCAACTTATCGTAGGGACCCATTCACGGAAAAGATACCCTCCTTTAGTAATTTCTTGCAGTGAAAATACCCGGCATCACCAGGTACGTCACAATATATATATATATATATATATATATATATATATATATATATATATATATATATATATTTCTTTTCACTACACCCGCTTCCAATTCGTTCGGCAGGGACCCCTCCGAAATAATTACTATGAGTATTAGGGTTGGGTCATTACGTTGCAGACAGGTCAGCGCGCGTGTCGACTCAGTTTCTTCCAGAACCGTTTATTCAGGGATGTCATGAGTACTATTGTACACATTGATTCAAAACATTTTTACTCGCACTTTCGTTGTAGTATTGTCCATTAGCTCACTGTACAAATTTAAGGCTAGGAGAACAAGTTACCCAATACTAAAAAACAATATAGATAATTTGCTGTTTCCACTGTGTGACAAAACACACAGTCCTTTCGACACTTTTCAGAAGTTTTTTCTGTGACTTTCACATTGAAGTCATTGATTTCTTGCGTTTAATATTTTCAACGCTATTCATTGTTAGTTGCACAAACATTTGGCAGTAAATCTAACACATAACTTCGGTTTCTCATAACGAATTGAAAAGAAGCCCACTATATACGTTTAAAAATTACATTTATATTTTCAATTTTTTGAAATGAATGGGATTTGAAAATTACTTTAAAACACAAGAGAATATGCATATGACATTGAAATAACATTCTTATGAATACAACACTACACAGTAATGCGTTTGCGATTCGCGCGCTAGCGAGGAACTGCTACTTTGGAAGGGATGAGAACTCATTGAAGTGGAGAGATATCTCACACTTCCTTCATTCAATGCCACACTTCTATTGATTGATTGAATGATTGATTGTTAGTGATTTCGATTGCGTCAACTACTAGGATCATTAGTCCCGTAAGTGTACGGTGTTGTTTTTGTCACGAGAGGTTGTGGTCTCCTTCTGCTGTACGACGAGATCCGACGCCGCTCTAGCGAGGCGGTTAGGGGGTTTTCCCCAACCAGGTATCTCTAGCGAGGCATCGCTCCTAGCTTCCGATCGGTCTCCCGGCATGTGTGGTAGTGTAGGGCATGTTAATGTGTGAGTGTGTGTGTGTGTGTGAGTGTGTGTAAATGTGAGAGGGGTGAGTATAGGACACGGAAGAGGTAGGAAAGATCACGCACGGTCCGTGGCCTGTTTGTTAGGGTCCTGCATTTGCCTGGTGCAGATCGGAGAAACGACGGAAAACTACCGATCAAAGCAGCCGGCCTCGAGAATTGTCCTCCAGATAGCGACTGAATTCGACCTAGCTGACAAACTAGTGTCGAAACTCCTGCCACCGTCGAACCTAGGACCTCCCGATCAGAGACCCTACAGTGACATAAGTTGATGCCCTGAACCATGTCTCCCGGGCTTACTTTTATTAAAAACTTCTGCTAGCGGAGTGCTGTATCTTCAATCCATGTCTAAGCTGTCAATGAGTTTGCCATTGCTCATCGCTTCTGTATGCTCCAATTATCCCTAAGCCACCGTGATCCCCCCTTTCCGTCCGCCCCGCGGCAGCCAACGACGTTTTCTCGTTCGCATTTCTCGAGTGTGCGCCAGCCGGCTTTCACAAAGGGCACTGGAGGCGGACTGTCAATCGCAGTTTCCGAACGGCGCGTGTTTTGAAACACGAAGTTTGAGAAATGCTCTTAGGTCTTGTATTCTCCTCTTGTTAACAGATGTTCAATAGAAATTGGGCCGTATTAAATTGAGTGTGCTAACACCCACGAGCCGCCACTGTTCTACCTTCAATTCTGAAGAAGTATGGAGTGTTTGAAACTAATTTTAACTTTGTCACCGTGTAAGTCAAAATTACGCCACAATTTTTAACATTACGGAAACAAGTGTACTTTATTCAAACAACTGAAATGTTTTAACGATTCAATATTTAGTTTTTAATGAACGCGAAATTATTGAAGAAAACGTAATTTATTAAAAAATGTTTCAAAAACTGTACCAATTTTTTCTTTAAACAATTCCTTGGATAGAGAACACCGTACGTTCAAAAGAATGTCACGGGTCTTGCTTTCTTTGAACCACCTGCATTTTCGAAAATTACAAAAGGTACAAAGAATGCGGGAAAGTACGTGTTGTTATGGCTCCACTAGTATATCAGGACCCCACAATACGAGTTTTCTATCCCATAATCGCCATTTTTTGCTGAAGCATTACAATACTTTCTCAATACTGGGTAACATGTATACGAAAAAGTAAAAAAATACTCTAGATTCGTTAATGAAGATAGAGCAGAAATAAACGCATTGTATTATCAATAGTTCTCGCTGGCTTGTTTCAGCAGTTTCGGAGAATAAGCATGCTCCTAACCTGGGTGTTATGTATAAATGTACGTCCTTGTCGAGGATCGAAAGTATTGATGCCGCTCGTTCTCGATAGTATCAGTGAAGCATTTTTCTGGTAGTTTTGTTGAAATGTTTCCAAGAAATCTCTTACAAAGGAGAATATAATAATACATAATTTTTATTAATTCTAATATTAAAAATAATTTAAAACATTAAAAAATATATCACTTCGTATAATTGCATTAAGCAGAGGTGTGCAGCGTGCAATGTGGGATCGAATTGTAATTCAGTTCTTGTCAGTGAACTTATACTATTTTCTAGTGAAATCAATAATGCGTTTAAGATGTTATATTTAATAGAAACGCTTGAGCGATAATCAAAATGGAGATATGTTGTCACCTCCAGCTTTTGATATCCCTCGCCTCCAGCAACAGCCAATATTGGTAATCGTTTCGCACCTCGTTAATAGGACTTGTATCGGTATCGTTCGTTCTCGATAAAGGCAATGCTGGCACTAGCATTCTAGGACATCGCAGTCTAAGCGCGCTTGTCTCATCACCGAAAACGTTCGAAACTGAGTGTTTAGAATTGAAGGAGTACGGCAAGTTCAAAAGCATTGAAATTTCGCAATTATTGAAATTCCATAATTTTTAATAGAATTCGAAAGTAGTTGAACTACAATACCACATATTTTGTCCTATTATTTTTGGAGCCTTTCGTAATATTATAAAACGATGGTAAGTCAATACGTATTTGCACATTTATTTTAATCGTCCGTATGTTTTGTGCACACACACACACACACACACACCAACCTTAAGATAACCATTGTTCGCTTTGCTTGTGACAAGCTCAGCGTTATCAACTAATGTTCGCTTGAGTTGTTGCGACCTGAGCATAGCTGTACCACTCTCCGTTTGCACACTAAATCACGCTTTCGTAATCTTTTTTTTTTTTTGTAATGTATGCCAAAAGTTGAAATTTTTAGAAAACTTGTGGCAGAATATTGTTGTAATGTTTTCCCTTGTGAAGAGTTTGTCAGTGGATTGAACAATTCAAAAGCAGTCAAACAAGCATACAGGAAGAGAAGAAAGCAAGCTGCCCAGCCTCATCCACTACTGATCCCAATATTGAGCACTGATTCCTCTGATTAAATTCCGTGCCCTAATTCTGAATAACCAATGAGTGACTATTGATGAAGTTACAAACCATATGCGCGTTATGCCAGTTCTGCTCATAGAGGAAGCAGAGTTGGATTGTCGAAAGATATTATTTTGTTGCAAGATATCACACATCCACATTCTGCCGCCCAAGGTCTTCAAAATCAGTATTTCGAGAAGAAAGCTCATCCCGGATATACTTCCGAACTTGTCTCGTTTAATTACCATCTGTTTTGTCCACTTCAAGATGCCGAAGATTTGCCTCCGACTTACAGGTGAGAAAGCATTGCATACATGGCTTGATGCTCAATCGAAAATCTTTTCTCTGAGAAAATGGGCTAATGCCATGATGAATCAAGTATTTTGAAAAGCATGTAGGCATGTCGGCAAAAGCCCATGCAGGAAAATAGTCTCATTACAAATTTTGAACTGTTGTCATGATCAATTATAAACATTCAATGCAGATAGTTTTTCACTTACCCTTGGATTAGCTAAAGCCATGTTAAAGTTAAATAAGATTGCAAATGTTTGTGCAGCCAGCGACCGGTTACTTCACTTGGGTATTATAGAAAATTGTGATGATTCGACTCAAAATCACGCCAAAAATTATTGTATTTGAGAAAAGATGTCTATGAAAAGTTCGGCATTTTAAACTAAATTAATAATGAAAGCTTTCGCGTCAGTAATAAAGGTGTAAGAAAAGTGTGAACAATGTACTTCTGCAATTTTCTATTTTTCAGAGCTTTTATTCAAATTAGAACCAGAGCTATATTCTTAAACGCACATTTTCTCTATTTCAGCAAGCAAGAAGAAAAAATTAGGATAATTTTTAAGAACATTTCTAAAACGACGTATAGTATTAATACAAAATAAACTTCAAAATGAACATATCCCGTTTCAAATTTGAAGGGTTCGAATTCGGAAAATATCTATTTTGGCGAATATCCGTTGTTTTCAGTTTATAGTACCCCCAAAACTTGTTTATTTTGTCGAAATCCGGACATGAAGCTTCGCAGCAGTGCGGAACATTCACTAAACTACGAAAACTATGAAAAAGCAAAATAGACTAAAGAGCCAAAAAACTGCTACAGCCATGCGTATTGAAATAAAGATATCTGGAACAAATCAGAATATGGCGCTCCGGTCGGCAACGACTGTATAAGACAACCAGAGTCTGTCACAGTCGTTTAGTCGGTTACTACTGCCACAATGGGAGGTTATCATGATTTAAGTGAATTTGAATGTGGTGTTATAGTCGTCACAAGAGAGGGCATTGCATCTCCGAAGTCGCGATGAAATTTGGATTTTCCCGTAAGACCGTTTCACAAGTGTACCGTGAATGTCGGGAATACTGTAAAACTTCAAACCTCAGGCATCGCTGCGGCCGCAAAAAGATAGTGCAAGAACGGGACGGACGACGACTGAGGAGAATCATTACACGAGACAGAAGTGCAACCCTTCCGCAAATTTCTGCAGATTTCAATACTGGACCATCAAAAAGTGTCAGCGTGCGAGCCATTTTACGATACATTATCGATATGCGGTTTTGGAGTCGAAGGCCCACTCGTGTGCCCTTGATGACTGCACGACACAAACCTTTACGTCTCGTCTGGGTCCGTCTACACCGACATTGGACTGTTGCACTGGAAACACGTTGCCTGGTCTGACGAGTCTCGTTTCACATAGTTTTTGAGCAGATGGACGTGTACGAGTATGGCTTCAAACTCACGAATCCATGGACCTTGCATGTCAACAGAGGACTGTTGAAGCTGGTGGAGGCTCTGTGATTATATAGGACGTGGGCAGATGGAGTGATACGGTACCCCGTATACGTCTAGACTCTGACAGGTGACACGTATGTAATCATCCTGTCTGTTCGCTAGCATCCGTTCATCTCCATTGTGTATCCCGACGGACTTACGCTATTTCAGCAGGACAATGCGACAGCCCACACGTCCACAATTGCTATAGAGACTCCAGGAACACTCTTCTGAATTTAAACACTTCCATTGGCCACCAAAATTCCAAGACCTGAACATTATTGAGCATATCTGGGATGACTTGCATCGTGCTGTTCAGGACATCTCCACCCCCTCGTATTCTTACAGTTTATGGACACCCTGCAGGATTCATGGTGTCAATTACCTCCGACACAACTGCAGACATTAGTGGAGGCCATGCCACGTCGTGTTACGGCACTTCTGCGTGCTCACGGGGGCCCTACACCATACAAGGCAAGTGTATCTGTTTCTTGGCTCTTCAGTGTATATCATCTGAATTAACGCCGTCGAAATTATCCCTTTGTCTATCTAGCAATGAGTGTGCTTGATAAAATCTTAAAGACATATGTAGCGTTTAGAAGTTGCAATTTAACTCAAATTAACATTCCCTCAAAGAATAAAAGTCAGAGATCCTTCATATCTAATAATTCAGAGTGAATTTGTCATAAGTTACAATTCTGTATGTGATCTGCTTGACAATTTGCATTGATATTTGATTAAATTTATTGATCTATCTATTTGCATATATTCTTAAAAATATATTGTTCAATCTCAGAGAGTAAATAAGGGATATAGTAATAATACTTATACTCATACTATTAATGTAATTATTTAAATTAGTAATATATCTTATTTATAAGTAGCGATAATCGTGTGAAAAGGTCTGCTCTCAAAAGAGAGTGGGATCTTTCGTGGATGAAATTTTCAAACACTTTTACTTCTTGTTGAAAATCCTGATTTATTTAGGAAAATTATATTCAAAAACATCGAAAAGTGTCCTTGCGTCCCTCTCAATGAGCAAGACAGGAATTGATTTTCATTGGTTTTGTATGTAGATGCATAACCCCCAATCTTCCTTCTATTGAATCTTTTAAATCTCTTTTTCTTGCAAGAGTGTACTGAGAATTGAATAATTTTGTCGGAAATATTTACATTATGAGGGACAATACATCAAATTGATCTGGATGTCATGGCCGCTAATACTGAATAAACTAGTTTATTTACTACATCTAATATATTATATAACTATTATAAACTAAGGCAGGACGCATGCATTGACTTTTCCACAGATGATATTTTTTAAAACGATTCTTTGTCATTTCTGAAACAATTTACACGTTGCACTCCTCATATTCGCATATAAAAACACCCTGATTCTAATAATCCTCGAAAAAACAATGACAATTCCGTACTAACTTCTTTTTTATCGTTGTCGATTGTTTATTCTCTGCTCGGGTATACGAAATCCATGTAACAAACGAATAATTAGTAATTTTACAATTATACGAGTTGAAGATGACATAGTGAACCTGACATACTGTGACGACTAGTCACATTGTATCCTCATTTCGACATAATGATTAGATTCAAAAAAGATATATTGATGGATATGAGAGAAATATAGTGCCTCTAAAAAGCTCCTGTTATGCAAGGGTGGATATTTTTCGATTTGTAATGTCTGATGAGTGCCTGATCTCGTTCTATGAATCATTGAAAGTGACATCGTATTTTGGGGAAGTTTTATGTCAGAGCTCAGAGAGCCTCCAAGTATATTACAATTTTCGGAAAAGCGAATTATGAATACAACGTGAGTGAATATGTGCTTGCAAATCTCTCTCACGTTCAACCGACGCGACCCACGCATGGAATTGAGTTAGCGAGTAAATATTGATTCCGAGCGCATCAAGTTCCGAGGCCATTAGTCCTGTAAGTGTAGTGCACATTATAGCTCAGGAGAGGTCGGTGTTCGATCCCCGTCGGAACGTGACTTTCTGAGACTTACCTCCCCATCGGCTTGCGGATTACCCTCACGCAGATATCTCCCGAAGCGAGAGACACTACCCCACAGGATCAAGCACTGAGCTTTCGACTGGTCTTCCGATATATCTGATAGTGTATTGCGTGCAAATGTTGTGTACGTGTAAGAGTAAAAGAGGACAAGATGTGAAAGGAAAGATCGCACGCGGTGCGTGTCCCGTTTGTTAGAATAATGCTCTGGTATTCGTCAAAGAATCCAACGAAAAATACTGATCAAAGCCGATAACTAGAATTCTTCTCGAGAGGTTGAATTCGTCCTAGCCACATAGCGAATGTCGAAAAATCTTCGAGACTCAGTAAACAATATTTCAGAGGTCAAGATAATGCGATTGAGCTATCGCAACGTCACACTGGAAGTGTTTCACGATAAACATCCTCTTTCCCGACTGAATTTGCCACCGCCATTGAATTAAACCCACTACTTTCCTGCCGAAGTTGCTTCGAAATCAGGCATTATGTTTCTCAATAATATTTTTGAAAACTATGATTTACTTACTCGTCTGCGATCGATGCTTCTGATCTTACATTCGTCTCATACGTATTTCAGTTAAGTCCTAATACCTACGCCATTTTTAAGCATTTTTTTGCGGGGGTGTTGTTTCGATTTTTTAATTGCTAATATTTCACGTAAATTTACAAGAAACGTACTTTCATTTTCGAAAAATTATGCATGATTTTATTCAAAGATCTGCCTTTCAAGAGATCATTGAGAAAAACCTATTTGCAATATTGTACCTATTATATGAAGCCGAAAATATTGAACTTTCGCAATTTTCAAAAAATACAGAGAATTCAACGAAAATAAGTCCTGCGCTGTTTTTAAGTGTTCTGTGCTGCATCAGAGAAAATATTTGAATAAAAAATTTGGAGGAATTTTTGAGAAATTTTGAAAATGTTTCGAGGCATGTTGTAAATAAGTACCAAAATCAAAATATCCGTTTGAAACTTCCAGGCCCTGGAGTTCGTCCAGATCGATTTTTTAACAGCTTTACTTTCTGTCTGTTCAATCCACTGATTTTACAGAGATAACCGTAAGTTAATACTAAAACTGGGCTAGAGTATAGGCATGCGAGGAGTTCATTTAGTCGAAGTTCTCTCTCACTTGATGACGTTTCTCTTAACTTAGTGTATGGATTTTTTAAGATTTGGTTTGAATTTGTGATTTTCGATTGTTTAATATTATGTTTCTTTATTTAATATTTTTTGTATACAATTTGCTTTCTTAATGAATCGTTTTTGGCAGGTGTAATTTATCCTTGGGATACCTTGAAATATTTTTGATGTCTTCTGCTGAACGTCTTAGATTAAATTTTAATACGTTCTGCATTTGATTGTTCCTCACAAAATGTTACTAAAGACCTCTGATGTAAGTATTCAAGTTTTTTATTTTAAATTCGTTTCTAATTTGTCTCTTTCACAACGTACCATGGTGCTTTAATTATTCATCTTAAAAATTTATTTTGAACTATTCGTACTTGGATTTTCTCTACGTTTACGTTTTGCGGCTCCACCCCAGACAGGGCAAGCGTAAGGAAGTGATGGTCTAATAATGGATTTGAATAACGTTATCCCATATTCTTTGATTGTTCTGGAGGGGATATTTATGAGTGGATATAGTTTTGCTATTTTTACATATGCCGAGATCGATGAGAGAATATCATTTTTATAGAAAATCGTCTGTAGGCTTTTGGCGCTAGCTTTAACCAAAGACGGGCGGACATTTTGCCATCAACCAATTTTTCCATATCAAGGGCTCATAAAACACGGATTCTGATTACACAATCTGTTAGAGGAAATTTGACAAGAGTTATCGCGTTTTTCGAGATCAGGGCCCCACAATTCGAGTTTTTCTGTTCAAAAATGGCCGTTTTTGCCGCAGAATTTTAGTTTTTTCCGTACTACGTAAGAAGTATGCAAAAAAGCAATAACGATATATCCGATCGATGTGGGAATCGTCGCAGTGTGTATTCACCTCGATGTTTTGATTACTTTGTACAAACCAGTTGTTTTATCTGGCCATGACTCCTTTGTGGTACGTGGCAAAGCGTGATGTGGCAAAATAATACTTTCCAATCAATAATCAGTGAAGTTAAGTGATTGTTTCCATGCATGATTGCTGAAAAGATATTTGCGTCTCTTGATTTGCAGCTCACTACTAATTTCAACAAGTGGGAAAAAATCTAGTATCAAAACGTAATACTTGCTCGTATGATTTTTTTGTTTCTGGCTACTTAAATCTACGTTTTTCGTCGTTTACCTTGATTTATTGAGGAAATACTGAAATAATCCCTTTTTTGGCTTCTGAACACTAAATTCTACAAAAAAACTACTTTCTACCTTACACTCGATCATCATAAACAGCTTAGTTTTCGAAAAATCAATAATAATATTATTACAATCAGTATGTGCCTATCAGTTGGTTACGTTACTACTCAGATAACACATTTCCTAAACAGCAAAAACTTATTCATTTATTTTTCTTTCACAAATATCGTATATAATTACAAGAAATTGGTAGTAGTGTTTTCATTTTTCAGTTAATATATTTTCATCGTATGCCAATGTGATTGTTAATTATTTGATTTTTATTGTCATCATTTCATATAATCTCTACAATCAAATTTTCTGATTGGATCTGAACTCATTAACCTCGGATTACCGTCTATGGTTTACATTACGGATGTTACAAAGTGAAAATGATCGTACGTTTTGATAATTCGATTAATGATCAGTCAACTGTCCTTTCATTGTATATACTACCGAGCAAGTCGTTCACCGATCCGCAGTGTGACCAGAAATTCCTGCACTGTAGCAGAAACCAGTCCTGACTGTAGTCATACCGAGGTGCGAATATACATAAACATATATGTAAATGGCTCGAGTTTTATTAAAATAACAATCAGCATATATCGAACGGGGAGTGAGATTCTCGGTCAGTCTCTTATTGTGGTTGGCGCAAGTGTAATATTCCGACACGCCGGTAGGTTGCAGCACGAGGGCGCGACGGCTGCGCCGCGTATCAGACGTATGATGAACGTCGTGCGTCTGTTCTGACTGTAGCACCAACTTCGAACACCAGGTGCCATGCAGATTGCCCTATGGCAAGACTCATTGAGTGAAATGACTTCATATCGAGTTTTTCTTTCGCACTTGGACAAATCGGAGTTTCGACCATTATATTTCATGTCGATTGCTCGAAAAGATTTAAACCGTTGAAAAGTGGGAGAATAAAGTTAAAACGTGAATTAATAAGACTTACAAAAACAGTGTTTTATGTAAATTAGTGCTGTAAAATGTCTATGAGTGAGTGATTGATATGAGAAAAGATGATTAATTATCTTTGGAAAGTATATTTTTACATCGATTAGCATGATCAATATCTAAGGTATATTTCGGAACCGTGTTTAACGGCCATCACTATGGTATGATTATATTGACGCGAAATCTTAATATGCCAATGAAACAGAGTAGAAAATAGTTCGTTGCCGTTTTTCACAGTTCTGCATGTAAAAGGGTAACAAAAAATGTTAAGGAGAATAGCTGCGGGTCAGGGATTACATATATAATTGCTATTATTTGATTAGCTATTTTGTTTAGTACCCTAAAAAAGTTTGACGCATTTTCTCTGAATGATTAGATGATTGATTGATTGATTGATTGGTGATTCTGCACGTCTCAACTGCTAAGATCATTAGTCCCGTAAGTGTAGAGCATGTTTTCATCGCGGGCGGTGACGATGATCTTCTCCCGCTGGATGGCGAGATCCGGCTGTGACCTACGTGGCTTGCGGGGATCTTCCCAGTTAGGTCTCTTCAGCGAGACACCGCCCCAGCCGAGATAAGCTTTCGACTGGTCTCTGGAAAATTATGATAGTGTAGTGCATGTAAATGTGTGTATGGAACGAGGATAGCACAAGGAAGCGGAAGGGGAGATCGCGCCCGCTGGGTGGCCCGTTTAGTAGGGTACTACTCCAGTATTATTCTGGTATTCATCGAAGAAACGATGGGAAACTGCCGATCAGAACAACCGATTGCTAGAATTATCCGCCAGACTGTAGTGTTTTGTGCTAATAATGAGCATAGAGAAATAAAATTGTAACCATTTAATTAATCAAGTTATTTATTATTTATGTACACCTCATTCTTTGTAATTTCTTGTTTAATATCATTTGTATTATGAGTTTTACATGTCTGTATCGGAAAGAGTAAAAATTGCTAAAGCGATTGGTTTCAAAGAATATACGTTGCGTTCAGAATTACTGCTTTGACGGTTGTAAGCTTAGTGGTTCCAGTAGCTTTAGTATTACAGACTGTTTCTGCACAAAGTGCAGAGCTGGAAACCCGTTAATTTATCCCAAGTATTTACATCTCTTTAAAGAAAGGCAAATTATCAAATTCAATATTTCGTAAAAAACATTGCACAAACATGATTACATTATTTATATTTCATTGCCGATTTTTTTCATTCAGAGTCTCGAGTTACTGAGCATGCACTGATAGTACGTTAGCATTGATTCTTAGTCATATAGGGAGAAGGCGGCAATTTTAAAAATAAGGCATGGACATGCATTTTTTTACCTTCGTTCTCCCTCTTTCAATCATTCATTATTTTCTACAGCATTGTGTTGACTTTTATGGATATTTGTTATTGAAGACAAATCATAACATTTACAATTTATTTGAGTATCGATGTAGTCTCTGCGACCATGTTCCGAGGCGGGAGGCAAAGCCGACTTCTGTTTAGTTCCTCATATCGCAGCTAGATGTCACAGTCGTACCAACATCATGATTGCACTGCTCGAAAAAACAAAGCGACTCCAAAGAAATAAAAGGTAGTAGCTTAAACATTCCTAAACATTTCAGCACGAAAAGAGTTAAGCAAACAGATAATGTGGAGATAAGTTGGAAGTAAAGATATGAACCAAATTCGCGGATATACATTCCCTGACACTTCCGTGATATTCTGTTATTGTTTTCATGACACTCTTTCTCTTGATTAATATTCATACATGGTATATTTTACAAATTGCAATCAATTTCGGAACTATTCGAGCAATACTAACTCCGTATATAAGAGCCGAGTAAGAACTAAACCAGTAAAACAGCTTTATCTCAAAAGTATGTAAGAAAAAAGTACATTCTCCAAGTTCCATAATTGAATAACTTATTTCCAAAATGACGTATCTCCGTGAAACATAATTTTTCAGGAAGGGAAAATATTCAAATTCTCCGCTATAGTTCTAGATAGTATTCAACAATTTTTGGATGCCGTTTAACATAGGAACATAATTTTTTAGCACAATGTTTTGGCAGCATGGTTCAAAAGCGTCTGAAGAATATGTTGATACGTTAAACTAGAAAATGAATAAAAATAAGACGTGTCACTTTGGAAATAAACTCTTCAGTTTATATAACTAAAAATATTCTTCAGTAAATACCGGTTTTTCAGCTAATATCCAAATCCCTGAGTTGTCCATGGTTCCCTGATTTCTCGTGACCATTGGCCAATCTGAGGCAATGTGAGTAAGAGCATTGCAGTTCAACATATATGGCCTTGTTTTCACCTTTACGCAATGCGGAAACAATGCAATTTGCAAGTGCAGTTTATCCTGTCGCATCAGCGAGCGTGTTGACTCTTATCGGTCTGCTGCATCGTCAATATGGTCGATGCAGTTCATAAGCCATATCGGTCAATTCGGTCGTATCGCTTATAGTGGGCAATTAGGCGGTATAGCTTGCATCAATCAATTGAGTCGTACCTCGTCATTCCTATACTGAACTCGCTTCGATCACATTTCCCAATTTTCAATTCCACAAACGTTCGGATCAACATTGATTAAGAGGCGCTTCCCTGCGTCATTTCGCCACTGGCTGCGCATTGTAAAATATTATTTCAGATTTCTTTCGTAAATGATCCAAATTCTAAAATAATCGTTCGCTTTGAGTAATTTTGCAAGAGATCCGATCAGATATCCTGAGACGAGATGTGTTTACTACATACACTATGTGATCAAAAGTATCCGGACACGTCCAAAATGGTGTTATGATGTGGTCGTGTTTTTCATGGAGGGGGCTTGCGCCCCTTGTTGTTTTGTGTGACACTATCATGGCAGAGCCCTACGTTGATGTTTTAAACACCTTTTGCTTTCCATTGTTGAAGAGCGATTCTGGGATGGCGATTGCATCTTTCAAGACGATCGAGCACCTGTTCACACTGCACGGCCTGTGACGGAAGTGTTACACGACAACACCATCCCTGTAATAGACTGGCCTGCACAGAGACCTGACTTGAATCCTATCGAACACCTTTGGGATGTTTTGGAACGCCGATGTCGTGCTAGGTCTCACCGATACCTCTACATCGATACCTCTCCGCAGTGCAGCACCCCGTGAAGAATGGGCTACCATCCCCCAAGAAACCTTCCAGCACCTGATTAGAAGTATGCCTGCGAGAGTGGAAGCTGTCATCAAGGTTAAGTGTGAGCCAACACCCTATTTAATTCTAGCATTATCGATGGAGGGTGCCATGAACTGGTAAGACATTTTCAGCCTCGTGTCCGGATACTTTAGATCACACACTGTACCTCGTCTCGTATATATCGTCTCTGAAACATTAATTCATTTGATGAAAGCATTGAGTCTTAGTCCATGCTCGTTTCTGAAAACCGCAAAACATTTGACCTTCCTGAAAAGAATAAGTAATCGGTTAACAAGTTACTGCTTCTACTTTGCATCATAAATACAAGTAAATTCAATATTGAAACAATGATGTTGTTAGAGAAAAGTTTTGATTAATGTAGTAGTACCCTTTGTGACCATCAATATAAGAAATGTAGGTACCAGGTTTACAGGTGTTGGGCGAAATGAGGACATACTATTTGTTTATTAATATGTATGTATATAAATATACGTCATATTAATATCTACGTTAATAAAAATATGTACTTAATATTTTCTACCACATTTCAACCGATACCTGTGAATCTGCAAACTACAGGAGTTTTAATACATTACGCGATCCTGATTTTGCCCCTCCGACGTCAGCGAAAGAAAGTTTCATCATTTTCCCCAAAACGCACTTCTCAATGCGCTGGCAAGATATATTGCCCACAACTTTATAAAATTTGTATGGGAGTGAGTAGGTAGATGGACAACGCGCTGTAAAAATGGCACGGCATCATCGAAAAAAAGTTATTGAATAGTCCAAATTCGTTTCAAACGAAAATATTTTTATTCTCAGATAAAACCTCTTCAAATTATCTCCTATTAAGTTTCTCCGAATCTCGAACAATTTCGAGAATTAGCGAGACAAAATGGGTTTCTTATTCGTAAAAATTCTCAAACGAAATTTCTAAAGCTACCTTTTTCCGAATAATTTAAATTGAAAAGTTGTACACGAATTGACACTATTCCGAATCTCTCAGTTTTATAACACTACCAGGATTTAGATAAATTAGCGGTCTGAAAAATAGTTATTTATACAACACATGACTCAAAATTTATGCATTACTGGAACAAAAAATAAACACCTTTCCTCTTATTAATTTACTGTAGATATCTTGTTCAGCAAATTTTTTAAAAACTTTTATACTGGTTCTCTAACTTCATCACCCATAAATGCACAGTTTGCATTGGATTCAATGGAATATCAACCTCAATCAAGTACGAATAATTTGCTAGTGATTTGCCAATTATGTGATACTTTCTATCGGCTAAAGAAATAACTTCAAGTTGTAACATATTCATAATAAGTGTAAATGACTTGGGCGGGGGATAACATAGAGTTATTTCCAGATGTGAAAAAACTAAAGTAAAATAATGTTGTACTATAAAGTGAAAATCGAGGAGATAATAAATGAAACTGTTTAAAAACTAACGTATAATATACTATGTTTTGAGGTGAGACATGAAGCCATGAATCATGAAATATTTATTTATGTCTGCAGCTTATTGTGATGTTATACTTTTCGTGAAATAATTTTCAAAACATAAGCATTTTATTAAAACGTATTTGTCTGAATATATGTTCATATTGTAATTTTATAACAAAATCTGAATGGCATTAAAACCACATTTACCTATCGTTTAGTTTACATAATAAATGGTAATCAACTCTGATCCGTGGAACACTAATCACAGTGAATATGCATATTAGAAGGGGAAATGTCCATTAAAAACAGCTTATGAATTGACATTGGTTCAAATTATATTTTGAAATTTATAAAATATTTTTAATTTTTTCTTTTGCATATTTAAATACTTTACTGTTTACTGAAATTTTATTTTCACTTAAGTGAATACTTACCATTTCAACATTAAGCCGAGATAAAAGATTGTTTTCTGACAATGAGCGTGAGAATGTTAAGGTACTTATACACAATGCTGTGGACTGTTGAGAAGATATTGGCATTGAAATAGATACACATGTATGTCGTCTGTCTCAATAATTTCATTTCATTTGAATGCTGATTACCTTTCAGTGCTTCAGCTCTCCGGTCTGTGAAAGAGGCTTTGATCAGTGGTATTTTATTCCCCCTCCATATTTCTCTTGTAATGTATGAAAATGAACAACATAATTTTGGTTTCGCAACATATGCTTTGTTTAGAGATTGTAAATTCCAAAGGTTTCTATCACATTTAGGGTACAAACAATAGTATGTAATTTATTTATTTTTTACTCATAGATGCAAATATAAGGAGTAATGGCTTACTGAACATGAAAGGCGATAGGAGAAGCACTGTAGTATTGTAGATTACATAAAATAATTAAAAATAAAAAAAGATCCTCATATTTAGAAAATAAATAATGCGTTCCTTATACTGAAGGCATCAATATGTACTCTGACAAGAAATTTACGGCTGGAATTGTATGAAAATAGCGTATCTCTACGCATTTCATTTTAAGATCAAAATTGCCACATCGTGGTCAAACGTCGCAAATCGCACTGTCTGCCTCATTGGACAGATGATGTAATCCTATTGACAGCAAGGCCACACGGGTATTACCTCTAATTACCGTGCCGTGACGTCATGCGTCTAGCTAGATCCACTGAACCCTCTAGAAATTCCCAAGGGATGTGCGCACCCATTGCTAGCAACGACGAACAAATAAGCAGCCACTGATGCGTCCGGCAATTGACTAGCATTCCATACGCTCCTGGCTTGTGCTGCCGCCACGTCTATCATTATTCACGTAATTTAGTTTATGCTGACAATTTGTGCAATATCGGATTTCCACTAAGTCCAGTTAATAGATGTATCGTAAATACGTTTGACAGGAAACAGTAATCTCTTTGTGTCAGAAACTAATGAATAATTGAATCGGTCATGAAAATTTTCCGACACTTCAGGGACATTTGATGTCTTCCGCCGTGGGTGCTCCCACCTCTGAAGTTTCATTAACTCATCCGGTTATTCTAACTAGCACCCACTGGTTTGGCCAATATTTAAAATTACAGTGTGTTAATTAATTGACGTAAAATTGAAAATTAATGTATATTTTCTGCAAAAAATGTATTGCAGCAAAAATTATTTTATAAAAAATTACAAGTGCACCACTTAATTGAATTAGTAAGAGCATTAAGTATCTTTAAAGCCTACATCATTTATATTTAAAATTACTTTTTATAACCACTAAATTTTCATTGTGTAATATCTTGGAATTCGCAAGGTAAATTTTGGCTGTATAATACTAACAATGGTTATATATAATCTTCATGAGTATTAATTTTAAGAATGTTAATTTAACACTTAAAAAGAAAAACAATGAATCTGCGTCTAAAATATATATTGTTTAATGAATCTTACAAAAATCCTGACATTTTCTAAACTTGAAATGTAAGTTCGCCGAGCAAATGACACATTCATCGTGAACTGATGTCTTTTTACCTCCAAAAAACATATTTGATGACCTATTCATATTTCGATTAATCAAACATATAACAATTGAGATTTGCATTTCATTAAGAATCTTTAATTTTTTTATTTATTTGTGTGTAGTTTTGAAGGTTAAATGCAATTTTCACGTTTATTCATTTAGCAGAGGCGTGCACATTGCCAGCAGATAAAACAGAAGATTTATACCAGTTTAAAGTTAAGATTATAGATTTGGATTTATTCAGTCAAACAAACAGTAAAATCTGTATGTGACGTAGGGGGGTATTATCTGCGCACGTTTTCTGCGGCATGATAAACAATAATTTTGCGTATTGTATTATGGACTCAACTGATAATGTGTTTCAAAGCCTCTGCCTAGTTTATATTATTTCATTGTTCAGTTATTCTTTTCATAGAAGTCATACATTTGCAGTATTTAAGATAACTAATACACAAAACTATCTAAACTTGTATTGATTGTATTTACAGATTGTGATATACGAAAGAAAACAAAATATGTTTTGTAAAATTAATGGTTTAACCTGACATCCAAATTAATGAAAGTTTTTCGCATTATTAAGTTTACATAATGAATATAATCTGCTTTAAGAAGCGGACTGATCTCTGGTAATGCCAGAAGTAGGGTAAGCGTCTGGACGACGCATTTCAGATATGTATGATGCAGAAAAAGTCACGCATATAAATGAGAAATATTAATCATTAGAAATGATAAAGACGCTCACATAGGTGTACATAAAAAACATAAATGTCAACAAAGGTAGTAGATAGATTTACGATACATATTTACACCGCTCTGAAAAGTATTCAAACACATTAGTCATGTCTGCATATAAAAATATGTATGAAACAAAATTCAATGAAAATAGATTTTTGGTTAATATAGCAAATCAGCATATCTAATTATCCTGTACTTAAATAATGTTATTATTTATTCACTTATATATATGTGAATTCAAAAGCCAATCTGACTAACTCCATTTTTCTTAAAATTGTGAATAATAACATGGTTGTGTTCCTCAAGTAAATGTGTGTCAGTGGCCAACACCGCGAACTCCACATTTAAATGGTTTGCCGCTGGAATACGTTAACAGCTCTCGCAAATGAACATTTTATCAGTTGTGATTAACTACTTGGCTCCATGACAGCCGAAGTTTAACCAAACTATTTTGAACTGAACTGTTTCGTGTTTTCCAACTTTATAGTGTTTGCTTGTGTGGTATATTTTGTTTACTTTCTTCTTTCAATCAAGAACTTGCAATAATACTAAACATAAAATCATGTTCTCTGACTCAAACGGCGGTCAAATCCTCAACATCAAAGTTATTCTCTCATGAAATATCTGCTAAATAAGAGTGTTTGCACTGAAACCAATGACTTGCGGTTCTTTGTACCAGGACACAGTTACCTTCAGAATGCTTGAGATTTTTCCTTTATTGAAAAAAGAGCAAAAACTAGTAGCCACATCTTTTCTCTAAGGGATTGGTCTAGTATAATTCTTGGCTGTAGGAAAGTAAATACGTATTTCCTCACATAAATGAACCGTGAAGACTACCATTCGACAGAAAACTTAGAAAAATGTATGACCAACAGGAATAAAAGTGTCGAAAGTGAAGCCGTTAACTGGCAATGAGATGGATCCAGATCGAGAAGGCTGAACCATTCGCTATCAAATATAAAACTACATTCTTACCAGAAATGAAATTTGGAAAAAATAATACTCAAAAGAAAAATGGAAACTCGTCCTTTGGAAAGTCTAGCTAATATCCCACAAGATCATTTTATAGCTCGTCAAGACCGATCTCCAGGGCAAAAAAGGATGTAATAGGCCTCTTGAAGTTCATACCTGCTATTAATCACCACTTTTATAAAACATGGACTGCAAGTGGTATTGTTCAGGAAGAACCTGCCAGTGATGACGAGTGCATCACTTACCGTGAATAAAGGCAATGAACACATTTCTATGTGTATTTCAGGCAATTTTTATTTTATTTCACGTAATGCTTAATTACTTACAATAATACTGGTAACTTTTTCTAGTAATAAATATTTGTTCTGGGCGTATAGGTTTAATAAAATAACTTATTTAGAAACCATTCAAAATATTATGTCAATGCAATTCAGAACTCAACAATACCTTTCAGTTGGCTATGTGATTGACTCTATTGAAAGTGGCTTTTTGATTGGAGAGAAAAGGAATTGAGTTTTTAATAAAATCTAAGAGGATGAAAACATACTCTTAATTGTAAAAAATAAATGAGTTTATTCAAAATACGCTGAAATAATATACTTTTTATGGATTAAAAACTTTAACTGTTCATACTGATAAGTTTAGTTTGATGGAGTTAGTCGGCTTAGCTTCAAAACTCTTCATAATTTTTATGTAATAAGTCAATGAGTCAATTATTAGTTTTTCACGTTTCCTATTCTTCTATTAATATAATGATTCCTACGAGTCTTCTAATTTAAAATATTTTAAATAATATAATTTGCTAAAATATTGAAGAGTGCCTTAATTGTACTTGTTAAACCAGGCCTCCTCAGCATTTTGCACTTTGAGTGACCTAAAGAGCCGCGTGCGAGCAACGTGAGTTCAAACCCGAGCCGAGCCGCTTGGATGGGTGAGGATAAGATTCATTCTAGAAGTGGGGACCGCCTGTGAGAATTTGCCATTCAAACCGTAGCGCGTAAATTGAAAGAGCAATTGCGTGAATTGCCGGTGTATTACATACAGTAGAAGTATCATTACATTTTATTTTGAAAATATTTGTTGTGATGTATGATAATATGAAGTATCAATCTAAAAGGAATTAGACTTACATAGTTGATACGGATACGAGTATTATAATTGATTCTAGGGAGGATAATGTAACTTACTTTGCTACTATTTAATCGCAAATTTATCTTGCTACTAAACACAATTGTAATATTGAATATTTTTTTGTTTACTTATGGCAGTAATAATTTGTTTGCAAGAACAATGTGTAATTGATTAACACGATTCTATCAAAGCTAAAAATTCTTATTCTTAAAACATCATAATTACCTTCTGCTCTAATTTTCGACAAGAGTAGATTATAGAATATTTCTAATTTCAAATCAATAAACACAATTCATAATTGTTCACAACATCCTATAAAAAGGATTAAGTTCTTTACGTTCGTTTTAATAAGACTCATTATAATCAGATGATTGACCGTAAAATGTATTAAAACGGGTTTGCTCATTGATTGGAATCTCATATTCACTTTCATAAGGAGGGAAAATGACCGTCAAACATGACCCTTCTTGGAATTGTCTATATTTCATTTTTATATCGATCTCGAAATGAGACTGCTTTCAATTTCCTCCGTTTTGGAAATTATAACATTCCTCATCCATTTGGAGATTATAACATTCCTGATGATCAATCAATTTTTAAATTGTAAATTTTTGTTAGTTAAAATTACATAATAGATGTTTAAAAGAGGCTACTGCTGTAAAATATTGTTTGTGTTACAATAGCCCAAAATAAAAATAAACAATAAATAAATATATCAATAAATAAAACTCCACAGAAGAACATAAACAGTGATAT
The DNA here is from genome assembly GCA_038098605.1 of Gryllus longicercus. NCBI lineage: Eukaryota > Metazoa > Arthropoda > Insecta > Orthoptera > Gryllidae > Gryllus > Gryllus longicercus. The sequence goes on from JAZDUA010000539.1 coordinate 174,552, forward strand.
ACGGCAATGAATAATAAATTTGAAGATTTTATAGGTCAGAAATATACAATAATAAAAAAACTGTAAATAAAAATCTCCCTGAATGGTACTCAGTTGCATGCAGAAATGTGTTAAAGACATTATTAGGCAATGTAGGCCAATCGCCTTTAATCTTTAGTAGTCGACTCTTCACGACAGAGGAACGTAAGCGTTAGATGGGGAATTCACCGACAAGGAACGAATGAGTTTGGAAGTTGCATAATCATCTTGTTGTAATATTGATAATTGTTCGTTAGAGCACACCACGGCGGAAGAGCTTGCTGGAGAAATGGACATTCACAACTTACAATACTTTTATCGTAATGTAGTACGTGTCGCTAAATTGGAGATTTTGATAGTTTGTATCTTCTAATTTTTTAGTTGACAAGTGTTTTCTCCATTTTGAATAAGATATTGAAAAATATCTTTCGAATTTGGATTTCTAAACATAAAACCTACATTTCTCGCTTCCTTCTTAGCATTAAGTGGCCATTTTTTGTTTTTTATTCTCCGAAATAAGTCTTAATCACCTGATAATGTGCGCAATATTTATGTTGTTCATGTGGTCCGTCTGCTGCAATGTCCGGACGCTGGTAGGCCTTGGCTTGTAAAGAACTGTTGTGTCAAATTACATAGTACATGTGTGGTCCGTCTGAGTGTTATTGACAAGAACAAAGTAATCGTAGTGTTAAGTATAATCAGTAAACTGTTATCTTCTTGGTTTACATTCAATGTGCTAAAAAGGCAAAGACTTTCATTTTAAATTACTTTTTAGAAAATATGAATTCTTTAAATTATAACTAAATAGTTAATGTTAAGTCCTACTGTGTCTTTGTTAGATTTCCTGTCGATTTAAACAATTATTCCCAGCTTTATTTTTCCAATTTCTAATAATTTTGGGAACATTTTACATAACTTTGTTTCTAAAACTATGATTTTTGTAAACAAGTAGTAATTTCACTGAGAGTTCCTTCTTTATAAACTAATAGATCTTCAAAATTGTTAGAAATTCATAAGTTTTTTATAGGAATTACATGTTTGTTTTTCGATATTTTACTATGTATATTGTCCAGGATTCTTTATTGCCTAATCATAAGACGACAGAAAATATTTTCAGAAGTTGTCATTTCAGTGTTCAACATACAAAGTAACGAAAGTTCTATAGATCGATCTTGACATAATTGAAAGTGTAGATTGAATAAAAGATGACGTGTATTACAGTGTACGGTAGTGCATCCTTTAGTTATTTCTTTAACAGAATGGCATATTGGTGAAGTAAGAACGAGGAGTGAAGGATAACATTCATTCAAAATGGCGTAGCGCAGTGCTACTAAGGTTTGGTTTATTCGTCTCTTCCATCAAGGCTACAGAGTGCTACATGCGCCACAGGACGGTGATGCCAGGCGCGCGCGTGGGGTTTCGGGGGCGTGGCGGGAGGGGCGGGAGGGCCGGGAGGGCGGCGCGCTCAGTGGCAGCGGAGCGGGAACGGGATGAGAGGCGGGGAGGAGGGAGCGGGGGCGGAGCGGGGGCTCAAACGGCGGGTCCCGCGCGCTTGCCACCCCACGGGTAGAAATCCGCCCCGCTGCGCCGCAGCACGCCTGCGTCGGCGGCCGTCTGGTCGGCGGCGGCGTCCTCGGCCGCCGCGCGCTTGCCGCCCCACGGGTAGAACTTGGTCTTGCGCTTGGCGAGGCGCGGTCCGTCCTCGGCGCGCCGCTTGCCGCCCCAGCTGTGGAAGGCGCGCTTGGCGTCCGCGTCCTCGCCGTCCTCGAGGAAGAGCGCAAGCGCGTCCTCGGGCGCGGCCGCCGGGGCGTCCTCGGGCACGCGCTTGCCGCCCCAGCTGTGGAACGCCCGCTTCCCGACGGCCTGCTGCTCGTCCTCGTCGCCCGGCAGCTGCAGCAGGTCCTCCGCGCCCGGGGCGGACGCTGGGGAGTCGACTCGCTTGCCGCCCCAGCTGGAGAAGGGCAGCGACCGCTTGCCGCCCCACGGCGAGAAGTAGGCCTTGCGGGGCTTGGCGGCCGGCAGCTGCTCGCGCTTGCCGCCCCACGGGTTGAACTTGAAGTTGCGCTTGGCCTCACGGAGGTCCACGGCATCTGCGGGACACGAACGAGCAGCTTTACTTTTGCATTTCCTTCAATTTGCACTAAATTTGTGCAAAAGTGTGAACTACATTTATGAATATAGTACAGCCCATAATTCAATATTCTGTAAACAAATACAGTTTCATAAGCATCACATTTATTAAATGAAAGAAAGAGTCGATTATTCAGAGATCTACATACAACACGTTCTCAGTGTGGCAATTTTTCTCGATCAATTAAATAGTGTATTGCCTAAAAGAATATTAATCACATTGTGTAGCCAAATGCCTGTTGCTCGTGCCCCCCTTGTTGGGAGTCTGAAAAAGCAAGTTAGCGGGAAATCCAACTGAAACTGAGCTCACGTGAGTACCAAACGTATCTGGAGATTCGGCAGAAGAGCAGAGAATGGAGTTTGAATTGAATGGTGCATGGCCAAAACTGAAATGATCAAAGAGGTGAAAGAGCGTGGCTGTACTCAGAGTGAGTGGATTTATTCTCAAATATATTGAATGTGTTATAGTTTTAATGAAAATACGTACAAGTGGAGAGGGTGGAGTGGGGTAATTGCGCACCATTTGAGCAAAATTTAACTTTCCCGGTATTTAGTGCGTCAACATTAAGTTTTTTATATTTTATCATTTACGACTGTTGTTCTAGTTCGTAAATTACCATCTGGACTTTTAAAAAGATAAATGTTTCATGGCTTTATGAAAAGGTTTCGAAATAACCTATCAAGTACACATTTACCGTGGGGCAAACCATCACCGAGCATGTGGAGCAAATTCGTATTGTTCAAAAGAGCAGTTCAAGACTAACTATTTTTTCTAATTTTTACTTTCTCGCTACGAAATAGAGAGAAAGGTGTGTAACTTCGCGAAAACCCTGCAAATTTTCGTCAGAAAAACCCTTATTACAAGGCCCTGGTAACAAAGAAAGTGTATAAATCCAATTCCTAATTTAGAAAAAAAATCATCTAACACGTCGTGCAGCGAGAATCAATATTTTGTGCGTCCTTCATTCCGAAAAAATCGATTGATGGCAAAACGTGTTTGTCTTTCGTTCTGTGAAAAACGCTAACGGCTAAACCGTTCTGCAGATTTTCTCGAAAATTGATATTCTCCAATTGAAATTGCTGTCACGGCCCCTTGAATTTGAAACAAACATTCTAATTTTGGGGGTACTTTACACGAAACCCCTGGGACATTTTCAAAATTTTCAAAAAAAAGGGTCCATTCTTTTTATTACATTTTGCTAATTGGTAGGATGACGGACGTTTCAGAGAATGGTGCAGGTCTCAAGTTATTTGAAAACCCTGATTTTTCGAAAACGACCCAAGTTAAAAATTAAACATTTTTTTCAGTGTTCCTACAAGTAAAATAGTAAAGATCAAGGCATTTTCTCTAAAAAATCTGATCCTTATAGATTTTGAGAAAATGGTAAACTTTTGAAAAGTTTGTAAAACTTGTAAAACTTTTGAAAAGTTTCTTTGCGTAATTTTGCGTGAAAATACGGGCGAGAGAGTACGTGCTGTTTTAGCATCACTATTTTTTTTTTTGAGGGGGAGTCAAGACATTTTGTATTGCAATGTTTCTTCATCACGGTACAATTTAAAATCGTTAGGAAGCTCTAGCTCTCATATTACCATATTTTTAAATAAGTACACATTTACCGCAAGAACAGAACCACTCCACTCTATGTGGTTATATAAAACGTTGTTACGAATAAATGTAGCAAAACTAGCAGAAGGAAGAAGATTCCCTGCTGGTTGCGCGGCTACTCACCGGGTCCGGGCAGGACCTCGTCGTCGGGGTCGGAGGCCGCCGCCGCCGCCGCCAGCCCGGCCGCCACCGCCCAGGGCAGCGCGCAGGGCCGCCAGTCGCGGCGCGCGCCGCGGCACAGCAGGGCGGGATCTTGCAGCGTCGCGCCGCCGAGCCCGAGGCCGGCGCCGCCGGGCGCCGCCGCGGAGGAGGGCGAGGCGGGGGCGGCGTCGCGGCGCGCGCGGCCCGCGGGGCTGGGCGCCGGCGGAGGGTCGGCCGAGGGCCACCGCGCGGCCCCCTCGGGCTCCGCCTCGCCCGAGCTGCTCCATGCGGCGAGCAGCACCAGTAGCGCACACGACAGCCGCCACATCCTGCGGCAGAGACGCGCCTCCAATCACCTTCTGCCTCTGATTGCAAAATGTCTGCGGCCACACACTTGCCTTCACGGCAGTTTGACCGGGATTTTGGGGAAAAATTTTCTGCAGTACAACGGTTTCTATACAGTTAGAGCCTATACTGACGTACAAGAAGAAAAATTATATTTATTTTAACAATGCTATTCAAAGCATTAGTTTATATTTGTGTAGTATAATTTTAAAAAGACGTAATATGATTTTAATAAGTAATGTACTTCGGCTTCTGGGTCAACGACCCCCTTCTCGTTCAGGTTTTCATCCATTTTCCCTGCCCCGTTGAGCAAATGCTGAGGTGGTCTCTTCTTTTCCGTGTATTTTCGCTGAACACAAATGTAGATTCACTATGCGCATGTGTCGTTGAGCATTCCTTTTGCTAATTGTGGTACGAGTAGATCTGGGGATATACGAGGTAATTATTTTATTAGTAGAACTAACATTCAAATCTGTAGTACTTTACCGATGCACATAATGAATAATATGGATAAAAATTAGTAAATACTCCAAAGCAATTTCTCACGAGTGCAAGTAGGAATTGCTACTTCTCATAATCAATTCCATATCTTCATATGAATAAAAAGTTTCGTAAAACTTGGAGCATTTGCTTCTCTCTCTCTGAGTAATTGCTCACTAACTGATCTGTTGCGATTGGGCGATTTTCGTCTGTTTTGTTTGTCTACGTTACCGCGCGACGCAGATGGCACGTCGGAAATCTTCCATCATTTATTCACTCACTCATACATTCACAGTTACTTACCTACACAGTTTCTCGAAATAAGAGCAATTACTCACGCCTTTTATTCATACTCTTTGAAGCAATTGCTTTGAAAACTCAAAAAAGAAATAATAAGTCATTTTTATTCATATAACCCAATGATTCTCGGAAAGATCTAGTTTTCAAACGTTGCTAACCTCGCTTTGTTTACACTGTCATTCATCATTCAAGCAATTATTGTCAATATGAGAGGAAGAGATTATGTAGTTCAAGAAAATGCGCTAATTTGGCTTCTTCCCCATACGTCACATACACGTGTTACTGTTCTTTGACAAAATGAATGAAATAAAAACAATTTATCTAAGAGTCTCGGCGGGATCGAATTAGTTAGGGAGCTCCGTGAAATTCTGCCCTTGTCTAGAGGAGTATTCTAGCAATCAGCTGCTGTGATCGGTGATTTTCCGTAGTGTCGTACCAGGCGAGTGCCGAACCAGAACCCTATTAAATTGAATACAGACAGCTCGCGACCTTTCCTACCACATTCTTCTTCACTCCTTTCCCCTTACAGGCATATGTAAACGAAATGTCCTCGTCTATTAAAAACGGAAGAACGGTTCGGTTTGCCGATGACACGAATGTTCTTTGCAAATAAACAACAACAAATGTTACTATTTTAGAAGTTTCAAATAGGTAACGAAAAAAAGTTTCAATGCATTTATGCATTTCAAATCAGCAATCGCATGCTCCATTGAAAATTAACAATATGCAATGAGCTGATGTTCAGGTAACAAAATTTCAAGGTCTCTCAATTTAGTCAAGCCTCAAATGGAATGTACATGTAACAAAATTACACTAAATTAAGTTCATTATGTTACGCATTCAGAATTATTTTAAATTCTGTCTGCGTGTATTTTGCAAATCTATATTCCCGCCTAAGATATGGTATACAGTTTTGGGGGAACTCGTCATGTAGTACTCAGACCTTTGATTACAAAAGAAAATTATTACAATTATGAAATCCATCCCCGTGATGCCTGAGGGCCTCTCTTCACTGAGTTCGGAATCTTACCATTTCCTTGCCTATTTATTTACGAATCTGCAATTTTTTGTCAAAACTGACTTACTTAACGGCGGGAACATATTTTCATGCCATACTAATATTTATGATTACAACACACATCGTAGAAATCACATTCATCAAGTGTCAGTATCAACAGCTCACAACCAGAAATCCACATACATGTACGTTACTTTACAACGCATTGCCAGATGGCATTAAACATTTGAAGTCGGTACACAAATTTAAGTTAAAATTAGCATCAAAATTCTGCTGCAAAATTGTTTCTATACAATTCGAGACTATACTGATTATCAAAAAGAAAAATAATGTTTATTTTAACAAAACAGTGATTATAATGACGTTTACTTTTTTACTTAATTAATTTACGTTTGTATTGTTTAATTTTTTTTAAAAGACTTAATATGCTACTAACAAATAATGTACTTCAGCTTCCGGGCCAATGCCCCCATCTCGATCAGGTTTTTGTCCGGTTTTCCTGATCCATTGAGCAAATGCTAAGATGGACCCGTGTTTTGCTTTTGGACGTAAATGTAGCTTCACTATGCACACGTATTGTTGAACTCTCCTTTTGCTTGTAATGGTAGGAGTAGAGGAAATGGTGAGTTACTATTTTGTTAGCAATGCAGAAAATGCATACTTCGCAATTCGTTTACCGATGCAAATAATTTTCTATAACTCGGAAACGAAAATGTCAATTTTTTCAAATATTGCTAATCTCACTATTTTTAAAATTTATTTTTATTTATTTATGTTAAACTTTTACTAATCTTTCAACTATTTATAGTTAAAATGACGGGAAGGGATTCTGGAACTCAAGAAAACGTGCGCAGATAATCTTGTCCTCTATACGTCACATACAGTTTTGATTGTTTTTTTGACTAAATAAATCTAAATCTAAAATCAGTTTTCCCCCACCATTTGTTCAGGCTGGCTCAGAATAAGAGTTATAAATACTAGGTCATGTAGAGGAGTCGAAGATTCAATTTTTGCCACTGAATATGTGATGGAAAATTTCATACAACAGAGTTACACATGTTTGCCTCTAGTTGGTAGACACCCCTGATTGGGGTGTTTCGTGAGATGCAAATTTGGACGCTCTATTCCTTTCTTGGAGGATACTTTCAATGGAGGGTAACTAGGAGCGTTTGGAAGGTACCCAGGCGCGGGTTGTCAGAAATTTTCGAAGTGTAAGTCGGAGGTGAAGTTCAAATTTTCACTTTTAGAACAATTAATGTGTTCGCGTGTATCCACCTTGGATATATTAAATCTGGATTATCAGCGCATTCTGTCTCAAAGTAATTAAAGACGGCAGAGCCGTCTAAGAGGAGTTAGCCGGCGAGGAGAGTTTCTTTCAGCTTCATAGAAAATATGGTATATTTGACCGCGAATGCGTTCGTCCGTCCATCCGTCAGTTCGCGTAACAATAAGCCTGTCTTATCTCATTTCCTTTCCTTCCTTTTAATCTACATCACAGTCAGAGACAATGGAATAAATCCCAAACATTTCTTTAGCAATCGTTTGTCTCAAGGTGCACATCAAGAGAGTGTCTATGCTGGACTCATTTTCAATGCCCTAAATTTCTGGCCATTGCTTTATTTGTTACAAATACAAAAAAAACAAAGATTAATCATACTCTAATACAAAAGTGACAGTAGTTAAAATTTTAAATATAGTTTTTTTAGTAGTTTAAATAGTCTCTAGGCACATCTCTAAGAAATCACTCGATATTCCTTTATACCGACTAAGGTTGCGTTTTCCAAAGATATGTAGGATTGATTGAGCACCTGAACAACACCAATAGTTGATGACATTGTTACTCAATGCTGATTACTATCTTCCCCCATTTATGCAGGATATCGTTACTCGTGTCGTCTAGTACACATTCTATTAACACTTGATTGTAAATTAAGGGGAAAGTTGAAGCGATCTGGTTATTTTTATGCACTTAAATGTGTATTATTCTGATAAATCGGAACGCAGACACTCTTCTTGTAAATGGAGTTTATGGACTTAGTTTCCGAGAATTATTACAAAAATACTCATTAAAAATGAGGATTGGTTTTGACAGAATCAATTATGAAAAGCAAGTAATATACACCTCGCTTCATAAGCGACGTGTCTATTACATCTGTGTGTACTTTGTTTAGCCACATCAGTGTGGCTAATCACATCAGAAGTATTCTGCAGTCGAAAAGACTAACGCTAATGATGTTCTTGATGTCTGGGACCTACGTGGTGAACACACTACTTGTGGTAGCCTACCGCTATTTAATCCCGAAAGCTTTAATTTTTATTCATGATTTTTAGAGACCGATTTTATACTGTTTCTCTGTAATGGCACAACCTGTAACGGGTCTAAGGCCTACCAGTGACGTCCCGGCTTTGCGTTCAAGGGTTATGGGGTACGTGTGGTTAGCACATAGACATCCCTACGCCATTTGTGTAGAAATATGCTTTCATTTTTATATTTATTCGCTCAGTTTATCTTACTATACTCCTAAATTTTTCTGGGGTTCCAGACAATATCGTACGTTCTTGAATTTGAAAAATAAGCAGAATTATTTGTACCAATTAGAACATTTAATAAGAATGGTAAGAAACCCACTGATACATTTGAAACAATGGGGCTAGTTAATAAAATATATTCATTGCAAACACTCTAGAGTGGCCATATATGGGAGAATCATCATTAACAACCCCTTTAGTATTTAAATATGAAAACAAAAAACTATTTTTCGTTGTGTCACTTCTGACAAAGTCTGTCTTGTCTCGAACATTTTTCATACGACTTTATGATCGTGTTTTGAAACATGCTTAGTAAATTCCCATTGAAATGAAAATATATTATCAACATAACGATAAATTCTCGCTCACAAGCAGGCGTTTATTGCTCTCTGGAAATATGACGCTCTCATCCCAATGACAGGCGTTCTATCTTTTGCCATTGAGAGGCGTTCTATCTGTTGCTTGTAGCATACAATATCCAACATTACAATGTAAGCACTAGAGTCGAATATAATGTAATGCAGTGTAGTGCATAACATTGCAGGGTTCATAAATTATCAAATACATATTTTTTGCTGTGTTGCTTGGGGTAAAGCGCAATAGTATGATGATTGACTGCGATTGCTCTAGCAGTCGGTGTCTATACAAGCTTCTGAGCTTTAGGAAAATTGCTTTGGTGCGTGTTGATAAATCGTTTCTGGTGGCACGACAGCGTGGAAATTGCCGTGAAGAGTTCAAAGGTGATGCATTTATCCTTATGATGGTTATTTTACGGATGCGATCGTTGTGAAATATGCATTGCATGTGGATTGCAATAAATATCTTGAGCATGTACAAGATGTTAAAAATAAACGTGTTAGAGATCACGTAATATTCGAGTAAACCAAGAACGTTCACATGGAGACTTTTGCGTAACGTTGACGTAACGTTCATATGTATTGGTAATGAAGATCTTATAAAAAAGTTCGCTGAAATTTATAATATGCAGTACAAAGTAGTGCTGTTTGTTAAGCTTGTCTTTAACGTACTACGTAATAAATAGCATTCACTAACTTTCTTTTCATATGCTTTCTTTAAACTTATCTAATATATTATGAGATGACAATATATTAGAACTAGTTAAGGTACTTCCACGCCTAAAAAAGTTAAGAGGCTGAGATTACAGTTCGTGATAATGGTTAGGGACTGCGGTAATTTTGATCGTTCGAAAGAAAGGACATAACACCAAAAACGTTTTCCTCGGTTCAATTTGCTGTTTCGAATACCTAAAACTCAACGTCGCTTAAATAATACAGAAATTGCTCACATTAGTTGGACGGTTAAACAGCTAACGCCCCCTATTTTTTTCTAAACATACTCGCAAAATATGGGTAATAAGAAAACTTCTATCAATGTATGCTTTATTGCTCAAATTATTTCCTGCATATGTTTATAAAAATTGTAGCGTATTTGGCGGTCATCTCCCATATCATGAAAAGCAATTCATATCTTTATTTAATATTTAAAAATAATAAATTACATTAAATAATTTTTTTTCGTTCAATTAAAAGAACTAACTATAATTGAGTTGATTATTTAATTTTTATAACTATTAAAGGGAGGGTGGGAAATGTATGAAGCATGTTTGGCAGTTAAATTCAGTTATTTTAAATATTTTTCTTGGTTTTCGTTTTTGTTATGACTTTCAAGATAATAATGTGCATTTGTACTCTGATACTGTAATTAATCGAACTATCGAGGAAAATAAAAAATAAAAACAACTCAATTTTCCCTCTTAAGCCAGAAATGTCTGTACGAGTCTGGCAGCAGCAACTGTCAATAACTAACTCGACCGCAAATGTATTCTCCCCCAACAAAGGAATTGTTTTAAAAAATGTCACCAGGGGAGTTAAATCACGCCATGTACAAATGTGACAAGGCTTTTTCATTTTTAGTAGCCAATTACCGATTCGCAAAGCATCTGTCTGTTGGATGATGTACATAACGTAGAATCTCCTGTTGTCAGAAAGCTCGCTAAGGGCGGAACACTGGGTTGGAAGAACTGTATCCTACGGCTGACTTTATTCAATAAAGCGTATACGCGTTCACGTACTGACACATGATTACAGAGTGCCTTGTGAAACGGACACGTTTAAACTGGATCGTAGGAAAATCTGTCGCGTGCAGTTCTTGAGAGAGAAAACACAGTCACGCATCCCCGATCTTGTCAACCAACAAAGTTGACGAATTTTGAAGTGGAAGTGCTTTCGTGCAACACACAAACCATGCTGAAGATTGGGTGTATCAGGCGCACTACATCAGAGGTTGTGAATGAAGTACCGTCGATACTGATATATAACATTATAAAATATTCGCGGCGGCGACGGTGTAACGGTTAGCGTATCGGACTGTTATACCAAAGTTCGTGGCTTTAAACCCGATCCAGGGCGTGGATTTTTTAGGGCAAAAAAATCCTTCGTATGCCTTCCTTCGGAGGGGAAATAAAGCCGGCTGTCCCATGTTAGTATATTTACTGCATGTAAAAGATCCTCGAGCCTAAAGGAAGCCACTGAGCTAAATTCAAATCGCCTGTTTCGACGCCCAAGAAATACCTCCTTACTCGGCTAGAACGTGAAAGGAGAGTAGCGAAATTTGCGTAGCTCGACGGAATAGATGGCCTCATGGCCTGAGTCTCGCCACGTAAAATAAGACATCAATTTAATTAAAACATTACGTTGTGTAGTCCCCTGTGAAAATCTTGAGTTCAAAATGCTCTTATGATATAATCGACAATAAATTTAAGTTAAAATGTATAAATGCAGAATATAATCCTAATCTCCTTTTTTTGCGGAGAAATCCTTGAGTAAGGTACAATTATCTCAACTTCTCTATTTAACTATTCCTACATGTTGAGCCAGTTTTTATTTCTATTTCTGAAAATATACACATTTTCCCATTCAGTCTTCATTATTATTTTTCCATTTACGTATATCCATCTCCATTTATCACTTCTGTAAAATCATATTTTGATACATGTTCAGTCGTTTAGGTTATTATTTAGTTTATATTATACTTTTATATTATCACTTAAATTTATTATTATGAACCTTTATAAATAGAAAAGACGGTTGAGAATAAAACAAATAAAGTGAAGTATACAAGTAATGTCATTTTCGGCGATTGCATCAACTTTTTACTCTTGTGAAACCCATTGCGTGTTGTCCGTGACTGGAATTTTTCATCACGTGATCACCAGATTGAACCACTCCACACATTAGAAGGAAATAGAGCTATTTAAAGCGCGCACGCGTATGAATTCTTCCCAACAGCGCGGCTCTAAAAATTGGCACGCCAATAGTTACCGCAGCGCCTGGGCGAAACTGCTAGGTAATCTCATTTCTCGGGTTCATCTCCGCGCGGGGGTTGGCGCGCATCGCAGCCGCCGCCGCCGCCGCCGCCGACCGCAAGCAAACAGACCCTAATAAACGCCTTATGTCGCGCACGCAGCGCGGGGGAGAAGGCGGAGGCGGATCGCGTATTCTGCGCGCGCCGCGGTTCGGCGAGAGGGTGGAGGGTGGGCGGGGCCGGCGAGACCCAGGTGGCGGCTCCGCGTGAATCGGCGGAGACGCCCGCCCCCGCACCGTCGCCGGTTCCCGCTCACACTCTTGGCCTCGCTTATACCGTCGACTCAACGTCCTCGCTGAATCCACGCGCGCTCCCGCTGTAGCGCTTGCCTACACTCACGTTCATACCTTCCCACTTTCCCCGGCTTTTGTTCTCGTGATTGCGCCCTCGCAATCGAAGGCGTAGGTTTTCACGGCCGGAGTCGGTAAGTACTTGGCTGTCCGAAAGACACCGAGTCGTAGGCCCAGATGTCGGAGTTTAGACCGGCATTCTGCGACTTACCTCATATCGAGCTGAGGGAGGTGGCTGAATGACGGCGGAGACGTTGGCATCCATGCATCTAGGGCGCGGCGTCTCCCGGACAGCAACGTAGATACTGCCCTCGGACACATCCTCATCCACACCTCCCCATGGCGTTGCCAACTTCCTCGCAGAAGTCCCCTCCACACTCGCGATCATTCATCGCCGACGTCCTCACCAACTTCTAGTTCATCTCAACGACCTCGCTCACGTGCTCATCCACTGCTTGTTCACGGTTTCGCCTACGTCCTCGCCAATTCATTGCCTACGTTCTTACCCACATCCTCGCCCGTGTATCGGCCCCCTAGCTTGACGTCTCTCTCATCGACATCCTCGTCTCTGGTCTACTCTCTTTGCTCTGGTCTTCTCTATCCTCTGCACACACCCCTTAACGTACACCTTCAAACGCATTGCGTAACGAAACCAAACTGTCAGATGACTTATTTTCCCTATAGAGTTATATCCTTAGAACATGAACCCAAATGCTCTTCTTTCGTCTGGTTTGACAGTGGAGTTTATTGCGGCACATTGCCTAACGTACCGGTCTGTGCGCTGGCGTTCCACTCATTGAGACCAGAGTTCAGTTTGCGATAACGCTACGTCAAATTCGCAGGGAAAGAAAGTGGTTTCATTGAAGATTTCTGACGCGTTCTCCCATTTATCGTGATTTTCTGCCACCCATCCTCTCATTACACTACTGATCCATCATTTATCCATTAAACAATTGATCATCTCAGGTGAAAACGCTAGCTCGAATAACGAGAATTAATGCATAAAAAAATACATGTCTTCCGTTTTTCCGTAATGTAGATGATAATTATCAAATATTTTATCAAAAATGTATTTTTTAAATAATTAGTAGCGTCTAGAGCAGTGATCAAATTATTATATTATCAAGCTATGACAGCTACGGTTTAATGCAAGATACTAGGCTGATTGCGCACAGAGTACTGCAGAGTGCTCTAGAAGATGAGGCTGTTCGCGAAAACGACAATCGATGGCATTAGAAGAGCGTGCGCTGGCTCAATACGTCAAGTTTTTTCCTCTTCGGAACCTATTCCGAAAGTCGAATTGCGTGGAAGTTTTCTGTGACTGGCAAAATTTTAAACTTATAATGATTAATCCAAATCATTTCTCTATTCAATTTTATTCTCTTCTTATTTATTTTATTTTTATTTTCGGTCCATTCTATTTCATTTTATTCATAATTTTTAACAACTTTAAGTAACATGTAGATGCGCAAGACAAACCAGTCGTGAATTTTTGCTTCATGGCGTGTGTCATACATTTGAAAATATCTGCCAATATACCGTTCAGCAAAAATCAAAATTGGTTTCTACACTTTGACAGAAAAAATAACTAATGGAAGATTGCATACGTTTTCCGAAGTTTTCTTTCTCTGATGATGATGCTGAATGAGAATAATAGAACACTTTTCTTTGTATTCTTCGGCGGTAGCTGTTTACAGAGGCTATTTAATGCAGTTAGAATTTTATTGATATGCGATAGATAGACTTGAGATTATTCTACATGCCGCAGATCTGCGACAGGGAGCTTTAAATAATTATTGAATGATCCTGTTCGCCCCTAAACGTTCACGTTGATAGAGTACGAATTTGTAAGCATAAGTAAATAAATATAATATGCAAACCATTATACTACTGGAGCCGATTTACGTGAATGTATTTGTAAGAATAAAGGTATAATTTAAGTAATTTAACTGAATGGATAATTGTATCGCCTTTTGCGAGGGAATTTCCCTTTTTCTCCAGTAAATATACCCGTATTACAACACTTCTGAGGTCTCTGAGTGTTTGTTCTTCGCTTCCCGTAGCCCGATGGAGAGAGGCTGAACACCTGCTGCTCCAACACCCACTCTCGACACTTCAAGACGATTCTATTGCTCTTTGCATCGTCAACTTTATACCTTGTTCCTCGGCCCTAGTTCTATAGCTATAATTCATTGTTCTTGTTGTTTTACTGTATGAAATATTCATAGCTTTTACATAAAGAAATAAGCAAGTGTGAAATGATGAATGACGTTGTGTACATGGGCATTTGTAAGTGTGTGAATTAACCATATCCGGACCACGTTTTACCACACGTCTCACACAGAACGAATGCTTAGAATTTGTGTTCCATTTAGTGTTAGAATTTCTTAACCACGCGTTAGACGGAGTAAAGTTTTACATTTTCAATCCTAATCAAGAAATACGTGTTTCTCTCTGTATTTTTGCCGACCCTTGAATACGTTCGTAAAACAATTATGAGCCCTGATATAGATTACATTAAAATTAACCAGAAATTTAGTGCATAATGACGATAAATGTAAAATTAAGCAGAGTTCATTATTGGGAAAGAAAAATTATATATGTACTCATCGGAATTGAATTGTTATACAGGATATAAATAAATCTGTGTCAAATATTTCAAGGACTCATTACAAATATCAAAACAAGAACAACAAAACTTAATATATAGCATAGTATATATAACATAGCTATAAAAAATTCCATATTAGAGATACGGGACCTTAAATAAGTTATATTGCTAATGGTTAGACATTTTGTTAGCTTAAATGAATGTTTATCAAAATTATATTGCAAAACCTCTTTTAAATGATACATTAAATAGCAATGGGTAACAACCTGTTTGTAATCACAACATTCTAGCACAGAAAAACCTATTGGGTACAAATCAGCTAATTTCACAAGCCTTTCAATAAATCCCCCACAAACAATCGATCTATGCGGAAAGTGAATGTCCAAGTGATCGGAAATTATCTAGCTGAAGGAAGTTGAACCAATTCATTCAATTGCGTCTAAAGGTGTATCACCAAATAACAAATGTAACTGAGATCTGAGACAATCTAGAAACGTTAGTTCACTCAGACACGAAGTGATCATGAATGACCCCACCTCAAACGTTTATAATGAACCTCTATTGAAAAGTATCTTGGCACACCACATTAGGCGGCCTCAGATGTGATTGTTACGGTGGCACAACTCTTTGAAGTGACATGTGTCAGCAAAAAGTTATTCTGGGCTGAACATCGCCCTCACTTAATCTTTGCACCCGTTGCATGTAATATGAGTACAGAAGTCCTCGCCCCCTTACGTGCACACAAATACAAGCACTGTACCAACATACTTATCAAGAGGACCATTCGAGAGTTTAGAGTTTGTCCCGAATGGGATGGTATTCAGCTGGGAGACGATACCTGGATGAAGAAATCCCCATAACCCAACGTGTAGGTCAGCGCCAGATATGACCATCCAGCGGAACAAAAACATCACCAATTCCCGTAATAAAAGCGAGCACTATACTTACGGCACTAAGACCGTAATAGCGTAGACACAAGAAAATCAATAAATCAATCAATAGATTTTTGTTTGTTTTCGTGTTTTCCAAATCTTCAATTTTACCTCTGTGTGCTAAACAACGTCATTCAAATTTCGTTTGATAGTACACTAGAGCCCCATCTTCATTTTTCTCATTTTCCTTCATTGGACTGTTCATTTTCATTCATGCTGACAGTAAGTGTTTTACATTACTGATTACTTCATCTGACAAATGCGATGCGCATTTTAATGTTATTCACAATTTCAAGCACATTCACACAATTTTCTAATTGTAATTTCACTTAAATGTGATAAACTCTATAGCTACATGTGACATTGATTATGTTTCGTTTGATTCTCTGAAAATACGTAAATCCAAGCAAACTATATCACTCGGCGAGAGGAACGAGCGTTTTAAACCTCGCTGTTCAATTTTTCAGGCGCTTTAAATAAAAACAAAAACTCCTCTGGTAGAGCTCTGTGAAAAACAACATTCGAATATAAATGTAGATGGAAACAAAGGGATAAAACGGGATCATTCTCCTCTTCACATATCGGTGTAATGTTTCTGTAAAATTGTGAAAGTTTTTTCCAACAGACCACTAGTATCCCTTCTGAATGCCAATTTAGGCAAGAAATACTTCTGTTTTTGCAAGTGTATTATGTTACCTTCCTGACACACACATGTTTACTTTGACGCTGATGAGATAAAGCATAAAAAGTAAACGTAATGGATAATTTGGAGGAGTCTCGCAGCCATTTCCGCAAAAAATACATACGTTAAAAATTACGATTATTATGATTTTGTGAACGTTCTTGTATGACCACACAAACTGATCAAATTATTGTTATTTAGGTGGACAAACATATTTTTCAAATGTTACTATCCCTCACAGAATTCTTATTGATGTACGTCATTACAACCATAATAAGAATTTTGTATTATCTGAATTGTGACTTTGCAAACTGATGTAAGTAAATTTCTTGTTTTTTAAATCATAAATTATAGCTAACGAATTATATTTATATTAAAATTAATTATTTCGAAATAATTTACTATTCAGTGTACTAAAATATTTGTATTATACTAAATAGCCTTGAAGAAATCACTAAATTTATGTCGACGAATATTTGCAGATATTATGAAATAACTGAAGATATATCGGAATTATAGTTTTTACTATATGATTGGGATTAACAAAGTCATTACTTCTTCAATTTATAAGAACTAGCACGTGTCAGCGCAACATACAACGTTACTCTACGTAATTAAAAGGGATAATTAATTCAGAAATTCTGATATTTTATTAGTAATATTGTTGATCATATGATTGCGTTAAGACAGCATTATATATTTTGTCGATTTAGTGAATTTAGATACATATTCCAAACGTTTTTGAAATACGAAAAGTACTGATGCGAGTCATCGTTTTCCTCTTTCACTCGACAAGCCAAACGTAAGAATTAAACCGGTACAAGACTTTTATTTTTCCAAACGAAGAGAAAATCGAAGTGCTTTCATGGATTTCTTTGATTTAATTTAATCAACAGTGTTGGATTTTCTAGCATCGAAATGGGAAATCTTTCTTCTAAATACGAAATACTCTGAAACATATCTGAGTACGCGTGTACGCGACAATGTCAGTATTCTACCTCTTCAGAATACGTTCTCAATAGCTTTTTTTGTTCTTCCCCCTTGCGAGAAATATACAATTCTTTAAAACGTACTTAAATATTTACAATAATTCTCACATTGCTTCCATAGAAACCACAATTCTGTTGTTTTCATTGCTGATAAGAAAAGCGTAGTTGTCAAAACCAAAACTGGTTGAGATGGGACTAATTTACTTAATTCCAATATAAAGTGTATTCTTCAAAGAAGCAAAGTCCCTATATATGACCACAGTAATATTCCCATTAATATATTCCACATTATTGACCAATGCTCCTTATATAACCAACCCAGACAAAAATACCTTCAGAATATGAGTTAATTCTTACATCTATTGACTATCAAGATATAGTGATCAAATACCGCAAATATATAAACTTATTCATGAAAATTTAATTTAAAAGCATACTAACAATGTATCTTTAGTATACAGTTATATGCTGTGATCTACTGAAGTATGAGTGTTTGAGTATATGTATTAATTGTAATCAATCTGAGTGTATCTAACTGGTTATTAGTACACAAAACATACATATTTGAATAGTTACCAAAATTGACCAAGCAAAGTATTAAGATCAAACAATAAATCAATAACCATTTTATTAAAAATAATTTTATTTTAATATTTGCGCTTTATCAGTAATTACGAGAAAATAAAAATAACTATAGAGATTAGCTTAAGATAATTTGTTATATTGAAGTAAACCTTTTAATATTTTGTCTTCATTTTAAGTATATAACTTCTTTGGAGATTGCTATTAAAAACAAGAACAGTACTGTCAGTCATTGAATGTTGTGAACGCAAAGGCAGGCTTCATATAGCAGAATGCATTTGTCAATTAATCATTAAAAATCTGCTTTTTGCATTTTTGAAGGTTTAAACACATCGAATTTTAGAATTGCTAGAATTTGTATTTCTCATTTGTCCAGAACACCGTATATCCTTCTAAATTCTTCAGTGATCACGGCTCAGAGAGTCTTGCACAGTAAAATCATATTGCAAGTTTATTTTTTTAAATGCGGCATGGGTTTATTTTCTCTACAAGCGCTAGTCGAAAACATGTAATCTGGCGCTATTCGAGACAACCTTCAAGTTCAAATAAATCCCAATACCACATCAATTATTAAAAAAAATTACGCAAATTGGATTCCAAAAAATGGCAAGTTGCAGAAAATATTAACAATTTTATTTAGTCCAGTTCCTTCAATTTAAATCTGAGAAATAAAAAAACTATATTTCGTAATCAATGTAAACTTTGCACTGAATAAATTGGGAAGTTACTCGTAGGCGTAATATTACAATACGCGTTATATTACAATGCACGTAATATTACAAAGAAAACTTCGCAATTTTAATAGAACAATAAAAGAGTTTATCTATCTTAGTTTTATTTCAAACTCTATGATTCGTTACTAATAAAGTGTTGTCGTGTGACTTTTGTTTGAGTCTGTATTGTATTGTTTGGGAGTTATTCGATGATTCAATAACATAAGACCTCATTTTTTGTTCAAACGGTGCAACAGTGTTTCCATACATTTTATTCATTTCTTGGAACTTCGTCTTTAGTTCTTAATTAGGATTTTCATTATGAATACAAAGACTAATTCACTCATTTAGAGTTAACATTTAAGCTTTTCAGTATTTTGTATAGATTTGTTTAGATCTTTGGATCTATGGAGTCGTTGTATGGATACAAAGACTGTAAATTAACTCGTTTAGGTTAATATTAAGGTTTTCAAGATTTAAAACTATTTTTCTTCTCATATAAAACCCCCTAAAAATGAAGCAAATGTATTTATTTTCTATAATGCAGCTGTAAGCCCCGTGACTTTTCCCCGATAGGGTTTTTCTTTGTTCAAAAGTCATCCATCGAAGCGCGGGCTGCCCTCCGGGGGCGTCCGTATGCAAGAGCGGAACAATGAAAACTTGTTGCATAATCCACAAGGCGTGCAGTAAAAAGCCCCCCGAAGCGCACGTTAGGGCGCGCAGCAACAAGGCGAATGAAATTGAGATAGGAGGCGCTGCAGATGGCGTGGGACGGGGTGGAGGAAAGAGGTGGGCGGGGGAGGGAAGTGTGAGGAGGAGGGGAACAGGGGGCGAGGGGCTGACAACGAACGCGCTCCCGCGCAGATAAGCGGCAAGTGCCACCTTCTCGGGCTTTCATAAGCTCATCGCAGGATCTTGGCGGCGCCACGCGCGCGCGACGTGGCATATCGCGACGGCATTTGCATCCGTCTCGAGCTACTCGCCCCCTCTCCACCCACGCTTCTACAGCTCCCACCTCCCACACACCTCTCCGTCGCCTTGACAGACCACACCGCCCCGCACACCGCCCGGACACTCCCCGCAGCTCCGACAGCAACCACGGGCCACCGGTCTCCGTCCTACCCAATCTCGCCACTCACCATATCTTCGCCGCTCGCGCTACCTTGCCACTCATACCGCTAACACCACTAACACAACCCACCTATCAACCGTAAACCCACGAACCCTCACAACCCAACCACCACCCCTCACCCATTTTACACGCACAACCCACCCACCAAGTCTCAATTCATCCACACTCACAACCCACTCACCAACCGGCAACCCACCCACGAACCTTCAACCCACGAACCCTCGACCCACGAACCCTCGACCCACGAACCCTCGACCCACGAACCCTCGACCCACGAACCCTCGACCCACGAACCCTCGACCCACGAACCCTCGACCCACGAACCCTCGACCCACGAACCCTCGACCCACGAACCCTCGACCCACGAACCCTCGACCCACCAACCCTCGACCCACCAACCCTCGACCCACCAACCCTCGACCCACGAACCCTCGACCCACCAACCCTCGACCCACCAACCCTCGACCCACCAACCCTCGACCCACCAACCCTCGACCCACCAACCCTCGACACACCAACCCTCGACACACCAACCCTCGACCCACCAACCCTCGACCCACCAACCCTCGACCCACCAACCCTCGACACACCAACCCTCGACACACCAACCCTCGACCCACCAACCCTCGACCCACCAACCCTCGACCCACCAACCCTCGACCCACCAACCCTCGACCCACCAACCCTCGACCCACCAACCCTCGACCCACCAACCCTCGACCCACCAACCCTCGACCCACCAACCCTCGACCCACCAACCCTCGACCCACCAACCCTCGACCCACCAACCCTCGACCCACCAACCCTCACAACTAACCATTCCCCTCACTCCTCACCACACTGCAGAGATCCTGCTGCCTTGCAATGACTCTCCCAACTCCAGCGGCCACCACAGCAACACAACATCCCTCACCGTCCTCACGACTCTCACTGCCCCGCTTCACTATCTCCGCCTACAACGCCCTTGCAATGTATGCATCTGCCAGGTCATACCCGTCATCCCGCTCCCCCACCATAGCTAGGCTGCTTTCGGCGCTGCACGGCACCCCGGTAGCTGCCCGTTCCCTGCGCTAGTGACACTTGTGCCTTGATTGCCATCATGCATCTTTGCCTCTCTCCTCTCCGCTACTGCTTCGTGACAAAATTTGTCTCTATCTTTCGCTGCCACAACACCTTTCCTTGCTATTCGCCCTCACATTGCCTAAGCCTCCGACGCCATCTTGCTAGTTTGTGGAGTTGTTTCTCTCTTGCTATCATAGTGCCTCAGTTGCACCTCTGTCACCAAACGACCCCTCCCTGTGCCTGGGCCCGTAGCTATCACATAATCTGCGCCCGAATCGCTACCGCAACGTGTCTAACGACCCTAGTCATCCTCTACCCTCGCTATCACGAGAACGTTGCCACCTCTGTTACTTTCGTCTCTCCTGGCAATTGTTTCAGTTACCGAACCGTTTCATTTCATCGTCTTTCATTCTGCCTTCAAATCATTCACCCTAACCATGCCCTTTGTCGCCACATCTTAGTCATTCTGAGAATTTAAACCATGCCGTCACCACATCACTAAAACTGTATAAACACTATGACATTCCTCGCCACAGCTGTCAGTGGTAGCTCATGGTCTCCGCACCAAAATTATACCGCTTTCTTCGTCAAGTTACTTTGAGATTGTACTATACTGATAACCAATATCCTGAGAATGACACCCGCAAGTTATTCTTATCGCTCTCCCGTGGCAAACGCATCTGTTGCTTCTGCTACATCACATCCTCCACAAGTAATTACTTGAATCTCCTCCATTGTATCACCTTCCACACCGATGTAGGGTTTCGTTTATCATCACGGTTTCTCATTATTAATGAATTTACATCGTTTTCCCCATCCTCGCCCACCAGTTTCATTTCTCGCTTGTGGCTTATATTCTTTCTGTCCTCAATTTTCTCCTTCCGTTTACGTTGGCATATTTCTCTGCGACAATATATCGTGGTGATAACTCAGACAGTTAATCCCCTCTAAATATACAGATTCGTACCGGCAATATTTCCTACCTGGGCAACGCATCGTTCTTGTAATATTCATCATAGTTGTCTGGTATACTATAGTCCTTTATATACCGCATCTTCACGTCGTCATGCGCTCCCAATTGTAATGCTGGCATCTCGAATCCCCATATCGCTTCTGACGCTCCTCAGTTCCTAATCAGCAAACACTCGAGCCATCATCTGCATTATCCTTCCCATTCGCTCTTGTACTCGCAGTCGGTCCTTCGTGCTCTCCGTCATTACGACCTCTGCCATCACGTCCGCCCTCACCTCCCCTCATCTGCCCCCTCTCTCAGACAAGAGAGCCTCTCTCCCTCCCACCGCAATCACCTCCACCTCTGAGCCGCTCCCGGTCCCCCGTCTATCCGCCCGCCTTCGGTCTGTCCTTAACCCGGTTATTCTGCAAGCTGTTCTCATCCCGGCTAACCAAGCCATTAATCGAATGGATCAACATCATTACAAGAGCACTACTG
The DNA here is from genome assembly GCA_038098605.1 of Gryllus longicercus. NCBI lineage: Eukaryota > Metazoa > Arthropoda > Insecta > Orthoptera > Gryllidae > Gryllus > Gryllus longicercus. The sequence continues at coordinate 196,946 of JAZDUA010000539.1, forward strand.
CTCCAGGTCTCCTAAATGGCACTGACGGGCGGCTGGGGCTGCTCTGCGGCGTGGGGCTGCGATCCGGCTTCCCACCAGCAGATGGGATAACACAAAGACCCTGCGCCCACATCGCCCCAGACTTAATATGCGCGATAGATGACAGGGTGGTCGATGATTCCTTCGCTAACATTCCCGGGGTAGAGAAGCTCCTACACATTGCTGAAGTAAAAAGTAGAAACGATTGTAATGCAAGGAGCGCCATTCTTTTTATTCACGAAAACCCTTTTGTGTAAGGAATGTAAATCGTCTAAGATGTATTAGATCGATTGAGATGTATTAAGCCTGAAATATATAATACGTTTATTTTAATTAATGACTGCTGAACTGCACTAACGTATGATGTTCAAAATGCGGCAAGGACATTTTCAAGTTGGTGATATACGACGTCTTTAAGTAACTTTTTTCTGAACCATTCGATTTTGGAACATTTTGTGCAAAATCACTACGTTCATCCTGACTACACGTACTTTCACGTTCCTAAAAATGCTCTATTTCTTTAAGATCAAATGATTAGATAGAATTTTTAGAGATACCATTATGTTGTCAAACATTTTCTTAAAGTATGTGACAAAATAACAGGCAAATAACAGAGCAGGAAGTGAATGTAGTACACTTTGAAAGATATGAAATATTATGCACCATAAAAAATGTTTTCAGAGTGGTACGGCATCGATATTAGGCTTATTAATAATTAATATTTTCAATTATTATTACCAGTTTCTAGATTCCAAACAATTTCTTTTTGTATCTCTATCTATTTGAGGCATATGCACGCGCAAATTTAATGTCTTTCACTTCTTTCTTCGGTAACCCTTTTGCCTCACACTATGCCGTTTTGTGTGCACGTGCCAAAGGTCAACTCCTTCATGAACCCAGTATTAATTTCTGGGAGAACGCACTCCTGCCTCCACGAAATGCTCGTTTCCTGAGCCTTCGCCTCCGCCGCCGAAGGCGAGGGGAGACATTCTTTGTGTGCGCGGTCTATTTGGAGAGCCGAGTGATTAGGTGGAATTCAACACGCGGGTACGTCCCGCATCGCGGAGAGGCGGTGAATCAGGACCCAGGAGCACGGGGTCACGGGACGTAGGGACGCGAGGAGGCCGATGGGGGGCGTAGGGCAGCCGCGGGGCGGCGGAGGCGGAGGGGAGGACGGCGGAGGGGAGGACGGCGAGGGCGGGAAGGACGGCGAGGGCGGGAAGGACGGCGAGGGCGGGAAGGACGGCGAGGGCGGGAAGGACGGCGAGGGCGGGAAGGACGGCGAGGGCGGGAAGGACGGCGAGGGCGGGAAGGACGGGAAGGACGGCGAGGGCGGGAAGGACGGCGAGGGCGGGAAGGATGGCGAGGGCGGAGAGGACGGCGAGGGCAGCGGGAATCGTGGCGCGGGTTCAGGTGGCGGCGAGGGCGGTAAGATTGGGGAGGGACGTGAGGGTGGCAGGAGGGGCGAGGGTGGCGAGGAAACGGTGGGGATTCGCAGGGAGGAGGGCTGAGGGCGTGTGAGGGCCGGAGAAGAAAAGCACCGGGCTGTGAGAATAAGCAAAGGGAGGGAGAGGGCGGTGGCGGGTCGAATCGAAAGGATTTGAGCGTGCCTAAAAGGAATAGAGACGACGAAGGGAGAAGCCGTGGTGCTGGAAGACAAGTGAAAAGGGGCGGTAGAGAACATAATTATCAAGAAGAACCCTTTTCCACCAGTGTTTACAACCCGCAAGACTATACCGAAGTTCCAACAATTAAAAATTTGATACATCATTTTGGGCAGGAATTGTCTAATAATGACGAAAACCATAGAAAATTACCGATCAGAGCAGCCGGCGCTAGAATTTTCCTTCAGACAGCGACTGAATTCGACCTCGTTTCAGGCCATAAGCAAAGCAACCAAGTATTTCTGTGCAGGTTTCATCGGCGAAGGGGGCTACGGTGGTTCAGGGGCGAGGTGAAGAAGACCGCGAGCTTGCACCTCATTGTGACGGCCGCGATACCTTAGCTGCCCTTGTTATTTAAGGCAAAGGAAGATCCGCGCGCCGTAATGACTTGGCACGAGGTGGGTGTCGGCTTTCTGCTCTTTCGCGCGACTACGGAGCGGGGCGGGGCGGGGCGGGGCTGGGCGGGGCGGGTCCACGCTTCCTCGCAAGTCGTCGATATTCTTTTCCTTTCTTAATTCGCGAGTGGGCATTTGATGAGAAAGCCTCTGGAACGGAGGGACACACAGAATTTTCATGAAAATGTCTTCAATCTGATTGTTTGAAATTTTGTTAGGTTAAGTATCACGTGTCGGCCAGAAATTATAAATATTGCGTGAATCGAGACGACAGTACCTGTTCTATTTTTTGGATAATTTATTAAACTCTCGTCTGAAAATGTATGAAAAGAAACTTTGAACATCAAAAATAAAAATGTGATGGTATAAAAAAATCTTATTTGATGTGCTTTATTTGGCTCAAAAATAGTAAAAAACACTGTATGTGACAGGTGGGTAAAAAGTATAATAAGCCCACATTTTCTTGAGCTTGAGAATCCCTACCTCATCATTTTACTGTACGTATTTGAACGATGAATAACAATACCAAAAAAGCGTTATTACCAACATTTAAAATTAAATTCTTATCATATTCGTTACCGAATCTTTAATTATTGATAGGAATTAGAATTAGGATGTCAAGAAAATAATTTAATGGTACAGAGGCGGTTCTAAAAGTTTCTTGTCAGACGATGATGACACTCAACAAACGAGAAAGCTTCCGAACAGGAAATAGTTTTATATTTCATTTTTGAAGTGCTACAAGTTTGTAATCATCATCTTACTCTATGATGCAAAGAGAGTTGCTTGAGTAGTATGGATTCCTGTAACTTCAAGTGTTTGACTTCTTCACAACAATGCATCAGTGCGTGCACATTGCCTAGATTGCGAGGAATGCTGTGAAGAACTGTGACTTCAAGAAGTTCTATCATCCGCTCTTCAGTGTAGATTTGGCACCCAGCAACTACTCTCTCTTCTCAGAACTGAAGAAAGACCTTCGGGAGGAAATTTTCCAGATGACAGTGAAGTCAAAGAAACAGTTAGTCACCATTTTGTGAACACAACGTCAGATATTTTTTCAAAGGCATAGGAATGTTTTCTAAAAAAGGCATAGAAGTTTGTTCATAGGTAGTTGAAGTAGAGGGTGATTATCGTCAAAATTGACATAATTTTTTATTTGTAATATTAATAGAAGTTAGAGATGCAAGAAACTTATGGAACCCACCTCGTATGTAATTCAATAAAAACAGTATCTAATATTTGTTTAGCACAAATAGATATTCAAATTGGGTCACTCAAAAAAATTCAATGCTCTTTTCACTTAATTTGATACTAGGCAATCATCTGCGTTGAGTGCCTAAAATAGTTTATTAAATGTATGTAAACCTATTTAGAAAAGTTTTTTTATTAAAAGCATTGAACGCAAGCGAATTGAGTCATTTCTATTGTTTCATTTAATTTTAATTTGGCCAATTTGATATGTCCGTCACAGCATATCACAAGCCAGACAGAAAGCTATATATTCCGGTCGAGTAAATAGATTGATTAATGATTCCGGCAAGTCAACTGCTAAGATCATTATTCCTATCAGTGTAGTGCCGGTTTTTGTCGCAGGAGATGGCGGTGATTTTACCCCGCTAAATCGAGAGATCTGGTGCCGACCCACCTGCCCGTCGGCTGACGGGATTTTTCCCGCAATGTCACAAATTTTAACTTTTTGTCTGTTCTTGGTCCTTCCTTGTATTTTCCTGTTTTCCCATGTCTAGAAAGTAAAATAATTATTCGTCATTATTCGAAAATGTTTGTTTTGGGGGGTTGGATATTGATATGTGGAATTAAAATAATGTCGCAATTCATTTATATGATTATGTACTATATTTTCCAGCTAAGTTATATTTTTTCTCTCCCTAAGTTTCATTTCCACGTGACCACGATGTTTTTAAACGTCGAAAGAGTACAATGAGAACATGATGATAGACTGACTGTTGGGGACTGGTTGGGAAGATATGTGCAATACAAGCATATATCTAGAAGAAAACACATTTCTAAATATTTACTTATGTTTTGAAGTATAAATAAACAATATATATTCGTGTATAGTGACGTGCAAGTTATAAAACTCAGTCTTCTGAACAAAAAAGAAAATTTTGGATGGTACAATGGAAATTTTTGCAACGGATAACATAAGTCAATAGGACACAGTCTCTTGCCAAGGGCAAGAAAAAGTGAGTTACCTAGTCTAATATAAAATTCTGCAATGAATTGTTGTCCCTGTTCCAACGCCTTCAAAATGAGAATACATTATTCCTACGGTGAGTTTTCAGAAGAATGTATTTATTACTCTTCAAACCAAAAAGTAGGCTTCAATCAGAAGTAGCTACATGCAAACCCAACGAATAGCTACAGTGATAATTAGAAAGTAATTAGATTGAGAGTGTAAGATGCTAGGGATTAATGATGTTCTAGTTCTGATTCAAAATGAAGTCACATTGAATTGAAATTCCATTTCTCTCAACACGCAAAAATGGACCATATCAGTGGTATTCTTTACATTGTCACGAAGAACTGAGCCGTATTAGAATGTGCCCTCAAGCAGCTGAACCATAAAACAAGCTGTGCATGTTGTGAAAGCTCCACCGATTAATGTCTTTCATATACTACCACATAATCTACTGACAGAATCAATTCCCTCTTTCAACAGAACGCGTAAATTTATCATGTTGCATGTATCTTAACAACTCGATGAAAGTACATTGATAGCAATAAGCTATTACGTGTGATTCCATGCATGTTGTGTTCATGAACTCTCATTAAAGTACTTTTCGCTCGGCACAATTTTGGAGTTGAATTGCAAACCTAATATGATTACAAATTGAATCCTAAAAGTGGCATACACTGCTTATGCTTCATTTACCAAACATCTCCCAATTGAAATACGTACTAAAATGGATTTTTTGTCAAATATAGCTACGTTTTGAGCTCGTATTATTCATAGTAATGAATATGTTGATACATGATTGAATGATTGCCTTAACAACCAATCTTTTGACCATCCTCATGATATTTGTCCATTGCCTTAACAACCAACCATCCTCATGACATTTGTTTGTATTTTGATAAATGAAAGTAATTAATCTCAGCCATTAACATTTTCAACTTGTCCTGGCACAGTTTCCCAGTTGTATCAAAGTAAAATTTGAAAATAAAATGTGTGAAGTCATTTACTTATTTTTATTTAATTAAACAAATATACAGAGAGTTCGGTGTGCTTAGTAGGAGTTGAACAAATTAGTGCTGAGTCTGTGAATAGGTTTTCAAAATCCTTATAAAGAAAGAAAAGCAAATGTGATTTAATTGATAAATTCAGTCTAAGCGGGGTCTGCAATAATATTTTACAATTCCATTTGTCGACGAGTAAACTCTTAATTTGTAAATGACGATTTCTCAAATGAAGTTGAAGTAAATTTTCATGGAGAATTACGATTCCTCCGGACGTTGTCCATTCTAGTATATAGTTCTGAAATTACTCATATTTTACAATTTTTTTAATCATCAGTTACAATATGCTGAGTTTTATCATCATGAATACTAAAGCATGTAGAACATTGAAGAAAGAGTATCATCTAATATTGTCTAGTTCTTTACAAATAGTAACAAGTGGTGCTACAAAATGGCTCAGACATTCTCGTACTAGTATGTTTCCTATGCTTTTGCAGGCTTTTCGGTTTGCCCATTGTTTGGTGCCACATCACATTTTCTCAATTTTTCGTCCACTATAATAATATAACTGAATTATGCCTTTAATAATACTACAGAAAAGTATAACCTGCACCTACATGTAAATTTTCATTGAAAATTATGGAGTCATTTTTTAAAAGAAAATGTTTGCGCATTCCTGAAAATGCTCAATTTTGAGCTCATTTTACAGAAATGTTTTGTAAATGTGTGAGAGTTATTTAAAAAATACATTTATGTAGTTTTATAAAAATCTAAAAAATAAGTCAAGATGTATTTTATATCTTTATCATTATATCATTATGCCATTTAGTGTATTTAGCACTGGCCGTACAAAGTGAATGAAGTTAAAATCTGGTGCCGTTTTTTAGAAAATTGTTATTTTAATTTTGCCCATTTAACCCAAAGAACTAATATTTTGAAAACAGCAACCATACATTAAATAATGGACGAATTGTGGATAGAAAATTTCATTTAAAGAGAAAATATATATCTTCAATAATGAAGCTGTACGAGAGGTACCAACAAAATCAAAAATTTGTAATTCTGTAAAATCAGATGTAACGATGAAAATCAGACCTCAGTGATCTTACTTATTACATTACATAAAATAAATTAAATCAAAACATTGGAGTCATTTTTTTAAATTGAAAATGTTCCTGAGTCTTCATCAACTATGACTCATTACTATGGGCTCTATGACAAAATTCAGTAAAACACGCAGGGTATTTTTAGCAGGTTGTATCAAAATTATTTCGGCTGCGTGTAATAAGAACTGAACTAAGCAAGAACTAAGCGTCAGTAAATTATTACAGCGCCAATTTAAAGTATTACAGTGTCAAGTAGTATCCATTACCATTTGCATTAGGGAATATTCATTTTGGAAAAATAATAAAAATAGTTTAGTCGCTAGTGTTGTTCACAGTCGGATAGACAGACCCACAGACGGACATTTTAAAAACCAAACCTTTTTTTAAATATATAATCTCTTTAGACAATGGCAACATTTTCCCCTGACGACTTGAACTCTATAATCTATCGAATCCCTACGTTATAGCCTAGCATTGTCGTATAAGAACACGAGTTGAAATATATATCTTGTTTTTCTGTCGAGAAATATCGACAATACATTAAATAAAAATAATTACGGAACAATAATTAAGAACCTGAAATGCACTAAACAATTCACAACGTCCGTTACTATTCAGAAGATGTTTGATCATCTTTAAAAAATTTTAAATTAACAAACTTGTGACCTTCAAGCTTTCTGTTCCATCGTCGCAATTACACCAATGTTCCGTAAACTATCGGTTCAGTAGACATGATTTGGAGCGGGGAACATACATCTTCTATTCATTTTGCTCTGGAGGCGCAGCGATACTTTCCGAACCATCTCGGCCGTGCTCAACTGCTCGACGAATCCAACAGCTCGCCAACAGAGCAGAGTAGGGGGCTAGAAACGAGGGCGCGGGTGGGGCGAGGGGGCCGGGGCGAAGTGGAGTCTCTGGCAGAGCGGAAGCGGAAGTGCTGGCGGGGGCGGGGCGGGGCGGAGAGCATGGCGCCTGCAGGTGGTGACGCCCTATACAAATGGCATTCCGCCACTCGCCGCGCTTGGCCTGTCGCGACCGCTAATCCCATGGTCGAACGGCGGCGGCGCTCACCCGCGGACCCCGCTGCACGCCCCCACGCCCACGCCCCCTTCAACCACGCCCCCACTGTGTGGTATTTAAAACTCATTCGTCCCGGGCGCCCCGACACGCCCTCGCCCATACCACGCCCGCCTCGTCCCGGAGCCCTGCCGACCTGGCCATCGCCGCGCTCTCGCGCCCTCGTTTCACCGGCCGCGCCGATGCTTCCCGACATTTCCCCTGCCCGAAAGGACGCTTTAGCCCACCCTTCCCTGGATATCTATTCTTTTTTTAAGGGGATAACTGATATTCAGAAGTAAAGTTTCTGATGCATACAAAATCAAATTATTATATACATTTTTTAATGCTTAACTTCTGAACAACATGCCAAATAATTGAAATTGACACACGACCAAGTCATTTTTTTGTGCATAACGTTCCTTAGTCAGTTTGTTATCACTGTGTGATATATACTAACACAGCCACCTTATTACAAAGAGCAACCGATATTTTTGTATTTTGTGTAGAAGTCGAGAATATGATATGTTTCAAAGCCATCTCAAAAAAAGTTAGAATATTCTTCATAAAAAAGATTGATACTTTTTAAATAGTAACCCAGGTGCATTACATATATTTAAATATTTTATGTTTAAACCAATATCGAATATATGATTAAAAATCTTCAGGTTATAAATCTCAATCCAAAGACTTACCCAAGAAGCTATCAGTTCACATACTCTTGACTGAAGCTGATAAATAATACACGTCGACTGCCAAGAACATTGTAATGACATTATTACCCCCATTAAAATCTTTTCTTCTCTCCTCCGAGTAAACCCTTCTCCACCTGTGACCTCGTCCTCCGTTCCACGACCCCCCCCCTCTTTTCCCCGAGCCGGCTGACAGAGCTCCCTATCGGGATTTTTCGCCTCTTTGCCCGCGAGCGGCCGCGTGCGCCGCGCCCAAACAAGTGCTCAAATTATAGAAGCCCCCCGCCGCCTGTGCGCCGCATCGCTCTGTCATTAGCGTGATTAATTCTTCGCAGAAGCGCCCTACATCTCGGGTTCTACGGCGCGCCACACCCCCTTCGCCGCCCTTTTCTCGACTCTCTCCTCCTCTCTCTTCCCTTGAACCATTCTGTCCGGCACCCGCTCCCCGCCTTCTCTGTCATCCTCTCCACTGTCCGCATTGCCGCACTCTCCACAACTGCCCTCTTCCTTTTTGGGAATGTCCCTTCACCACCTCCGTCTTCCTTCTCTCTTCGCCTTTGCCTTTTCCCTCTCTTAAATTATACCTTGTTTTATATGGCAAAGGTCAGGCCGTCAGACCTGATCTACCGCCTGATCATGCAATTTTGCTACGCTCCTTTTGTAATCCAACAATGGAATAAAATGTCAATCGGGCGACGAAATGAAGAATAGCTCAAAGGTTTCTTCTTGAGAATCTATTATTTACAATACCTCTACAACATGGATTAGCCGGATTTACTTCCTTTCCAAAGGAAGGGGTATGAAGGATGTTTCGCCCTTAAAAATCCACGGTTTCGATCGGATGTGAACCCGCGAACTTTGGTACGACAGTCCGATATGCTAACCGATACGACGCCTCCACCTAAGCTTCCACCTCCACTCAGTTCGCCACTGCTTTCACATCCGCCTCTATTTCCCTCCACTTCGGCATACCTCTACACCTAAACCGTCACTATCGCCCCCACAGTTTATAATTCTACCGCTACGTCTACCTTTACAGTTTCTATCGTCACCGATATAGCCGTCGTTTTTGCTTCCATCTGCCCTGTCGCCCCCTATCACCGTCTACATGGACGCTAAGTGCGCCTTCCGCCTTCACATCTCTATCTCCATCGCATATATCATCACATCTGTCTTTGATTCACGGTAGTCACGTTCCCACCATCACCACGACACTTCTCAGCATGCACGGACACTTCTTCCATCTCTACAAACAGTCATCACCTTGAAGCCCCATCACCTTAAATTTATAAAATCTTCATTTTTTTAATTAGTCGTGTAGACAATTAGTCGTTCTGTGTTTCTATTTTCGAATTTTGAGCCCAGATTTTAATGTGGGATAATGTGATGGTCAATGGAATAAGATTTAATTATTCATCATTATTTAATTTTCAAGAAATTCCAATGAAAATGAAAATTTTACGTGCACCGGTGGTACTTTTTATGTCGTCTGAAGATCCAACATACGGCACTTTCAACACTGTTGAATATGGACAGCGCATACCGAAGCTCTTTCCATTGTCATCAGCTATTTCTTCAACTAAGCATATCAATCTCTGTTCTTCCCTGTCGATCACCGGCATTCTCATTTGCCCTCTGTCTCCATCAGCAACTACGCTTTCTCACTAGAATACATTCCGAAATGGAAAGAACTATATTTCGAAATGGAAAGCAAAATTTACTCTCTCTAGAAGATAAGTAATAACGGGGAAAATTAATATACCTATATCATAATTTTAAAAAGATAAAATATTTTGAAATTCAAAAAGAGTTTAAAATATTGAGTAATGCTCTGACGCCGATTGCCTCCCCCTCCCTCCCCCCGAAATTGCCTCTATTGTTAGACATAAATTTGAAACCACACGGGAACACAACGCTACCAAGTATTTTTTGACTCGCATATTTGCCAATAATGACCAACACATCAACGAGCGCTGTCTTATTTATCTATTACATATATTATCTTTTCTTATCTAGCGAAAACGTGATGAGAATAGAACGGAAATGAATGGAAAATTTATTTGCCAGGCATTTAGTCAGGGATCTTCTACATTACACTCGGGATGTATGGCCCACTGCGGATTTCCCTGATTATCTATTGCTCAGATTTGTTTTGAAAAATATTTAAATAAATATTATTTCACCAATTAAACTGCATCGACCATAATTTTTATAACGACTGGACTATAAACCAATAAAATACAAAATAAACATTATATGTATCAAAATGTAAATAAATAATCAAATTGTATGCAATCTGGTTTTAACACTGACAAATACGTCGATAAAAATATTTAAATAGCTTCAACTCGCTGTAATGCAATGTCCTTGCTTCTAGTGAGAATCGCCCTTCTGGTCACATACCTACATTCTCCTTTCTGCCTATTACTACTCCACGTTCATTTCCAATTCATCGTTCATTTCCTCCATATTTCCGTTCTCTCCATTTCCTTCTCCTTCCCATTTATCACCCTATCCCTTTCGCGTAGCGCCGCTGCCGCGGGCGCAGTCGAGACGAGGGCACGCCGTCCTAGGCCAACTTCTGCTAATGACGTCACGGAGCATTTCAAAGTACGCGAGAAACGCACTTCATTATTCCCTTGTGAAAGCGGGACCTGTTGCGGTAGTGAAGTGGAACTTACCGCCTTACATCATCTCGCTGATTTCTAACGGGCTGGAAATTTTCATACGGTGGTAATTCAGGCAACGTGATTCGGAAACTTCCCGGAAGAGTGCACTGGAAACATTGATATTCTGTAGGCGGTGTGTGCGGAAAGTGGGCACAATTTTTTTCGTTTTGATAATCTTACGAGTAATAAAGTTGTAACAAAGAAATGCTCTAACACAAAAATTCTGAAGTGAAAATCCATTATTGCTCCTCTGTACAGACCGTACAATGTTTGAGGAAAATGGAATACTGTCAGTTGTTCTTTTGGCAGAAATTTCTTTTCCAATATATTGAAATTGTTTTGAATAATTTTCAAATATTGTTGTACATTTAGTGTTTTAATTTTTTTATTTAATTGATTAAACAATTTTAAATTTTCGAGAACTGCTCTTGTTTAGGAAGAATTATCCCTAAGTACACACTTAAGTATTTAATAACTATTTATCCAATTCTTTGTATATTATTCTGACTTATCGTCATTCGAAAAATGTACATACATTTCAAAAAATTTGAAGCAATGTGGCAAGGGGAGAAGATATTCAAATGAAAATATTACGATCTGATGGAAATTTCAAACCACGCTTATTCTCCCTACCACTTCCCATTCAACTCCTGTGGAAATCACACCACGTAGCACATAATTACGACGAGTCCAGCACACAAGCTACCGTATTGTATTCTGAATTGATGATAGGTTTGACCTCTGTACGCTGTCGAAATACAAACTGTGCTCTTCTCTCCGAAGCGAGGCAATCATCCTTTCTGAATACGGAAGTGGCCCGACCGTTGCAAATATGATCAACGGATTAGGCCTACGTGCAGCCAGCATTCCCATGTGAAAAGATGTTACGTAATATTTTAGACATGACATGACATGACAATTATCAACGAAATCTGCATGACTACGTACCATGTATGAATTTCGTTTCATCCTAGAGTTTTATTGCAAATCTATTCTCGCCAATGCAGCAATTTAGAGTTACGTGATCACGAACTGTTAAACTGACGAAGACCAATAGTCCCCAGAACTACTTTTTCACTGTAATTTCTATAACAAATATGAACTCTTGAATTTTGTTGCACTGCTTATATCATTGCAATACATGTGCAATATATATATATATATATATATATATATATATATATATATATATATATATATATATATATATAATATTTTTATGTTTTCGAAGATGTGATAAAACATTTTTTCAGAATAGTTATTTTGTGAAATTAAATAGAGAAAAAAAGTTTAAAATGCAAAGTATTTGATTTTATTGGCAAAAACATGAAATTATAAAATAATTTATAGTATCTACACGGAGAGACGTAATTTTCATTTTCAATTATTAATAATTCCCTTTTTTCCTAATTCGAAATTTGAAGTAAATATCTTCCTTGGTTTTGTGCCATTTCTTTACTATTATATACACATGTGAACGTTCTTTTAATAACTTTGGTATTTTTATAACGATTTTTTTCTTAATTCACGGAAATCATTCACAGTTTTGTTTGAAAAACAATTACTTCCAAGCGAAACTGAGAATTAATTTTAATTTCTATGCTAATGATGTCAATATGTTGTATAGTACATTTAAATACTTTACAAATTTTCCATTACCACACAAACATGAGGAAACGGACCACACCGGATGATATTCCGCTTTGCAAGAAATTAAGGGAATATTTGATTAACAATAAAATGTATTGGACAACTATTATGCCAATAGGAGAACATTTCAACCAAAAAACAATTGTCCAGTGGAAGGCAACTCGGGCAACGCGTTGGCCTGCGTTGGAGTCGGGGTCCAGACACCGCCCTCGCAGTTCACGCTGCACAGGAAGAAGGCGATGCAGTCAATCCCGAAATCTGCCAATCATCGGCCCAGCCAATCCGTCCGTCAGCAGGCGGCGGGGCGGAAGGATGGTGCCGCCGCGGGACGTCCGTCTAGTCCGGGGGGGGCAGGGGGCGGACGTGGAGGGGAAGGGGGCGGATGGGGGCAGCATGGGTCTGCATCGCAAATAGGAGCGTATCTCCCTCGCTTGCCCCTGACGCCTGACGGCCCTCGCCGCGCTCTGCTCCCGCCACCGCATGCCACACGCTGCCCGCCGACCGCTCCCGCCGACCGCGCTTGAGGCCGCTTGTTTCGCAGCTGCCCGAACAGCCCCATATAAGCTTCTCAACTCGCTCATCTTTGCCAAGTTCACTATAGTTTGTGGCTGAGAAAAAGTTCCAAACTAGGCGTACTTTCTCTAGTAGTGCATTCTTCTACGTCGTAACAATCGTTAGATATACATGAAATAATATATTAATTTATTTGTTATTCATGTGCTATTTATTTACTGACTTCACAGCGTTGAGGAGTGTGGCGTTGAACATCATGATAAGTTTATAAAGAATAAATAAATACGTTTTTTTAAACAGCTGCAATTTTTAAATGTTTTTTTTTTTTAAATTTGCAATTTTATTGACCTCCTCTAACTAAATATGTCTATCTATTCATTGTTCTTTGAAATCGTCAGTCACTTATTATTCTTTTCAATGCTGTATCTCCATATTCCATGGCATCTCACGACACTATTTCTCAGTCCCTGCAGGGCTCGACTATTCTCAATCTTATCTAATAGTGGTACAATTCGTCTTCATTCTTAACCACCCGTCATTGCAAATCCATTCAATCTGTTAACGTTTATCCATCACTTCTATTCCCCCGTATAACCGGTTCGAAAATTATCGTCATCCAAGGCACCGTCCTTCGATAAGATCAGATGTGCTCAATTTCCTTTCATTCTCTTAAGATCAATAACCTTCTCCAAGCTCATCAGCTGTCGTGATCTTCTTTCACCCTCAATGTTCATCTTCCAACTTCGTTCTCTTTTCCACCGCCATCATCCTAGTCAACACCATATTTCATTCCTCCTCCAGTGACCACTCCATTTGCTCCCTTCCCCTTCATCTCTTTCAATATAATCGTTTGTCACAGAAGGAAAACTCTTCCCTTTTTTAACCAAATCTCTCATCCTCTGTCCCACATCATTTTCTGCATCATAATTTCTTCCCTTCCATTGTCCTCAATCCTACGCCTGCTCCATTATTCTTCTTGATCATGTATTTTCTCTTATTATTTTACCTTATATACGTGAATTTACTTTCTTTAGTTTTATTTACTTTACAGCAGAAACAACCTTTTAGGAAAGTTAAGGTATTACATAATAATTTGTTGTACATTCTCACGCTAATGTTTCGGCTTATTACAGGATGATGTTTTGAGACAATAATATTAAAAATCAGTCCAATTGATGTGAAATGTATACTTGTTACTCATTGACAATAGTGCTTAGACGTGATTATTATGTATTATCAGATGTTGAGAATGAATACAGTCGAATAATTTATGGAGGTCTGAATTTGTCTATTGAAAAGCTGAGGATACTCATTTAGGTACCGAGTCAGGTGGCTCCAAGTATCAACTGATGTCACTGCAGTTCCTCGGACCGGGAGGAAGGTTCTAGGTTTAAATCCCGACGGTGGAAGGATAATGGATACTAGAGAGCTAGGACGGAATCAGTCGGTGTTTGAGGAGAATTCTAGCTGTCGGTTGCTCTGATCGGTAGTTTTAGGCATGTTTATCCAATCAGTACTAGGCGAATGTCAGACCAGAACCCTAACAAACTGTCCACGGACCGCGCGCGATCTTTCCTTCCTACTCCTTGTCCTATCCTCACCCCTTACTTACATACACCTACCCTTGCATGCATTACTCTTCCACACATGACCGGTCGCGAGCTTAGATATTGTCCCCGGTTGGGGCTGTGCTCCGCTGTTGGGAGACACCTGGTTTGGGAAAACCCCGTTAGCCAGCGATAGGTCAGCGCAGGATCTCACCATTCGGCGGGGGAAGATTACAAGCCACCTCTCGAGGAAAATACATGCACTACATGACGAAAAAATTACCTTAGCAGGTGACGCGCCCGAAATCACAAATCACTCAATTAATCAGTTAGGTAGTGGGTAGTTTCTGCCAAGTTGGAAGATGGTTAATTACCTCTCCTCCATCCTTCTTTCTTCGCAACCGTTTTCTGGGGATTTCATCGCCTTCCATCGAACTCTCCTGCCGCTTGCTCCTCTCCTTCTCCGTTCACGCGAGTCTCTCTCTCTCTCTTTCTCTCTCTCTCTCTCTCTCTCTCTCTCTCTCTCTCTCTCTTCTCTGTCTGTCACTCTCGCATTCTCTCTCTCCGCTTTGCGCCGTCGCCCGCAGAAGCGGGAGGCGCTCCCCCTTCCCCCCCAGGGCCACGCCCGCCGCCGCCCCGCCCCCGCCCTGGCCCCGGGCCCCGCCCCCACCGCGGCCCGCGGTCAGCTGACGCGCGCGTGTCCGCGCGTGCGAACGCCCTGTTTCGAATCCAATGAAATTTGTAAACGTCGATAAGCCTCGATATCCGCGGGAATTAACCGTGGTCGATTTTCACGTTTACGGCGGGTGGGCTGAGTGATACAACGCGTTACATTCAATTGCTACGTTTGCGCTAGAGTGACGTGAGGAAGTGACTATAAAAACAATTAAAACGCACGCCCGCATAATAAATATTGTTTTCGATCGTAGATTTGTCATCGCATATCTCAGACAATCCTTAGGGGAATCAAAACGTTCAGGTAGCATGAAATTCACAATTAGAAGGTCAGGCCGATTAAAAGTGGAGCAATATTGCGTGAGACGAGATAAATGATGCAATTATAAATTCGGACAAGAAGGCTATTTACCCCTTTGATTTTGAAACCCATGTACGCATCTAATTGTTTTACATTTCACAATATAAAAAATGAAGTGCTATGGAGGTGGCGCTTTTGAAAACTAAACTGATACAACGCTTTCGTGCCATTACTGGAATACGCTATTTTTTCTCTTGTATGTGGTTTAAAGTTATATGTTCTGATCAAATATTAGTGTTAATTACAAACGCGCATTGAGTTTGCATCATGCAACATTCACACATAAAATATAAATGTTGCTTGGTGCAAATCAAACAATGTCAGTGGCATAACTTTATAACATTGATGGTTCTTGCAACAAGTCGTAGAATAGAATTGATGCTCCTTGCGCTGAGTTACAGATATTTTCATTACAACTATCACTCTTGAGCTTGTAACAATAGCAAAAATTACACCATTAACCTCTTAGTAGTCTTTGAAAGACTTTTTTATCTTCACGTCAATATCACTATATAGTGATTATAATTCCCGCAAAACATTTCTTTTAGTACTATTTTCTTAACCCTGTGGATCCTACTACATCCATAAAACAAACTGTTTACATATAATAATTGTTTTTATAAACATTTGTATTCTATTTTTGTTGTATTCTCTAATAATTGTCTTGAATTTTTTTAATGAATCACCAAGTGCATCTGTTTCTCCCAATGAAACATCGCGAAGTACTTTACACATTTTAAACAAAAACGAAATTTGTATCCTATAAGCCAACCCGGCAGAAAAAATATATATATCTTCTCTCAGCACTAAAACAGGTGGTAACAACGCCAACCACCATTTCCATAAATGAAGTCGGATTTTGTTCTGTTTATTCATCTCCTCAACTGGAAAAAAAAGCTCGCGCAAACGGTATGTTGTCAAACAAGTGTGACAATTTTAGGGGAATTTAGCGACCAGAAAGTCAGATTTATTTAATTCTAGCGTGCAGTGGATACTTTTTACTCAATTTCATGTAAATAAACAGCATGGTAGTCATGAAGCTGTGTAAACGGGAAGGCAGAGAGTCGTTGAAACTCCCTTTCTCTTTGTAGGATGGCCCTTCAACTCTGGTCTGTTTCCGAACTCTCAAACACCTGCTATCGATGCTGGTGCTGGAGTATTTTAAAATCGGAAAGAAAAGATCCGGCTGCAATAGCTCAGTATAAACACAGTTTCTTCTGCAGCATCGTTGATCAGTAAGTTCTAGTACTCGAGCCCCGAGGAAGGAGGATTATCGACGCGGGTTATGTAGCTGCGTGAATTCGACCATTGAATGGAGGAGAATTCTAGCGACTGGCTGTTCTGAACGGTCGTTTACCGCTGTTTCTTGAATCAATACAAGGGAAATGCGGGAGCAGTTCCCTAGCAAATTGGTCCCGGACCACCAGCGATCTTGTTTTCTTCAACCGTACCCTCTCCTTTGCCTTTACACACACACACGCTTATGCTTACATGCACTGCATTACCACACATGTCGGGAGGCCAGTCGGAGACGTGGACTTGACCCGGTTGGGGCGGTGTGCCGTTGGAGAAGATGCCTGAAGAGAGAAATCGCGCAAATCGAAGTGCTGATTGGCGCGGAATCATTCGGCCCAGCGGGAGCGGCATATTTCGTGCGGTACATTTATGGGGCGGGACTTAATGACCGAAGTATTTAAAGAACCCGAAATCAATAATCATGCTCGTATTACAAAAAAATTCAATGCAGAAGGAGATCACAAGACTAATATATTTTCTTGAGCTTAAATAAAATTGCGGTTTTTCTTTAATTTAATCTCAACTTAAATATGAATGTGAAGTTCCGAGAAAGGTAATTTTATCAATAAATGAGCGATCATTCCGCGTGTTGCACGTGACTCAGTGATGCACCCCGAAAAGATTTAAGAATGAAGTTATATTTTCAGAAAAAATAAATTTTATTTCCTAATTTATTTTCATTGAAAACAGTGAAATTAAAAATACTATTTTCCTGGCCCAAATTGTATCAAGAATGAGTTTAAGATAAAAACGTTAGCAATCGAGCATGAAATAAAAATTTTAAGAAATACTCTAATCTTTTTTGGTAGTAAAATTTATTAAAAATGTTAAGCAAAATTGAGATTTTTCAAAATTATAACTTTGTAAGAAATCTAAAATGTAACTTACTTCTCGCTCATGACGGAACTTTTCGATCTCCATCGGTGACCATAGATGGCCTTAAAATTCAGATCTTAAAATGGTAACGAGCCTTCCAAAATTACATTATATGTACACATGTTCTCATTTCTTAGGTATAATCTACTTCGCAAATTTATTAAATTCGTTTGCATTCTAAAATTCAACAAATCCTTTAAATATATCTCTAGATTAGACGTCAAATTTTATGAAATGTTCTGTAATTTTTTTAGACATTAGTTTAAGCTTATTAATCAACTGCACACACATGCATTGATGTAGAACGCTGATAATAAAAAATAGACCAAAATAGTGTTTGATTGTGGTGTCTATTTTTCGTTCTCTGAAAGTCAACAATACAGAGCACGCATAGCTCAGGCAATCCCGAAAGAAGTATAAAAGTAAAAGGTAGTTTGCAGCTTAGTGAACGCGAATCGCGGAAGATTTTGAGAATGTTATTGTTTGAAAAAGAATGATAGACTGTCTAATGCTATACATCTTCGTTAAATTGAGTCTGTACAGTGTTGATTCTCAAGTACGTCGTGCTTACCATATAACTATTTGTGTATCAGTATCAAAAAAGTTGCAGCACTTTTTTATTGAAAAATATTTATAGATGAAAAATCTCATAGGTACTTTAAGGTAAGCTGTTTTAGAAACGTATACTCTGCAAACCCCCAAGAGTGACTTCAGAATTAATGTTGCGCAGGATCAGAATAATTATTTATGAAACTAGTACTTAAGAGACTGTCGTACAAATGCAATGGACGAAGCGACGATGTGAATCGAGACCGGTATTTTTAAAGGAGTACGCCAAGGACACTTGGACAAGTTGCGTACATTGCTTTCCAATAGGAATAATATATATGTATGTATATATGTATATATATATATATATATATATATATATATATATATATATATATATACACCCATATTTTCATGGGATCATTCTGAATATGCAAGGTCCCAGTCATGTTTCATGACGCCCTAGTATTTTGTATAGTTTGCAGTACTCAATTGTTTTTATATTTTTGCCATACGTATAATGCAAATCAGCATTTTTCCAATCAATAAACAGTAATGGTGTATCTACTTCCATGCATAAATGCTGAAAGTGTAAAAAATTTCCTTTGGTTGAAAATGTTGACTCTTCCTTTAAGTGTTTCCACTTTAATTAACAGGCCTTCTGTAGGTGGAGAGAAACCATTGTGGTATAGGTAGACTGGCTATCTGCATGAAACACAGGAGGAAGCTGAAGGAGGTGGGTCATTAATTCAGCCCGGTTCAATTAACCGGCAAAGAAAACAAATTTTGCAACAACATTGTTTTAGAACTGTATAGGTGTTGCAAAGTTCCACTTTACAATGCAAAAATGCTTTTTAACCCTTAATCATTCTACCTATCAAGCTATAGATTTCCATAAAATGTGTTAAGTATATATCTAAACTGTTTTCTTTTGTGAATTTCCATGAACAGATTTTTCAGGTTCGAATTTAGAACATGCATAGGTGTAAAAAAATTCTCAGAGTCGGTCATGTGTCTAAGGCCGCTTTTGTATGATGCGCACGGATTTGTTTTTGCAGTATCCCAACTGTTTCGCCGAAAAATCTGCTCCAAACATGGAACCAATATTAAATAATACAATCGTTTGCATCTCGGTATTATCAAAACAAATCATTGTGAAATGAACGAATGTGATCCGTAATCTCAGTTTCCATTATTATACATACAAATCATGCAAATTGAGAAATTATATCTTAGTAGAGCTGAAATTATCGTTATTTACCCTAAATTTCAATTAAATTAAAATATCTGCCAAAGTTATGTAGAGGCAATAAATGTTCTCATATATATTACGATGCACTAGAAACTGAATAACATTTTCTCAACTCGGTTGGAAACCACGACGTTAAAACATATACGCAGGAATTTCATTTTACAAAATCCGATATTTTTATTACAAAATAAGTCCTTTGAAATAGTTTGCCTCTATTGCATATTGATTTGAAGTTCACATTTGCTAAACGTATTTAAATAAGCTTTCACATTTGTGAATTTAAGGTTATTCCCTTCACACTTTGTGACTTCCATAAATGCAAGATCAGTGCCCTTAAATTCTTACACGGGCTGAGTGTAACTCGTAGCATTGCCCCAGCTGGAACAATTCCTAACCTCCCGACTATTCTCAGGATGTGTGTGGTAGTGTAATGCAGTGCAGGATAGTGCATGTATGTGTATGTATATGTGAAAGGGAAAATAAGGGAACATAAGGAAGAAAATATCGTTCGTTCTGAAGGGAACTTCTCGGGCATTTGTCTGCTATTGATCGAAGAAACAACAGAAAAATAGCATTTAGAGGAACCAGATACCGACATTCTCCTCTAGATAGAGGTTGAATTCGACCCAACGGTGTAGCTAGTGTCGAAAATTCGTCACCGTCGGGTCTTGAACCCTAGAACCTCCCGGTCGACGAGACCGCAGAAGGCAACAGTTTAGAAACATCATGTCTCCCCGACACCCACTTCCCCACCGTGCACCCAGCTGTCCCGCTGCGAGACGCGTTCCGTCCGCAGGATAAATAATAAATAAGGCACGTGCCCTCCCGTCATTGCGTGCGCAAGGGCGCGCGGCGGCGGGGAAGCGGTGGCGGTGGCGGTGGCGGAAGCAGCGTCGGCAGCGCGGGCGGCAGCGCGGGCGGCAGCGCGGGCGGCAGCGCGGGCGGCAGCGCGGGCGGGGCGCCAGTTTGTCAAGATGAGCGATCGCGGGGGCGGAGGCGAGGGCGAAGGCGTGCGGGCCGCGACCATATGCATCACACCGCGCCGCGCATCTCCGCGAATTTGCGAATGAGGCCTTGGATGAGCAGCTGCGACCCTGGAAAGATCCCTCCCGCCCCATCCCTCCCGCCCCCGGGGGCGACCTGCGCCCGCGGCCGCTCATTCGTCGCCGCGCGCGACTCCCGCGGCCCGGCCTCTTCCGCCCCTCGTCGCCGCCACCGCCACCGCCACCGCCACCGCCGGCGTCGCACAGTGCGGATTTTTGCGCGTCTCCGCGGACCGAAGGCCGCTTCTCCGGTTCTTCTAGCGGCCGGTGGCTCAGGTCGGGAGATTTCCGTGATGTCTCCGATCAGCTCCAGGCGAATGCCGTAGCAGTACCTTACCAATCGGGCCACGGACCACGCACATTCTTTCCTTCCCCTTCCGTGTCCTATCCTCACCCGTTACCCTTTATGTGCGCACCTTACACTTACATGCATTACATTGCCACACACGCCGAGAGACGGGTCGGGAGCTTCGAGCTTGTCCCGGTTGGGGCTGTCTCGCTGGTGGGAGATTCCTGGTTGCGGAAAACCCCGCTAGATGACGGTAGGTCGGCGCCGGATCTAGCCATCCAGCGGGACAAGATCACCGCCACCTTCTATGCCGAAAACGATTGCACTACACTTACGGGACAACTGACATTAGTAATTGTCGCGTCCGGTATCACTAGTAAGCAACCAATCAATCAATACGGTTCTCCTCGTCGATCTAATGAAGTGGTTTTCCTAGTTCAGTTGTGCGGAGTTCGGGAGCAGTGAATTCGCATATCATAAATTCTAGTCCAGTCAGAAGCAGATTTTTTAACGCCAACTGATTGATTTTATAACTTACTGCAGTACCCGTGAGCGTCACGGCCACTCCATCGGGAACGTCAGGGTCTGATAATCGAGCTTTTGATTCCGGACGGATACCGTAAATTTGCTTGATGTGTTAAACAGAACACTGTGAGTTTGAAGTTTCTTCCGGGATCGCGTTCGTTAGTCTACTGCTCTGATCGGTACGTTTCGTGGCTCTTCAATTACTTTCGCGTCAATTGCAGACCAGTACTACATCAGGCTACGGACTGAGAACGTTCTTTCACTCCTCAACCTACGCGCAGTCACTTCCTTAGAGCCATTGGTAACGTGATTATCATTGTTTGTGTCATATCCCCCATTGAAATGTAGGACAAGCATCGGACATCTGGTATTCAAGTCACCAGCTGCAAGATCACAAGCTGCAAGCTGAGATAAAAATATGATTTCCTTCTATTATTACTATTTGCAGTTTATGAAGGTCTCGGTCATAAAGACAATTGCTACAAGTTTAATTTACTTGCAACTGAGTTCATTCAATTTGAACGTGAATACATAAGATTATCTTCACTGAATTTGGAACACATGAGGATTTTGTTCTCATATCAAATGAATTTCTAAGCGGTTTTCTATATCGTTTTACATGGTTTCCACCACGGGTTCATAACGCCTAACGTTGGATGACACGTCGTGTGATGTTGCCCCTTAATATTGCGCTATTGGTATTTACTTCGTGTCGAAAATATACTGAAATAGACAATAAAATGCTCAGCAAAATTTTAAATACATTATAAATTTAAGAAATATGTGTTGCCTTGGAAAAATTTCCTAGTTATTTGGGTAGTTGGTATTTGCTGTATATTATTCTTTCTATTTTTTATTTTGGTATAACTATGCCCCTCTTTAAAAATGTTTATACATAACTTTATTTTTACGTGCTGCAAAAATCTACTGATGACGGGATAAATTTTCCCGACAAATAGATTTCATTCTCTATTTAATTAGTTCAAACTCTATTTAATCAGTATTTAATTCGTTCAAACACAATTTTTGTTGTGGTTTGATTATCTCTCATATTCATTCCAATATGATATACCACGAGATTTCTGCACCCACAACCGAATACATAAGAACAATCTTTATATTGCAACACAAACCAAGATAAACATAACTATATACTGAAATAAAACACACAACTGATTCCTGAATTCATAAATCTGAGTATATATTTAAGTGTAGTCATGCTATTCAAACCTTGTTGTAATATACATAAATGATACAGGCTGCCTCGAAAATTCCAGATTATCTGGTTCAAAAACATAGAATAAATAAGTGAAAATCACACGACAATAATTGGCGTTCGTCCACCCAGAAAACTGTTACTGCACACTGCGCGGAGACGTTCGCATCGCCGACGGCGTCGCCGTCCCCTTCCTTTGTCGCTATTAATTCTAATATGGCGCCAATTATTTGAGCTGCGCGCCGCAACAGGTAGGGCCGGGCTCTCTAACCCCACTATATTTTACGCCCTTCCCTCCGCTTCCGCTACCGCCGCCGCCGCCTCCGACGTCGTCGCCGTCGCCCCGAGGTGAACAGCAAATACGGTGTGGCGGAGGGATGACAGTGACAGCGTTGCTGCGGAAGGACTGTAGTGACAAGGAAAGAACGGGAAAGGGGGCAACGAAAGAGAGATGTCGATGGTGATCCTTGCCAGGGTTGTGGATTCTAGATGGGAGAACCGATTCGGAGTTAGGAACTGTTTTGTTGAAGGTTCCAGACGAAATTGATAAAATTATTAGCTTTTATAATACATCATATACTTTAATCTAATACTTTGTATAAGCAACATTATTTTATACTTCTTATTTGATGTACTGTTACAAATTCATAACACTTGCAGTGTCCATACAACAACCTATACATGTACTGGGATTTACCTATGACTTGGTAATTACATACCTATTGCCTTGAATTAAGTAATATTAGTAATTTATTTTCAATATAATATTGAGAAAAATAAATAATCAATAGTATATTATATATATATATATATATATATATATATATATATATATATATATATATATATTAATAACTGTGTGAATGTTCTTTCAGTTGAACTTATCTATGATCGATCTAAATATGTCAGCTTAATATTCTAGGAACCGACAATTTTCTATTTCGTCGATTAGAATAGTAATTGCTTCGATGAGAATAAAAACATCAGTGACTACTACATCTGATAAAACTTCAGTGGTGGTAATGGCAACAGAGATAGAGGTAGAGAGGCGAGGGATCCCTGTCATATAGCAAGGGGCGAAGTTATTGGCGGTCGTAAACTCAACGATGGATGCGGTGACGACCCTTGTTCTAGTTGCTGTAACCGCGGATATTAGGCATTGTGGTCGCCAGTTAAAGCGGGCAGCGAGTATTGCTCTGATGACTGTTGTGGCGACAGATAGCGCAATGGTGCGGAAAGTATGATGGCAGCAACGGAATCGAGGGTGATCGTTCTGTGATTGTAGAAAGAGAATCGCCAACGCTGGCGATAGCGTTGATAGTAACAGCGAAGATGGTTTAATTTGCGTCCAGGTGGAGTGTATTGCAAGTGACGTCCCGAAATACGAAGTTTGGAAGGTATATCTTGGCCACTCCATTTCCAGAAATTAACACTTTGATAATAATGGATACAAATTAACCAACAGGTAATCAAACCATAATTCATGAATAATTATGAAATCTGTGCAAATAATGGAACAAGACTTAACGGAGTAGAGGTAAACCCTTGCGAAGTTATTGTAAGGGCCACTATTTGGAGTAACTCCAGTATTGAAGGTAAACTCTTAGTATTGAGAAGAAAATGCTCTTCATATACAGGATAATTATCTGTAGTGCCTGTTCGGGGCTCGTGATTTTGTTTTGACTTGACTTGAGTGTACACTTCCCAACCTACAGATGTAGCAAAATCTCACACAGAACTCACTCACATATTCAGGTGAAAGTTATAGCTATTCAACATGGCATTCCTTTCGAATCAGCTAGCCATGCTATATTCCTGAAATATTTTTTCACATATATAGGTTAAGCATCCCTTCCCCTAAATATACTGGTAAAGATCGGTAGATAAGCACTAACTGCACGAGTTTATCGAAACGAGCAGAAAGACATACTTTGACTGAAAAATAAATAACTTTTTATTTTTAAAGTTATCTTCTACAGTGCGCTTTTCGCACGGACAAAATAAGAGTAATTGTTAGATCGTTAAGAAAAATAAATGTAACTGTTTCTGCAGTTGAGAGAAAGCGAGAGAATCTGATAGACATTCAGCGGGTTTTGCAGCTTTGTACTACATTAAAAATACAGAGAGAGGAATTGAGACGTAGGAATTGAAAGAATAATTAGCTTGTGTACATCATTTAGAATATTATAAGACACGAAGCCAAATCTATTGTTCTGGATTACTTAAAAAATTTTCTGGGTCATCTTTTTATCGTCAACGTTATTAACGCATTGTGATGTTAAATGCATAAGCAATCTTTCAACTGTTCTCATGATCACTGAACAGGCGGATAGAAGCTGACTTATAGGTTATCACATCATTATCACATTGAGTGGTAACCTTATGAAGGAGATTGATTTCACTCAGGAACCAAACTGTGATACAGTATTCCATAAACAATGCAAGTTCACTGACGTCATTCGAGGGCAATCATGCAGCAATTTGCAGACCATGTTTCACATTTGTTTTAGATTTCTCTCCAAGGCGATACGCGCTGCTGTCACTACAGTCATTCGGTGGAAGTAAGCGGCATGAATTTTATGCCCTCTGAGTCCGCCGTTGACCTCATGGTCCCTTTGAACGGTCTTAGCCGTGGCTGACGGTGACATCACGCCACTCACTGTGTTGAAATTACAACGATAAAAGACGATCATATAGTCAATGAATATTTTGGTGTATTGCACAACCATAAACATTATTTCTCACTAAAATAATGATTTTTTATGAATAAACATGTAGCGTGTTGTATAATGAACGCAGTCGCCTTCGAGAACCTGAAAAGTCTCGTGAGTGCTACAGAGGATACGTTAGGAGTGTCGAATGCCGAGACATAATATCCAAAGAATTGTTACGTTTTTGTAAACAATTACATATGTTTCAACACTATAAATATTGACGTCCTCCTGATTCATATAAAGTTAATTCATCTACAATGTGAGAATGAGTTCTTTCAAATAAAACCATTCCTATTCTGTTCAACACACACATTTCCACCTAGCTACGCCTCATTAAAGACTATGTGCAAGACTAAATATATCTCATCCTGCGTCATTCATGGAGGGCCAACGACGCCATCTGTGAACCCAACACATGCGTAATAGAGTAATGGCTTCTTTCATTATCAAAACAACTTTAAAATAAAGTCGCAGACAACTCCGTATGACTCCCTTATTAGTATTTGTCGCAGTGAGCAACATAGTCATCAAATCTCTCGTCGTATTTAAGAGGTTATTTAGGAGTATGAGGCACGCGAAAGAGTCAAGTTTTGGTACCGAACTCCTGAGCTTCTTCTGATAACAGATCTATCAATCATTTTGACCGCATTCTTTGACGATGATTGGGATGCCACTCAATTTACCGCCCTTCGTTTGCCTCCCAAATAAATTTTGAAGAAGTGACAAAGCACAATTCTTCTGAACTTGTAGGTGCACAGAGATCTTATGTTCTGTGACTTATTAACCGAGAACATATGTTTAGGAATTTATTGAATGCCAGCTTGCATTGGTGATCAATTTTTAGTGGCGATATACTGTTTATTATTAATACATAAAATATTGCCATTTGATCTTAACGTTAGGACCCAAAAAATCGTCTCTTCCCAGTCGATGGCCACTTGGATTTTAATTTTGAACACACTAAGTTCACAACGTATTCGTACAATTGACTGTAGATCTCCTAAAACACCTGAGAGATGTGTTTTGTTTTTTTTTTGTTTTTTTTTTCAAGAAATACTTGCACTCTTCATTATTTCAATTCCTAAGATTGTTAACAAATCACTTTTCGAAAAGCTTTCTTCTTGTTATATGCGAGATGCTTTTTAAATATCGCTTATAGAAAGAAAAAACTGGACGCGACTCCGGATTTGTATCTACAGGCCGATATACACGGTACAGTTTTCGTGCAAATTGCCGTACAGGAAACTTGCATGCCAGACTGTAGGTTTTCTGCATGAAAACGTTAGAGCATGGTCGTAGTTTTTCATACAAAAAGGTTAGTTTGACTGAAGTGCCTGTGGCTGGCTCGGTGTCTCAGAGCGAAGTCGCTCGCTTTTCGTCTGTGAGGTCTGGGTTCGATTCCCGGACAATCGCATGTGAAATTTGTTTCAACAAAATAAGTTTGGCTGCTTAAGAAGTGCTAGTCCAACCCTGTGACGTGTCCTAAAACCCTACCCGTATCAAAATTCCTTATCAATTCCGGGCGCTGGATAGTGACGCAATGGCGTAAGAGAGTCGCGTACGCGGAAATGCTATCTGGCGGTCTTCTTGACAACTGACCGAAACGTGACGGGCTATTTTAATTAATTAATGGAGGATTACTCCAAAAACACGAAGCTCGGAACGCCCCGCAAGGGGCTTGGAGATGCGTTGCGTCTATGTAGACGTAAACAGACGTAAGACTCAATAGTAAGGTCTAAGTAGACGCAACAAATTAAAAGAATTATAATAAAAAAGTTCACTAACGTATTTGTTTTCCCGACGCGACGGTGATCGGCCATTTCGATTTTGTGCTTAGGTGTGTCAAGGGGCGATTGTGTGAAGAGATATTGTTATAAACTACCTCTTTCCCTATTCCCGTTTTCTCATTTTGTCTTCTCTATACTTCTCATGGTTAATTAATAATTAAGATCACAGCCAGAACGCACTCACAGAAATATCGCAAATGAAAGTACCCAATTCAGTTGTTTCCTAGTAGACCCCCTAGCGGCGTCTTGTAATGATTCATACTGATAACGTATAGACCTTTATGCAGGAATTTTTACTTTCATACTTCTAGTTTAGGATCTTGAAGTTTCTGAACAGAAATTGTGTGAAAATCTGCACGAAAAATGTACCGCTTATACCGGCCTTAGAGCCCCTGTGAACTGGTTAGAGGGGGCATTGACCAGCTGGCCTGCGGTGCCAGCCTAATAAGGAATCCGAGCGTGCTTGACCATTTGCTTGATTTTTATTTTGAATGGATAATTCATTGATAAATAAAGTAATATAATGTATATTTCTGCAAAATCATGCATTTGATACTTAGATGCTATAGAATTTGCCAAGGCATAAAAAATTTTGAATCCAATTTTCTCAAATGTGACTAAAATTTCCTTGTATTGATTTGCTTTAGCTCCTCTCAAATCACTATCGCAGAATATAACGAATTGGCATTTCGTATAAGTGACCTAACTAGATCAATATATTACGTCATCGGAATGATATTAATATGGAAATCCAAGGATTTAAAATAATGTAATATATTTCTAAATGAAGTGAAGTCAACAAAGTCGGTAAGATAGATGAACCCAATAATTTGTTTTTCGCCTTATAATAGCCCAGACAATTGTTCGTTGTTTATTGTTGAAAGTTTCTACAATATCTTCTTTATAATAAATGTCTAATCTGCATATTTGACAGAATTGGTGCATATTTTATATGCATACTCACTCCTATTACCAACACACCCCTCGAACAACATCATCTCCCTCGTTTGCCACGCCTCCCCGTTCCTCTTGCCTACGCCCGCTCCCAGTCGGCTCCCCGTCCCAGGTGTTTGCGATGGCCAGATTCGCACTTGAGTTAGCGGACGAACCGCGATGACTCGGTCGTTTCCTCACAGCCTCCGCCTCGTTTACTTTTTAATGGCAGCACTTCACTTTATGAACGTGCGGGAGGAGAAGAAAGTGTTGGCGTGTTCTTTGCTGGTGCCAGCTGACACTGAGAGTTTAAAAAGGAGTTACTGCTTTGTAATCCGCTCTTATCCATTATCAAAAGGTTGTTTTATTTCTAGTCACGTATTAAAATCTTTCATGGCTGAATAAAAAGTATGTTAATAGCCTGATTTCGAAATCCATGACAACAAAAAGGCAAAAGGAAGAATTTTAAATGAACTATTAAAATTTGCTCTCTGTATGTCAAAATTCATGAAATTAAGTAATTTAAGTAAGAGTTTGCGTGAGTTTGAAGGCTATGAAAAATCTATTTAGGAAAACATTGTTTAAAAGAGGAGCTTGTAAATTATTTAGTTAAGGAATAATTCAAATATTTTAGTTTTACTTTTTTAAGAGTAGATAATCTCCAGAATTACCAACTCTGATAGTTAATGTTATAAATTGCTCAATCGCTTTCTGACAAATACCGAAATAGTAGGTGTACAGTGCTGGGATCTCTCAACTCTCAAGTTGTTGTGTGGGGACTATAAGCGTCGCCAGACCATTTGTGAAAACAACAAAATAAAAAAAAATTTCCTACTCTTCTGGAATTTACAATACCTTTCAACAGCTTGTTTGCCTTCCCTACAAGAAATCAAAATCTGTTGTACGCGTTTACATGCTTAAAATAAAACGCATTATTTGTGACAGTCGCCACGCGCGTCCAGATTCGGCCGTAATAAATAAAACTAAATTATTTGTTGCGCTTGTAAACACTAAGAGGTTAGTGACAACAATAATTATTAAAAATTAGTATTACTGATTGTAATATACATAAATAAAACAACTTATATTCTATTTGAAATATTATAATTAATTTATAATTTTTAGACATTATAAATTAACAGCATATATCCAAATAAATTAAATATCGCGAAAATTGCAAAACGACAATAATTGTTAGTAATATTACAAAGAAAATGGTGGGGATTCCAGGCATCACCATGTGACTACTAATAGCATGAAACGGAACGGCAGGCGATTTTCGAAGTGTCAAGAGAAATGCGAGACTCAGCTAAAAAGAAGATACTATCTACTATTTTATTTAGGAATTAAGATTGTTACAACTTACGCATCTCAAAGAAAGAATAGCAACTCGAAATAAGTTACACTTCCCAATTAATAATATATAATATAATAAATTGACTGCAAAAAGTTTGATAGTCATTATTTGCCGTCTTGCATTTCTTTGATTGGAAATGTCTTTAGGTTGCCTGTTAAACCATAGAGAGAGGAACTACATTATTTTCATTTATAATCTACTTACATCACTAAATCATCAATACCCCTTTAACAAATTGCATGGAATTTTAAAAGTTTACAACTAATGATTATGAATGTACAAACAATTCCAAGAATATTTCGCACGCGATTTCCTTTTCATTGTTTCTCAAAATCCTCCCATATTACTTTCCCTAGATTACTACTAAATTCCTATTATGTTGTCCAATAAATTACTTTTCTTTGTTTAGTAATTTTTGTTTACCATCTTTTTTAAAGAAAAAAATTAATATAGAAGTTCTAAAGAAGGCAAGAATACTCGTAGATTAAAATTAAATAATAATATAATATAATTAAATAAAATTTAATAAAACAAATAAATAATATATAAATAAGTTAATATAAATTAATAATAAAAATAAATTATAAATATAAATATTAGTAAATAATTTTTGTTATAAAAGTTTTATGTATACAAAAAACATCAATTCCTATCGAGAGTACATATACTTTAATATTTGAACAGTAATTTTCATATTAGAAAGCGATGTAAAACAATACATTTTTTTTCTGTAAATATGCCTTTGGCCTATACCTGAAAGTATCAGTGATATAAAGGATAAATTACTATGGTAATGTGATAAGCATAATGATGGAGCAATTCTTCATCAAGTAAGAAAGGAGAAACCGGACAACGCTGACTGTTTGTGGTGAACTCATGTTGTTTACCACAAATTGTTCAGGGATATTTATTCCTTGATTGATTTAATTATTTATTTATTTCCAAAAACAATTAAAACCATATTTAAGATATTTGGGAGAAGTACAATTTTAGCACGTACTTCTGAGATTCGAAGCTCGGTACAAGAGATAAAAACTGCGCCTAACTTCTTTTAAAACAATAAAAATTTAATTATTATTTAAAAATCCAGGAGATGAGTGAAATGTCCCATATTCAGGTTATAATATTGCTATAAAAGA
Organism: Gryllus longicercus; assembly: GCA_038098605.1. NCBI lineage: Eukaryota > Metazoa > Arthropoda > Insecta > Orthoptera > Gryllidae > Gryllus > Gryllus longicercus. Next base: position 227,466 of record JAZDUA010000539.1, read on the forward strand.
TAACAAATGCCTCCGCAAGATATCTATTGCGGAATATTTACAAAGACCGGTCAACAAAAATTGCGAGTATGTGACAAATTTCGCCGGATGGGCATTCACTTAAATCAGTAATAGTAGAAATACAAGCCTGCAGCGTAATTTTTTCTCGTGCGACACCAAGCATTGAGATTGGTCCTTGTGATACTCTTGTTTCAACGTGCATCCCTCGCTTTCTCTTTCCCTTTACATTGTTGTTATTCCATTCGCACTGTTTTTTTCTCTTATCGTAATCGTTTCAGCTCTCAAAAGAACTTTTGCATATCAAGTTTTTACAGCACGAAGCGGGTGTAAAAATTTTGCCGGTATACGTGTTTTAATTTCTTGCTTGGAAAGACTTCGTACAATTTGTGGGTGTGTGTGCGTATGTGTATTTCTGTTGCGGCCGTGTATTTAGTCTTAGAACAGAGGTAATATGGCCGGTGGAAATACACGCTGTAATCCGGCACATAGAGTTCATGCTCTGCTTTAGACGGAAGTGATGAAAGAATGTGCATTCTCTGAAAGCGTATATTGTGTTAAATTAGGCTTATGTAATTGCGAGTTCACAAGAATTCACCACGAGCTTGAAACACCTTACAAATTAGATTTTGTAGCCAATGAATATTAATAGTAAATGCAAAAATGCATGCAAGGGTATCAACATCATGCGAAAAATTGCTTTGGATGGCCTTATTAGTTAAGAGTGCTACTACACTTGCAACAAAGGTTTCGTTACAAATATAATTAATGGACATATTAAGAGTAATGGATATTATTCAGAGATTTATCAAGACGTACACCAAAACATGTTTATTTTACTTCATAACGTCAGTTAGGAGTATAATATTTGAAAATAGAAGTACGAATGTTTGATTTCTCCTCTCACCGCTCAATTGATCACAAAACTACATTGTATAATTAGTTCAGAATAACGATTTTTCAACGATTTCTCGTCATCACAAATTTTTAAAGAAACCGAAATCCAGCATTTTTTTCATATACTATTCTCTATATTGAAATGCAAGTTACGGGCGTAATATTCTTTCTTTTTTAAAATGCTTGTTTCTTTGTTTTGTAATTTGTAACATTTGTTTAATGTCCAGTACTATACATTGTGTAATTATAATATTACATTTGCACACATTCGCAGCACAGAGATTTTTAACGTCTAAACGCTAAACAAATAAATGAAAATAAGTACATTTATTAAATAAATGGATAAATAACACATCTAAAAGACAGACAGCTACTAATATAATTTTTATAATTGTGTAAGAAGAGTCTAAGAACGTATAACCTTTAGAACCTCCATGATCAATCGAATAATTTACAAAACCAAAGAGGTGGCTCAGGGAATCAACTCATGTCCCCGGAGTCCCAACGGTGGCAGGATTGTCGATAGCTAGGTCGAATTCAGTCGCTGCCTGGAGGAGAATTCTACTGGCCGGTTGCTCTGATCGTTAGGTTTCCGTTTCTTCTCCGATCAACCCTAGGTTTTGATTGATTACTGATTCCGGGCGGGTCAACTGCTAAGGTCATTAGTCCCATAAGTGTAATGCATGGTCATAGGTATTGTAGGTATTTATAGGGCATGTAGCGAAGATGATCATATTTGCAGTGGAATGAGATTATATCCCTACATATGAGTATTTATACACTAAAAGTAAATTTTATTACGATAAAATAAATACGATAAATAAAAGTTTCTTGTTAAAGGGTAACATTATTTGCGATTGCAATGGTAAACCTTCTAAAGTACAATATTTACTGGCCAGTATTTCGAACACATAAAGAGCCTGTGTCCACAAAAGTCATAATAACTATTTATATGCGCGGTGCCAATAGAAGAATGGGCAAACAACATAAGTATTCTTCGCCCGTATGCTCTTCGTATCTCATTGGATGTCCCACTTTCTAGAATATGAAGCTACGGATATTTTTTGTTCTCTGTTCTGCGGTCACAAACCTTGATGTAGGAAATATATTTCTGAAATGCTGATAAAGAACCATATAGTTATTTTTTTCACTAATCAAGCCCCATAAACCAGACTTCATATATATTTATGGTCGTTAAGAATTCTCCACGAAAGCAATATACGTACATATATCTATTTATTTTTCCAAAATATGTAAGAAAAATCAAACTGTATTCAGGACAAGTGTGTCAGAATAAATTGTATAAACTTAAAAGCCACTCATCATGCACTGGTGTTTCGCAAGTCCGATCTGACACAGTCAAAGAGATTTCTTATTCCTGTCAAACAGCAATGCTTTATGAGCTGCCTGCCAATCAGAGGCAAATGTAACCTGAACTTCGTTTACACGAAATTTCCCACCATACGTCCACTGCAATTATAATCATCTTCGCTGTGCCTACAATCCCTAGAAATAGTAACAGGAATTGACGCTCAGTTTTTGCAAGAATTTGTGTAAAATACGAACCCCAGTCTATTTCTGCAGTCATCGACACTTAAACTCACTCATTCGCTCGCTTTTCTGAATTTTTGACGATCCAATTAATTTTTGCAGATCCAGGAGATTAGCATATTACTTCCAAATATCAATTATATTCATTTACACGTAATGTTTGTAAGAGAATTCATTACTTTTAATATTAGCAAACTACAAGTTTCCTTCTTATCGTGAGGCAAACTTTCTCGCTCTCGTACACTCAGCCATTTCAAGGCGTTAAGCCACTGATAAGCGGTAATAAGAGGTAATAAAACTTGTGCCGCAGATAATTTATTCTCGTAGCAATCCTTCGAAACTTGAATGCAAGTCACGAGTTCAATTTTAATGAAATTGAAGTTATATACATATTTAGTTCAAATTATAATAGGTGGACCAGAGTGATTTCCACACTTCACAAAACAATTTTAAAAGTGAAAATAGCTTCATGTTGGAACTCAATTTTCAATGTTTTCGATACCCCGTGCTACGATGAGGGGCGCACGGATACGAGTCCAAGTATGTAATGGAACAAAAGATGCATGTCGATTTCAATATGAGAAACATAATCTAGTTCCTTTAGAAACAGAATACCCTGCTTTATTTGCCCGAAACGCAGAGTTTACGAGTTATGCATGATGATAAATTATGTTGAAGCATGGCGTCTATTGGGGGTTACATGTTCGCCTATACCAATGCCATAGCCTGCCCTGTTTTATTTCTTCGTGTTAAATGTGTTTGATACAGCACTGGGATTTCCACTTCTCCAGTAGTAGCATACTGATGGTTTTGTATCTATAATTTCTTCTTGTAAATTGTGCAAACCGTCATCTTTCCTTACAGTATTAAATGTAGAAAGAAAACCCCTTTATTTCGTATTCTTGTACTTCTGGACTTGTGGCCGCACACCAAATTACATCAAATTGAATCAATTCATAAGCCCTTGCAAAGTATAGTCTCTAAATAAATGTGTCATTTATTATAATAAAGTGATTGAGAAATCTGAAAAAATTCATCTGTCAAATGACCGGGCTAAATTGTAGTGGACTCTGCCACGAAGTAGTTTCTAGTAACAAAATGTATTTGCCAACCCGTAAATAAATCGTGAGTTACTTCTAAGTATACACGTGTAAAGAATCATTTACTAATTTCATTAAACAACTTCTATACCACGCATAAACTTTCTACGGAGATGTTAATATATTAATTTTTTCCAGCTTCTCTAATTTATTTGTGTAGTATACAAAGTGCGAATGTGAATGTAATGATATACTCACACAAACTCACAGGTACACGGTTAATTAAGTAAAGTAAAATCAACTAAGCTCTGCGTCATTAATGACATTGCAACGCATCACTTTATGTAAATAATTGATGTAAAACACTTCTCTTCAGAACACACTGTTCTAAACATGCAGTCTTTCTCTTTTTAAAAAGCAGTTCAGAATTCGCGTTGTCATAAATCCAGGAGTACAATATTCTGTTATTTAGTTTTCATTCTCATTTTACTCCTATTATTTACCAATATTCAAGTATTTTAGTTTTAGAATTTCCAGAAACGAAGAGAGTAGTGAAATTTTACAAAGATATACGGAATCTTCCCATTTCTTGAATCATCCAAAATAAGAAGTGCATGTATGACGCAGTATTTGAATTGTTAACCGGTATTTCTTCTAATTTGCTTAATTAATCTTTAACTTCTAATTTGACGATCTTTTGAAAGTTTCATTAAGAAGGCAGCTTGCTGAAAATTTGCTGAGAATAAAAAATGACTTACTACATTTTGCCAAGAGTCAAAATTTATATTTGTAAAGAGATGAAATGTTTTATTTTCAAAAGCAAAGTAAGATATCATCTCTGCACAGATAAAGCATCAACGAGACTTAAAATACTTTGATAGATGACCGCAAGCTCAGAAGGTCTTACAAGCGCGGCCAAATTAAACAGTTCCCAATGTTAAATAAGGAACATGATATTACAAAATTTACCAATTATTTAATTTTTACCGTAGAGTTATATCCTTTTTGTGATACTTCAATCAGTAAAGTTATGCAAGTAATACTTTAATTATATATGGAGAGAGTTATCGTCGAAAAGAGTCATAGGGAAATCATATGGAAGAAAGCCTTAACGTAAATAAATTTAATAAACAGACAGGTTTGAAAGTCAATTTCTCTGTTGTCTCCGTTTCTGAACCTCTGTTTCTCTTATTTCAGGGAAGCCTTCTTAACGTCAGAGACAACTTATCCTTTGCAAACCAAGAGTAAAGTCAACGAAGCAGAGTAAAATCATGACAACAAAACGTATCTCATGGCTATTCATAAGACCAATACTGAACTCTAAACATTTTCGTAATATTGCTCTTTACTCTACTCAAGAGGCGGCCCCTCGATAGCATTTTGTCGATAGTCTCTGCTCAGCCACATTCATCATTGGCGAACGTCATATAAATACTCTTTTTCAAATACCGTGCTCTTGTCAGTCCGGACCTAAAGTACGTTCGAGATGCACAATAAATTTCCCTCCAATTGTCTCCAGAGTGGTCTACCACGAGGGTGCTCGTCACAAGAGGGGGAGTTGTGCTCGGCCGAACTTTGCATATGTCTCGATTCCCGTGATAAACGTCGCACTGCAGCAGTTGTAAAGAGCATCATCGCTTCGGATAATTCATACCACTAAATTTATAAATATGTCCTAAGGATCTCTAATGTCAGTGTTTTATAATACATAAACTCATTTTTATATAATTATTTAAATGATCGGAGAAATTTTTAACATTTAATTATAATGATCGGAGAAATTTTATGTTATAAAAATAAAGTGCTATTTAACATGTAATATATTATTAAATTTAATTTTACTGTATTGTGTCAAAATTACAAATGCGGATTTATTCATCTGGAAATGTACAAATATTTCTTAATTGTAACGAAATGACTGAAGTTTACTTATCTCAATATAATAAAAGTTGGAATTACACATACTAATGTAATAATACACGTATCATTTGCAATACGTTTTTGAGATATTAAGTTGATTAATGATAAAGAAAACAATTTAAATTGTGCAGATTTTTATGATTCTCGCGGATTAACTGGTTTACAGGTTAATGACTCACGGTAGATGATGGTGTTAAGCTGTAAAGTGCGTGTTTGCTTCTATTATTTTGTGACGGATATCCATAGGTTAAAAAAAGGTAACTATGTAATAATATTCTAATAACTTCTTTTTAAAATCGCCGTTTTGTTATTTTAGTGGAAATACGTACGATTACATCACACGAGAGTTCAAAGCCGAATAATTTTATTTGTCTCGGTATTTAGTTGCCTTAGTCATCTAACCAGGCAGGGGGTAATGCATTCTGTCAATAGTGTATCCTCTCGCTAGTCACGCCTGGCCAGACAGCGGCACTAAGCGGCACTGACATTCTCAACCCCAACCTGCTCCTTACCAGCATCCTCACCCTGTGCTTCCTTGCTTGACTCCGATACTACCCGCCTTACCGCCAAGTTGTGCGTGATGTCGACATGGGGTGTTAACATAATGCGTTATGGAAATAATATGTATGATTTTGCAACATAGCTAGCGTATTATGTCACCAATCAAAAAACTGTGATTTGACCATTATCATTGCTAAGGATAAACATTTTCTCTATTTGCAACTTTCAGTAGATCACATTGATCTTTGATCTTTTTATGCACACATAAAAATATGCTTTCTAGTGTCCAATATGAAAGAAATTTAAGCATAATTTTCTTAATAAATATTCACAACTTGATAATGCTTTATTACAGAGAATTGTCTCGAAATGCGTAATTAATAATCGTATATTTCAAAATAATACAGGTTGCCGCCTCTCTAAGTTACAATTCAATGGGAGTACAGCAAATCAACTGCAAAAAAATACATTTTTTGCACGTGAAAGTTTTCTATTTGATTTGATTGTTATTGATAGATCTTATATGTCAACCCTCAGTATGTAAACTATTTTTAAACTAAACTAATATTATATAGTTGATGTAACAGACAAAATTTTTAATTTCAGATTTTGTAGGTTTCTTGTAATTGATTTATTCATGATTCATTTTCTGATGAATTCATTTTACATAGTGTGTGTAATCAAAAGAACGAATGTTAAATAATTCACTAGTAATTTTGCGTAATTATACAAAGCAATGCATCATCTTAGCCTCAAAACAGTTCATTATTTCAATTAACCAACATAAAATGCATGAATTCGGCGAATCCCGTATTACCGTATTGGACCCATCGCACCCCTATTAAACGGGTGATTTTTCCAGAACCATTCGCCAAATCTCATTTCTTTCCTTTGGTGTCGGGCACTCGATAAAAATCGCAACAGCTCTCTTTCGAGAGAGAACGGGGACAGAGGCAGCAGGAGTTGGTCGATCGGGTCCTGTGTGATCGCAGAATAATTGTTCAGTCACCCTGTGCTGTAGGTCGGCGCGAATGCTGACATCAGAGGCGTCGGACACGCGAGACTGGGACTGTCGAGGTCTGATTTGATTTGATTTATTTTTGTCAAAGACAGTAGAATCTGTATGTGTCGTATCGAGGAAAAGTATAAATCTGCGCACAATTTCCAAAAACCCGTCCAGAACATTTAACTGTACATTGTTTAAAGACCCTCTGCGTTTAGTTCAGAGCCAGCATTGCCGCTGATCCTGCAGTGGATCTAACTAGAAGGTTCTAGAGTTCGAGTCCCCACGATGGCAGATTTTCAACCCTAGCTGGAAAGCTAGGACGAGTTCAGCGGCTGTTTGGAGGAGAATTCTAGTGGTCAGCTTCACCATTAAATAAAATCTACACATATGTGCAGATTATTAAAGTGTTAGTGTTTTTTATGTTTACACGTTATTTAATATGCCAGTGTTCAAGTTACTAATAATTATATGAATTTGTGCAACGTTTTCACTATAACCTAAAGCATTAGTTTTTATTTCATATTTAGTTGGGGGTTTTGTTAACTTTGATGGTCTATTTCTTTGTTTCATCTATCTGTATGTGTGTAGATACATCACTCTAATATCTGAATTACAAGATTAAATTAAATTGAAAAATTCCTCTAGTTCACGAGATTCTCCCAGAAATTCAGTGTTAAAATTTTTGAACAATGAATTGAAAAGAGCCATTGCTAATTTTGTTCAGAATTATCGCTGATTTTTTAAGAAAGTGAAGTCATCTACAGCTCACGTTGCCGGAGGACTGTACATGCAGAGTAAGATAATTTTGAGCTGAGTAAGAGATGTAGACTGTTACGCCAAAAATATTTTCACCTGAATGGATTGAATTCTGAGAAGAAGTGGAATCACTATCATTTCCAACGTAAATTCACGAACCTCGATATCCAGTGCCCATATTTCATTCCCTCGCTCTACGATAGGTCGTGCGAGACAAATATGATGAATTTCGAAAGTGCTTAGTTCATTATGAGATAGCCAATATTCTGTAAAGCAAACACACACACACACACACACACACACACATGTATATATACATATATATATACATATATATATATATATATATATATATATATATGTGTGTGTATATATATATATATATATATATATATATATATATATATATATATATATGACTTCGATCGCTCTGTAATGCTGCCTCCAAAAAATGAGTGCATTGGGAAAAGATTTATTATGCTGCATCACTTATAAACATTATATAACATTATGCAAATCTTCTGCATGTACCTACACAGATAATTTTCTGCTACGTCTCACTGTAGTTGCTTTGTTAATGTCATTTTTACCCCGACTGAATCAGGTGACATGCCGGGAATGCGGTGATGGTGCGGAAAGGGGCGAGGGAGAAGGTGCGCGTCAAAAGGGAAGAGCGAACCGCTAGTGAGTCTTTTGCCGAACAGCAGCGCAGCGGCTTCCGCACTTGCGTTGTTATTTTAGCGCAAGGGTGCGCAGGGTAGGTACGGCAGTTCTCCATCGCGCGAATTGCCGCTGTGAAGGCAGCGTCCTGATATAGCCTCCGATGATGTTGTGGCTCGGAAAATGTGTAATCATCTCGACAACTGGGCATTTTTACAGCCTATTAAGCGGTTCAGTAATAGTTAATCTACAAAATTATTTTACTTTTCATTTGTTTATGTGTAGGTATACATCCTGGCTGGTTCGTGGATAGCGTGCAAGTTTTATATTAGGCAGTCCCGGGTTCGATTCCCGGCCAAGGGCAAAAATGAAGCTGTAGCTTTCTAATAAAAATCATCTGATTTTCTATAACTGTGTGACAAAATAAAAGCTCAGACAGTCCAAGTAACCGAGGTGATGAGAATACCTAAATTCCAAACAGTGATCAGTCTTGGGAATATCGCTATCTGGCAAAAGTCGGAAGGTCGGATACCTGTCAAATGCACAATTGTGTAGATATGTATTGATTCAACCGCACACACTGCATCTATTCATTTATCCAGACATCCAATCATTATTTTATTCATTCATTTAGCGTATGGATGAGGTTCAAACTATTTTTGCCCAAAATCAAAGCCCCCTTCTTAAGTGCACTACTTTTTCACTTGAACAGGGGCAAGTTTGTGAATGCTCCTTGCATGCAACTCGGCATATAGGTGCATGTTGTTTTACAGTCCACGCTGAATGTATTTAATTGAGTATGTGTAGTTTTAGTATTTGAGAAGTTGTTCATTGTTTCTATTTAACTCTAGTACCAGAGCTTGTATTCCGAATCATCGCGCTGAATTTAACATTATATTTGTTGGAAGCGCTGTTATACGAGAGAAAATCCAATATTTTACATACTCTCTAAGTCTGCATTAACTGATGTGTTGTATTAGGACGTTATTTATTTATTTTGAATATAGAAGTAACAGTAATATCATACCTAACGTTTCCAATTACGGTCTCATGCATTTGTTTATTGAAGTTGTGGAACGTAACTATTGCCATAGTATTTTGGAAATCAATAATGTACCAGTGACATTATGGCACCTATTGCAATTTGCTTTAACAATAAATAAATTAAATAAGTCTTTCTAAATAGTCTTTAATACAACCACTACTATTCACTCTCTGAGAAAATCATTGACTTTGTGATACTACCCTTTAATCACATCCGAAAGACCTTGAGTGGGTTTGTCTGTTAACCATATGCGTAAACATAAACAATCACGTTAGTGACAAGCTATTGCAGATGTTTAAATTTTATTTGCTTTTAAAATGCTTCTGATCACGATTCTACAAGATTTCAAAATCATACCATATTGTTCTCCAAATAATACTTCACTTCATTTTAATTTCTCCCTAGATCTTAGCCCACGTAAAATGAATGTGTAGATACGAGACAAGCTAGTTTTCAACGGTCAAACTTTCTATTCAACTATAATTCAGATAGCCAAGAGAAAACGTATATCATTACAACGTTTTCCTTTTGAAAATTGATGTCTTGTGTATTTGCATTTGTCACGTTGCCAAATTTGAAGACATGTAATGATTACAAGTGGTGTTAGGTACGTGAGAAATCTCTAGTCAATATATTTACTACCTGATAAAAACTCAATTCTTAATTAAATAGTTTATAAGTTTATATTTGATAACATTTTCCTTCGTTTGTGTCATATAAATAGTTAACTGACAAGCTATCTCAACGATATTTCCAGAATCCAAACAAATAGCAAACACCTGTCTGTACACATAAAGTTACTCATACATCCTTTTTTCTATATTGAAGTAAATTGATTCAATATTGCAAAACTGAAAATCACTAACGACAATTCGTAATATAAGTAAAAATTAAATAAAATCACCCAACGATTGTCTCTAGGCTACTAGATCGAAAGCTGATCTCTGATTTAGCAAATAGACAAAAACTAGAGTATTTTTCTGTTACCGTTTTGTGTATGTATATAAAATGTATATGCATCAAAGAAGCTCTTCACGTTAGTAAATTTTCAACCCAAAATTTCATTTCCTCTGTTTAATAGGAGACAATAACATCCAATAATCATCACTCAAAAAAGCCAGATGGTAATCGATGGAACTAAGCAATCAATTTACGTTAAGTTTGCATATATTTGCATATGCCCGTCCCTGTGAGGCGGATGTGATTTTACCCACATTGTAGTAAACTACTGTATCGTTCGTGTCTACGCTCTCAGAGTTGTTAACTTGATGTATAATTCAGCAATACTCACTAACACGCTAACACTAAGTAATATTCAACAATTCTCGCTAAGTAAAATAGTATAGTCTCGTATATTTACGAGAGCTATATATTTTTTTTCAAACTGGCTACGCCCATTTTGAATATGGATGCTGCCAAAATGCCTGTTCCATTGAAAGTGAATTTGGAGATCAATAAGTTTTATTTACTGAGTGCCACATTACCAAACGTAAGATAGAAGCAAGTAACAAATTAACGGTTTAATAACGAAGTTACACATGTGATTTTGTAGCTGATTCATAGGCAGTTTATGGGCAGTTTATAGTTAATTTATTAGGCATTAGTGTTTATCAGATCAGGTTATGGCGCTGTCAAAGAGTTTATGTTCCTTCCAAGCGCGAATGTATGATGAAGGGCATGCCAATAAGGAACAAATGTTGTATGTATAACTTCGTTATATACATTTTTCAAGCCTATGTTCACTGGCAAATTGATATCATCTCCAATCCTCATACACGCTGTAGATATTTTAACATTATTTTGAATCTCCCTGTACAACTTTCGTTGAACTTTACAGAAACTTCATTTAACAACAAAGGATTCTATTGTGAAATTGCTTTGTTAAATCATCCATGCTTTTAAATCAAAAGTACTGTGTCTATATTTATTAATACTAAAAAATACATATGATTGCTTGCGTCTGATCAATATTTCGCAATATTTGAAAACAGGATTGAAACACAGAGAGAAAACGAAAGGATGTTTCAAGTTGTTTCTATCAATCAGAGATTAAAAATTTTTAGTGCCGTCTAGGCTAGAGAATGTTTGAAAGAAACGGAATGTACTCAATTCTGGGAAATTAATGTTTAAAACGTTCGCAACACACAGTTGGTGAAAAAACTTAAAATCATGCTACTTACTGGTTAGCAGTACTTTAATTTCTTAATTTTCCTGACATCTGATAGTAAGGGAAAGTTGCATATCTGGTAAACTGATTCTTGGTACTTTGTCAAATAAGGAAACCCACCTCTAAAACTTTACTATGGAAAGTATGTGACCATTTCTCACGATGTGTTCTCCTTACACTGAAGTCGCGATCATGTGACTCTAATCTCAATATTTTTCTTAAATTCTCCCTAAAATTTGCCAGGAAACACTGGATGGCGCTTGATGACTCTCTTGACCTATTTTTACCGCGTTTGTCTCAATCAGAGCTAAATTTAGCCTGGTTCAAAAACCAAGACATGGTTGCATTTCGTTATCAAGGCATATGGCGTACCCGCGATAAACATACGCTCAATGACTTCACGGTCGGTGTAAATGTCTACCTTTAACTTCATAGTTAACACTGAACGCACAAATACTCCATGTCTGTATAGCGTATTCACGGCTTCTAGCCTAATCCTCAAGCGAATTTTAACCACCATCCGAATCTTATATACTGTAACGATAGATCACGAACGCTGAATACAACATGCAGAACGAACCTGTTTTAGACAACTGACAGCAAACACTGGAACGCGTAAAAATTCACTGCCGGTGTCTCGCATCCCTTGGTCCCGACCTAACCCTTTGCATCGCCCAACCGCCTTGACCTCGCCGTTATCAAGCAACGGCGATGCCCCACTCCTCAAGGGGAACGAATCAAGTCGAAGCAACTAACAGCAAACACTGGATAGTATGCAAATACTGGCAGGCGGCGTTCTGTTTCCACGAATCCTGACCAACACCAGCCTCGCCCGGCACCGAGAAACAGCAACGCGCAGCACCCGACGAAGTGTTCGCGTCATGAAATGGCAGTGCTCACTGGTCATTACGGCAAAGTGGCTGAGCCACGGCGCCGTGAGCCGTGGCGCGGAGGGCCCGGGTGGCCGCCGACGTCGTCGCTAGGCGTGTGCGGCGGCGTGGCCGGCGGCGGCGGCGCGGGGCCAAGCGGGCCCGAAGCGGTCCGCGAGCGGCGCGGCGCTCACCTGGAAGCTGCGTTGAAGTCCTGAGGCGCCGCCGGAGAACTGGGCGGTGCACGCCGCCGCGCGTCGAGTTATACCCGCACGTGCGCGCCCACACCTCGCGGCACGCACCACCCCCTTCGCAGCTTCCCGCCCGACCGCACGCGCCGCCCCGCCCCGCGCCGCCCCGCGCCGCTCGCGTCGGCGACGCGCTATTGGGCGCGAACGCGGCGCGCGGAACTGCGGCGTCGCAAGACACGTCTCGATCGGGATGCGCGCGTGGGCGCGACGGCGGGGCGGGGGGCGGCGGGGCGAGGAGGGGCCGGCGGCGGGGGTGGAGCAGCGCGCGCGGGCACGCTCCACACCCCGACCTCCGCGTCAGCCGACCTCCGCTCTCCCGCCGCTGGCGACCGCGCCCCCGCCCTCGCCCCCTCCTCCACCCCGCCCCCGCGCCGCATCCCTTTGCACGGCCCTTCCCGCTTTTATCTCTCGGCCTCGAAAATAGCCCCGGTATCGGGATGACACGCGGTAATTCAACGTTAACGCAATATCGGGCGAGGGTTAGGGCGCGCGGCGCCGGGGTGCAGGTGGCGGGCGGGCAGCGGAGGGCGCGGGGCGAAGGGCGAGGGACGCCGCGGGCAGCCCGGGGCAGCGCAGGGCGCGACGTGGGGGCTGTGAGCTCGACGCTCAAGAGCGGGGTGAGGGCGATGGTTTCTTTATTTTCGAGGTATATTGGTAGACAAGCCTGGCCCTTGTTGGCGATGAAATTACTCTGCTTCTTATTTGGAGACTGCGATTCGAACCGTGATGGAATGGGATGGAGATCTTGAATCCAAGATGAGCATATGGTCCAAGCAGGTTTCGTCACATACCCGTCCAAGGTGCTATAATTTCCTTTCGCCTCATTCTATACTAGTATCATTACAATTTTCCCTCTCGTTGTAACCGTTCCTTATTGTCACCTCCATGTAATATATTCAGACCACACAATATGGTTTTCCCTTGGTATTTTGTGTACCGAGAACATGTGGCATTTTCTAGTAACACTGCTACAATATTATCTTAGAAGGGACTACGCGATATACTAAGAAGTAACTAAGACACATAACAGAAACTAACAATGCAAGATTAGAGTTGTCAGATAATAAAAATTCCATGAATCTATATTACATCAGGAAAAACAAAACTAAGTCATTTGTAAAGGTACCTAATAATGTATCATTTAAAAATATATCGTGCATCTAATATTAAGAGGAAAAATGCATAATGCCAACTACTAAATCGTTCCGTGACTAACGCCTTATTCTAAGATTATGGCGAAATGTGAGGTTAGGGGTCTGTTAAATTGAAAAAACGTACTTAGAGATCTAATGTTGGAAATTTATTGAAATGTGGAAAAACCAGGGAAACATGTCGCAACTCTGTTTTTTGTCACCAATAATTCTACATTACATACCCCAGAGACATTATATGGAGTATTTATTTGAACTCCAACGCTTAACTTGAACATGGAGTTGATGTAGTTTTATATCCTCTGTCCATTCTTTGAACTTCACTTGAATGAACTTCGTTGCAGAATGGATTGATTCGTCCTTCGTTTCCTCGTCGGCCAAAGTCACTCAATCAGCCACTCAGGAAATCAGCTGGTCGGTGCCACAATAATGCATTTTATAAAGAAGAAATCAAGCAACCTTCACACAAAATAGCCCTGGTAATACTTTTGCAAATTAAATTTTCAATAGAAATCAGGAAACAGTTGATTTAAGTGAAGGAGTGGTGAAGATACTGCTCATCCCCAAGTTCTGTCAGCCAGAGAAAAACCAAGAGTTTCGTGAATTCAGATGTGTTTTGGTTTCTTTGTACACTTTTTGTTGTTTTCTACACACACACACACACGCACGCGCGCGCGCGCGCGCGCGCACACACACATTGTAGTTCTATAAACAAATTAATAAATCATTTTTTTCATGTTTGTTTATAGGAGACAGTCTAATATCTTTATTTTTCCTTTATGAAATTATGGTTATCACTAGTTTTCCCCGACCCCTGTTCATGTCTGTCCCCTGTACCCTAGAATTACTTCAGAATACTAATGCTAAAACCTAGCTTCTGCCCGTTTGATCCAATTTTGGGGGATATGTCGAGTCAAGGAAATAATTAATTTTTCCACATACTTCATCGTTGTGATACTATTGTTAATTCGGCTGACGTTCTTCACGTCTCACGAATCACCTTTTTACATACACAAATACTTCAATAATTGATGCAAAGATCCAAGACATCATACGTAAAATGTATAAAGAGTATAATATACACTACAAAATGGGTTTATATGGTTATTTCAGTTAGAACATTTACATTTTCGATTTCAAGAGTCAGATCTTGGTTAGCTTTTTTTTTTCAAAACAATCAAGGTCTCTGTGTCATTTAACAAATATTCATTCACATTAATCATCGATCATGTGCATCTTATTAATTCATCAATTCTAGCAAAGAACATCACAAAACAGAACAGGAGCTTCTAATCAAAATCAGCGGTAGTGCAAAATGGTACCAAAATGTAGTCCATAATCTCATCAAACATATAAGTAAGATGGAGGTCGTCTAGATGTGAAATTCATTCAAAATTTATTGATCCATACCACAAAAAATTCATATATAACAATTTGAATATATTACAATCGTCCGATGGTTCAGAAAGAGTAATTAGAGGACTTGAAACTCAGTACAGAAACAATGGAGAAATGCGACACATTTGAAGTTTAGAACACAAAAAGTACGATAATGATGATGGTGATAGTGAAATATTGTGGCGATGATGGTGTTTACTGGACAGTTGTAGAAGTAATTCTTAATAATTATTTCAAAAACACAACTCGTTCATTTTTGTCATCACTTACAAACTTATAATATTCACTCATTTCCTCCTATCGCGCAAACAATGATTCTATTTCATAAGAGCACGTTAATTCATGTGACTATTCTGAATTACAATAATTATTCTTCTTCTCACTTAATATTTCAACTATCTTTCAGCAAGTGACTATTCTTGGATTGTTTATAAATACTTGGCATCGGCAGAACTTACGAATCTATCAATCCATGAAACCCCTAGGAACGATAATTTCCTTTTTGTGTATTTTCGTAGATGTTTCGAAGATTGGGAAATTTCGTAGATTGATAATCATGTTCAGCAAGAGGCATTCTATTAACGGCATGATCGGTGCACTTGTACGTTATTTAACAACAGAGCATGTAGGAACACAAGCGTTTGCTGCCAGTGCAGCCATCCGTCGGTTTGTCCTTTGCCTGTCAAGGCAAAGTATAGTGGGAAGTGGGAAGTGTATAGTGGGAAGTGTATAGTGGGAAG
This sequence comes from Gryllus longicercus, assembly GCA_038098605.1. Lineage (NCBI taxonomy): Eukaryota > Metazoa > Arthropoda > Insecta > Orthoptera > Gryllidae > Gryllus > Gryllus longicercus. Next base: position 243,415 of record JAZDUA010000539.1, read on the forward strand.
TGTATAGTGGGAAGTGTATAGTGGGAAGTGGCATCATATTACCTGTAACAGTCCGGTCCGAGCCGCCGAGGCGAACGCTTCGTAACCGAGGTAGCCTGCCTTATCGCTTTCTGGCAGTGGTGAACCCGCAGCGATCAGTGCGATAACACTCAGTGCCAGTGTCGTTCGTGTGAGCGGTGCGAACAGTGCCACGTTCAGAAAAAGTGTTATTTTAGTTGTAGTAAAAACCAATAAATCATTTTTAGACTAGTGAATGGCCACAAGTAGTTGCTCCGTTACGGGGCAACTAATTCGAAGCGCAATGGACGCTACCTATAGTGAAAATGGTGGTGAAAACTCGTTTAACAGTGAATCTGTGCAACCCATCCCAGATCAAGCAATACTTCAACAGCAAGAACTTCTTCAGCAACAACTACAACACCACCGACATCAGCAACAAATTATAGAAATACAACTCTCTCAACTTCTAACTCAATATCATGTGCGTCCACAACCGCCTCTGCAACTAGATCAACTACAGCAACTCCTGACGCAGCAACCACAGTTACCGCTATCAACAAGCAGTGCAGATACGGATTGTCAGAAGACCGATAGATTAGCACAACAAAGCAGTAGTACAACAGACGTATCAACAATGTCATCTGTTGAAGGTACGTGCGATAACACTCTGGAGTGGCAAGAAGTCGTCCCGAGACGGCGGAAACGAAAAAATAGTGAACCTTCACAAAGAGCTCTAAAGAAAATGCCAGTTACAGAAAGTATTACAAATTACAACAAATTCGAACTTCTTTCTTCTACAGAACCAGAAAACAACACAATAGAAAAATGTGAATCCAACGAACGAACCAATGGTAATAAAATTCCACCCATTTTTCTACCAGGAATAAAAGACGTGAATATCTTTAAAAAATGCATTGAAGAAGTATTAAAAAAAGAGGAATACAGCTATAAATTACTGAACAGTGACAGTGTCAAAGTCATATTAAGTACAGTTGAAGCATATAGAAAGCTCATAAAACATTTTGAAAATAAAAAATTGCAATTTCATACATATCAGCTCAAAGACGAGCGTTCTTTTAGGGTTGTGCTTAAACAAATTCACGCAAATGCAGATGTTAAGGAACTGCAAGAGGAAATTGAAAGTTACGGCCACAAGGTTCGCCAAATTTATAATATCCAACACAGACAAACAAAAGCGCCACTCCCTCTCTTCTTCATAGATCTACAACCTAGCAAAAATAATAAAGATATTTATAACATAGATAGTTTACTGAACTGCAAAATTAAAATAGAAGCACCTCGAAAGAAGAAAGAAATCGTACAATGCAAAAGATGTCAAGAATATGGACATACAAGGACATACTGCCATCGAAAACATCGCTGTGTGAAATGTGGAGAAAATCATCCGACCGAAGTCTGTAAAAAGCGAAAAGTAGACCCACCCAAATGTGCTCTATGTGAGCAAAACCACCCAGCAAACTACAAGGGATGCGAAGTCTACCAAGAAATAAGACAAAGTAAATATCCCCAGAATACACAAAATTCGTATCTTTCTCACTCACACCATCGAAGCAACAAACTTTTAAATAGTAACGTACCTAGCGAAATGCAACACCGCACATGCAACACCACACTACGTATCCAAGTACCCTCCATCACATCAAGTCATAAATGATAATAGTAATACTGAAATTGCACAACTAATATCAACTGTTCAAGAAACTTTTCAAAAATTTGAATCAATACTAACCAAGCAAAGTGAACAAATCTCCAACCTGATAAGCCTCATGACCAAAGTAATAAGCAAATTATGAAGACATTTCGTATTGGTGTATGGAATGCCAATGGACTAGCGCAACATTGCAGAGAAATTAACAATTTTCTACAAGACGAAAAAATTGACGTAATGCTCATCTCAGAAACTCATTTCACGGAAAAAAGTTTCTTTAAACTACCTAACTATGAAATATATGATACAAAACACCCAGATGGCACAGCCCATGGAGGTATGGCGATAATAATAAGAAGAAACATACAGCATTCTTTGAAATCAAATTTTGAAAATGATTACCTGCAAGCCACATCTGTACTAGTTTATGACAGTTTCGGTTCATTGACAGTGTCAGCTGTCTATAGCCCTCCAAAGCATAAAATAACGGAAGAAATGTATAGAGAATATTTCGATACGTTGGGTGCAAGGTTCACCTCTGGAGGTGACTACAACTCAAAACATTCGCAGTGGGGGTCAAGACTGTCGACTTTACGAGGAAAAACACTACTCAACGTAGTCACGTCACTCAACGCAGAAACGCTATCGACAGGAGAGCCAACGTACTGGCCAACCGACTGTAATAAGCTGCCGGACTTACTTGATTTCTTTATCATGAAAGGAACAAATCAGAGCTTTACATCAATTGAAAATTCTCTCGAATTGTCTTCCGATCACTCTCCAGTAATATTAACTATTAGCTCTCATATAATAGAAAATAATTTTAAATCTAGTATTTCCAATAAAAAACGAATTGGAGTGACTTTCAAACATGGCTTAATGTAAATATTACTCCAAACGTTCCTCTAAAAAGTGAATGCGATATAGATGAAGCAGTTGAATTTTTAACTACTAGTATCCAACAAGCAGCATGGTACGCTACACCAGAAACGTACGGAACAGCTTCTCACAAATACCCCAAAATAGTTGACGAAATGAAAAGAAATAAGAGGAGACTTAAGAAAGTTTGGCAAACCACGCATTATCCAAATGATAAACGAAACTTCAACAGGGCAGCGCAGGATCTTAAAAGATTTCTTCAAGACCTACATGAAAATAAAACCAAGGAGTATCTTGAAAGACTATCACCAACCAAAGACAACGACTACTCCCTATGGAAAGCCACCAAACGCATTAAGCGACCAATCAAACCTGTGCCGCCTATAAGTGATAAACATGGAAAATGGGCTAGAACCAACCACGAAAAAGCAACAGTATTTGCGGAACATTTTGCAAAAGTTTTCCAACCATTCCCATCAGATGAAGAAGAACAAGAAAGAAATATTATTCAGTTCATTAATGCACCATATCAAATGTCTTTATCAATAAAGCATTTCAAGACAACCGAAGTTTCATATGCAATAAAACAAATTAATCCTCATAAAGCACCTGGCTACGATCTCATCGCCGGCATTGTTCTAAGAAACCTGCCAAAAAAAGCACTAGCATTGGTAACCTCAATTTTCAACGCCATCATCAGAATTGGACATTTTCCCTCTCAATGGAAATACAGTCAAATTATTGTCATACCAAAACCGGGGAAACCTATTTCCGAAGTATCCTCGTATAGACCGATAAGCTTATTACCAATCTTGTCAAAAATCTTTGAAAAGCTTCTCCTCAAGCGGATACTTCCAATCATAGCAGAAAACAACATCATTCCAGACTACCAATTCGGCTTTAGGTTGAAACATGCCCCTACCGAACAAATCCACAGAATAGTAAAAGTCATTAATGAAGCGCTGGAGAAGAAACGTTATTGTTCTGGAGTCTTTTTGGATGTAGTCCAAGCTTTTGACAAGGTGTGGCACTCAGGACTCTTATATAGAATCAAAAATATGTTACCCCACCCGTTTTTTGCACTACTTCGCTCCTATCTTACTGAAAGACGTTTTCAAATAAAATTTAAGGAAGAAACATCATCATTCTATCCTGTCGCAGCTGGAGTACCGCAAGGTAGTGTTCTCGGTCCACTACTGTATCTACTATACACGGCCGACCTACCTGTTTCAACGGACATCACGTCAGCCATGTTTGCTGACGACACAGCGTTTTTAACTTCTCATGAAAATGCCATAGAAGCATCAGAAAATCTTCAAGAATACCTCACTGTGCTGCAGCAATGGTTCACAAAGTGGCGTATAAAAACTAATGAAAGTAAATCTGTCCATGTAACGTTCGCACTCAGACCAAATAGATGTCCACCAATTAAAATCAGCAACAAGGATATACCACAGGCAGATTGTGTAAAATATCTTGGTCTACATCTAGATCGAAAAATGACTTGGAAGACACACATCAGAAAGAAAAGAACAGCTCTCGAAATCAAAATCAAGCAATATTATTGGCTTCTAGGCAATAAATCGTCTCTTTCATTGGCTAATAAAGTACTGATTTATAAATCGACAATAAAACCTGTTTGGACCTACGGAATAGAACTTTGGGGCACTGCGGCTAACTCAAACCTAGAAATACTGCAACGATTCCAATCAAAAACTCTAAGATTTCTTGCCAATGCCCCGTGGTTTGTTTCAAATACAACATTACACAATGACTTACACATACCTACAATAAACCAAGAAGTCCAATTCAGATTCCAAAAATATTATAAGCGCTTAGAAAACCATCCAAATTACCTTGCATTAAACTTACTTGACAATAGTCAAGAATTAAGAAGATTGTGCAGATTTCATCCCCTGGACCTCTTAAATAGGTTCGATCATTAATAAACAAAATGTATATTGTACTGTTATAGTAATTGCACTGTAACTAAGTAAAACAGCTTAAATTTATATATATATATATATATATATATATATATATATATATATATATATATATAAACATAATTACGTTCATGATTGCCAGTGTATTTATATATTGTCTGTTGTTTTTCTGTCTTGATCATATTTGTCCTATGTTTTATTTGTGATTTATACCATTTATTTGATCATTACTGAAAATGAATTCACGAAGGACTGAGAATGCCCAGTTCCTTCACATGCCATTGTAACTTTGCTAAAAGATTTGCCTATTGTTCAGATGAACAAATTGCAAATAAAAATAAATAAATAAAAAAATATTACCTGTAAATGGTTTGCTTAGTCAGTTCACTTTGCAACCAATTTGGTATCAAAAGAGTAAATTATGGGCAATTATTTTAAAGGAACTCCGGCTACATGTCGTTAACCAAGTTGTTCAAGTCCGGATCTAGAAAAAGGATGCCTAGTTTCTAACTGTAACGTACATCAGAGAAACATATGCAGAGGTCCACGAACCGTTAAAAAAGACAAAACAAGAGATGTGGAAGTCTTTTGCTCTTTATGTCACCTGTTCATCACCACTACTGTAAGTGTCCTCTTACTTTTCACAATGTGAATGTCATCGAGCAACGCAATGGAAATGCAATTATTGGTGTTTATGACGACTAATGAGTAACAAAAATTATGTAATTTGGAAAGTAAGCGACAGATTTTATTTTCAATTTGTGTAATATTGTATACGTTAATTTATTACGAAAACTTATCTTTTAAATATGAATTAAAATTTTGACTTCTTCCGTTCTTCACTTTCAGTCATATTGTCAATTTATTTTATGGTTTTCGTAAATTTGCCCATTTATTTAAGAATGTCTTGCAAAAAAGGCGAAAATACATTTTCTACATTGCATTTCATATTTTCTTGCAAATCATATCATTTATCATATCGTATTACAAGTAGTATGAGTATAACTTCATTTAGACTCTTGTACCAAGTATATAACTGAAAAAAATAATCAGTATTGTCAATGTGAGTAGAAACTAACTTTTTTAAACATAAGTGTGCAAAATATTGAAAAATCTTCTGCTGAGTTTTCTATAACAATTCTAGTAAAATATTAAACATCTCGGAACAAAAATATGAGTTGCAGCGCTTGATATTTAATATGCCCATATTATAGGCCCAACAGACGGAATCATGGTCAAAGTGAATCCCGTGAATAAATTGCTATAAGAGCAATTTTTCTCGTATCTTTCTAATCTAATTGAAATACTTCAAATTAATAAATATGAATATACTTTTTTAAATAATTTAAAGCATTTCATATGTCTCACTAAAGTGGTGTACAATAACACGCATATAAAATCAGTTACTTTTTAGATAAACTACAATTCTATTACGATGTCTACGGCAAACAGTTTTAAAATTGGCAAGTAATATTATAGCAAAATAATTTTTATTACTCCAATACGTTATTGCTTGTTATTGCCTTCAAAAACGACATACACAATGCGTAAGGTACTTGTATCGAGAGGAACGTGGTTGCGAGGGACATATGAAAGCAGTTGAATATACTACACTGATTATGATAATGATGCTACATGTTCTCTTATGGATGGAGTTATGAGAGGGAATTATGGGAGAGAAATATGAAAAGACAAACCGAGTCTAGTTAATATATAGTTAATTGGTAAAGAAGTAAACTTGAATCAAAAATAGGTAAAAAATACAATCATGTGCGTACCAGGGACGTTAACTGGTTCTAATAATCTCGAGCGACAAAAGTCTCATGGGCCAACGGTCCTCATGCATTTTGTTTCCGTGCGATCATTAGAACCTTTATAATGCCATTGATGCATAAATAACTGTGATTTAATTAATGTTATTTAATGTATTATTACAAGTTCTAAAATTGGCGTGTATAATTCTAAAACACTAAATATGCCTGTAACAAATATTGTACCTCAGCTTCTGATTGAATGACCCCCAACTCGATGAGGTTTTTCGTCCAGTTTCCCTGATCATTTGAGCGAATTCTGAGATAGCTCTTTGTGTAACTTCTGGACATAAATGTTGCTTCACTATCTGTTACCGCTTTTATGAAATCTGTAGGGAAAATTGATAGTAAAATAATCGTTCTCCTTTCTTTCGTTCGAATAAGTTAATACCATCAGGTAGAGCACGAGGCATTATAGGCAAAATCTGTACCTTATTTGCCTTTGCAAATAATTTTTTATTACAGCGGATCGAATATTTTTGGACCAATCCTGAACGAAAACTCACGTTATCATCTGTATTCATAACTCACCTTAATATGAATGAGTTAAATTAGAAATCGCAGAGCTCAAGTGCCCCTGCATAGATTGCAGTTCTTCCCACAATACGTCTCACAGTTTTTAATTGTTGTGTAATGAAATAAACTTGTTCGGACACATCAAGTATTCGCCTTAATATGAATGTGTTAAGAGAGAAATCGTAGACCTCAAGAACCCGTGCAAAGATTACACAGATTGTACGTCTTCCCATAGAATGTCATAGTTTATAACGGTTTTTGTCGTGAAATAAAAGTGTACGGATACATCGAGAGTCCAGAGACGTCCAGTATCCCTGCCCTATGCCCCGAGAGGTACAACGGGCGCAGAAGACCCCCGCGTCGACGATGTATTAGGGCAGGACACCGGCTACAAAGCGCGCCGTATGCGGGGCGGGGTGGGGCGGGGTGGGGCGATGCAGGGGCGATGCAGGGGCGATGGCGGAGCGTAACTAAAAATCAGGGCGACACGGAAGCGAGCGACGATGTGGGGCAGCGGGGCGGAGGCGGTGGAGAGCAGCGAAAAAGGCGCGGGCGATGGGGCCACGCCGATTACACAGCGACAGAGTGGACGGGCAAGGACGCGGTGTAGAGGAGAGCGAAGTATGAAGGAGCAGGCGGGTGAAAAAAGAAGGTAAATAAACTGCTCACGAATCGGGACTAGAGGGGTTATTCTTCTTTGGCATTATTTCCGTTTCATAAATTGGATTGTTCAATGCGCGCGTTACATTAAATACACGGGTGTCTGCTTTTATATCCTTAACATTTCACCGTGGGAATGACAATGGTGGTTCATAGTAGTGGTGGTAATGGATGAGAAATTCATGGTGGAGATCGTAATAATGGTAGATGTAATTATAATGATTATGGTAATTAAAAAACTATGAAAGATGAAACGAAATTTCAGGACAAGTTACTTGGTATGAACCAAATTTCAGTAGAATTTATTAGGATTTGCTCTGCAGAATTGTGTGTAAGACGAGCGTCTTCCCGCAATGAACCCATATGAGGTCCTATATGGGATATTGGAGGGGAACGTTAAAGCACTGTACATGAATAAGATCAGGAAGAAAAATTGGCAGAGATGGCAATTAGGCGATAGTCCATTTGCGAATATTTGCGTGAACATATGCGAACATAGATTATATAAATTGTCCAATATGGGAGTTTAAATGTATAGATGTATACCGACATTGTCGGAAGAATATTACAACAAGGTGAAAGAATGCTTACAACGAGAAAATATAAATTGTAAAATACTTCCTGGGAATATCCGAAAAATCTGTGTACATTCAGACCAGCTGAAGTCGCTCAGATCGAGTGATGTCACTCCTGTGGTTCTGACCGGCAGGTTCTGGGGTTCAAGTCTCGACGGACGAAGGATATTCGGCACTGGCTAAATAGCTAGGTTGAATTCAGCCGCTGTGTGAAGGAGAATTCTTGCGACAGATTTTTCTGATCGGTAGTTATCCGTGGTTTCTACGATCAATACCATGCAAATGCCAGAGCAGTACCCAAACAAACAGTCTACGGACCGCACGTGTTCTTTCCGTCCTCTTCATTGTCCTATCATCACGCCTTACTAAAACGCACTTGCATGTAGATGCACTACACTACCACACACGTCGGCAGCTAGAGGTTGTCTCGGCTGGGTCAGTGCGTCGTTTGTGGAAATTACCTGGTTAGGGGAACGACCCCCTCACCCGCCAGCCAACGTGTAGGTCGACGACGGATCTCACCATCCACCGGGGAACGAACTCCGCACTTTCCGTGATAAAACATTCACTATCCATACCGGACTAATGACCAGAGCAGTTGACGCGACCGGAAACACGTATAATAAGTATTCAATCAATCCCGGTCAACAGTGGTGCAGTTGCGAATGTTTTGTGGTTGAGCTAATGTAGCCGGAGAACAAGTGGAAAATTCCGCCACTTTCGGAACTCTTTCCACGTACGTTGTTGTGCTCCGACCTCTGGGAAGCGGCGCGTCTCCCACAAGTCCACGGAGCGCAAAGGAGGGTCGCAATGGCAGTGACGGCGGCGGGGTGCGGGGGAGGCGCAACGTCGAGCTGACCCTGCGACCCGCGCACTTCATATTCGCACCCAGGAACACGTTCCGTCCTGCCATCGGTGAACGCGCTGCACGGCGGCTCGCATCGGAAATACATCCCAATGCAAAACAAATAGATACCGTTCTTTTAGTATTCGCAGAAACGATTGTCGAATCAGGGATTTCTAAGATTTATTACAAAACTGTACCACCAAATTAATTGAGAATATAATGATCTACATATGTTGTAATGTGAGCAGAAGACAGTCGTAATCCAAACAAATGCAGTTCTGAAGTATAGGTCATTTAATGACTGAAGATTACCCCTATATTAATAAAGAGCAAAATATCAGTATTTTCATTGAGAGAAAAGGTGAGTGCTCTTGAGTATGTCAACTAATATATAATATAGCCGTTAGTCCCGTCAGTACAGTTTTGTAACCCGGATAATGACATTGTTCCTCACCCGCTGGAATTTGAGAAAAACGGTCAAACACTTGTTGACTTAGCGGTTAAAGTTAGCACAGTTGTCTCTCTAAAACCGTCTCTCTATTAGTGAAAATATCTTTACAAAACTATACAGAAAATTTCGTCCTACTATATTCTAAACGATATGGGAAGAAATTATTTTATATAGCATTTTTTTAAAAATATTAGCAAAAAACATTAAATCATGAAATCATGGAAGAGGTATTGAAGCATCACCGAATAGTCGTGCTACAACTGTATTGCATTATTTGTAACTTTTAAAGTTTTCGAGTATTCAGAGAGTTTAATAAAACAAGACCCTTTATTTAGCACCCTTTCCTATATCAGAGGAAAACATTTAAAAAATAAATTTTGAGCAGTTTTAAAAAAATATATTTTTTATGAATTGCTTTGACTTCCAGAAAAAATATTTCACAACATTCCTTTTTTGAATTGTTCATGACGTTATTTAAATATCAATGTTTAGAACAGATTTCATTGAGGAAAAAACATTAATATTGTAGTTTTCCAATGTTAATATTTCGCAATCTCCAAAAATTCAAAGAGTTCACCGCAAATTAGACATGCATCATATTGACAAACGTAGTTTTTTTAACTTTATTTAAAAAAGCAAAGAAAATATTTGGAGCCGTTTGAAATTAATCGTTTGAAAATTGTCTGTGTCACGCAAAATTACGCGAAAACTACTCATATTTTCCAAAATGTGTACTATGTAAAATTTGTCTTTGAAAAACAAAGTTCACTAAGGAAAAGACATCTGTATTCAATATTGTTGTTTAATAAGGAAAAAATTGAAATTTTGGAATTTTCGAAATTTAAAAAAATGAGACATGCGTCCTTTGCTCTCTCCAAGAAAACAATGTAATAAAAAATTTGGACCCATTTTTAAGAATTTTTAAAATTATTATTAAAGCTCGAATAATGTACCGCAAAAAATCCAAAGTATAGTTTCAAATTCACAGGACCTTCTGTGCTGCCAGATCGATCGAGAAATGTCAATTCGTGATAAAATCATCTAAAATGTTTAGGCGCTAGCGTTGAGCCAAGAGACAGACGAACTTCTTCAATAATAGGTTTCCATAATACGATACTTTTTGTCAAATTCTCTGTCGCAGTTTTTGCCACAGCTTTACAATAATTTCTCGATACTTCTAATACAGTATGCAATAATGTAAAAGTGTCATGCCGCTCAAAATGCTCATATTGACACATATATATTCCGAATTTGCGTCTTTTCCTTTTGAAACCATTGATATACAAATTATATTAATATCTCAACATATTGGCAAATTGTTTACAAAAATCCAATAAATAGCAGTTGTTAGCTCCAAATTGAAAGAAAATCGCCTCTCTTTGTAAACGATTAGCAAAGCACTTAACACCACTATCTCTATTTTAAACAATTATTACTCACACAATTGATGTAAGAATGACATACTTTTCCATTGAAACAAACCGCCCGCCATGCCCATAATATTCGAATTTTAAGGACATGTGATATGAAGCAGTATAACGTAATTTTTTGCAAAATATGATCTGTAATAAAAAAATTGCAGCGGCAGGATAAGTATATAATTGTAATTGAAATTGAAGTCCATCATCAAAAGCCAGTGCTGGCCTTATACTTTGTTGCTTTGTCGCCGTTAGTTCGTAAAAAGAGAAAGTATTGAAACCGTTTACCGTAAAACGGCGAATTTTCTACAGAAAAACCGTTTTTACGGTGCTCTGATAACGAAAAAATAGGTAAATTTTAGTTCTCACCATTATTTTATTTCCAAATCATCCCATGGACGTTGTTCACGTACCTTCTACGCTACCACCGTTTTTCACTACCCCTGGTCTAAAGCCATCCTATTGTCTTTTTTCTAATTATGTAAGTACTTAACAAGAAGTTTGTGGCCAAGAAAATATTTAGCCGAAGCTATAGTACAAATTGTACACGCATTATGTGAGAAGGTCTTGGCACAGGACTATTACCCATCTGCTTGTCAGCATCTGTCTGAGTTGGCTAGATGCCTGAGATTCTCCTTTCTAAGTACGTATATTTCGGAGTCCATACACCGTCGCTCGAGCGAGAAGGGAAGAACATTAAGCATCAAGTCATTTACAGCTCGAACCCTACGTCACTAGTCGTTTTAGTATGAAATATGAGGTGTAATTTAAACATCGTTTAGCTCGCGCGCCTCAAAATCAACAGGTCGCAACACGTTTTCGCCGTTCAACTTAATTTGCTGCACTGGCTTAAGTCACTTTGCTGTGACTAATAAGCGAATTATTCCAGTCGAATTGAAAGATCGCCGAGAAGATATTAAGTTGAATATAATTTGCTGAGAAAAGTGACCAATAATTTATAACCAGAATAATTACCACCGCAAATCACTCCTACAAGAGTTGATTTTTGTTGTATATTTTTGACATTTAGATAAATCTTTGGGAACCACGACAAATTAGCGAGAGTGATTATACTAAGTCATGTTAATTTCATTCAGTAAGCTATTCCCGAGAATTGCATAGCATTATCATTTTTTTTTAGTTTTTTTGACATAACATTTTTAACATGTCATTGACATAACATTGCTAAAAAATTGTGTTTTTCTATAATTCCTAAATATAATACGATCATACCAGTATATCGCTTTCCTGGACTTCTATCTTTAAAATATTTTACCCAAACGTGTATATTGATCTATATCTAGATATTGCACAGATTTGATTTCTTTCTATCATTTGTTTTACTTTTTGTCTAAACTCTTATCCTAACACTAATGCCTTTAACATTTATGTGAACGCCTAAAAGGCAAAATTTGATGAAAAATTAAAATATAAAAGCATGCTTTACGATGAAAATCTAGGTGAGAGGAAAAAGATATCACAAATTAGAAAAATCAAAACAAATAATTGTCACTTGTCAGTAATTATCAGAAGAAAGAACTCCATCTATTAATTACAAGGTTTTCTGAATATAAGGCGATATTTACATTCTTCGTCATGGCATACATCCATGATGGGACGTGGCCAAGACGAAAAGAACATGCACATGTAAATTCTTTCAGAACGTACACCGAAGTCGACACCACGAAAAAACACATGCCATCGAGAGCCAACGGAGCCGGACGCGGGAGCGAACAGCTCGCTAACACAATTTTAAATATTAGATTGACGTACTTATCGGTTCACCGCCGGAGGCGAGTGTGAAGCGTCGCCTTTCACGCTCTTCCCTGCGGCTCTTTTCTTGTCGCGGTCCCTCGCGGTCCCCTCCCCACTCCGTGGCTCTTCCAAGAAGGCGTGCGTCGCGTCGTCGTCGCGGCCACGCGTCGGTGCGCCCGCCTTCGAGCCCGACGCGTCCTCCATTCCACGACCGCCCCAGCCCCCGCCCCCGCCCCCGCCCGCGACGCAGCCCTCGCCGACGTCCTCGCCTCCGCTTCGGCCCCCGCCCGCCCCTCACGTTGGCCCATCTCCGCCTGACACGTATCCACTCGCTTCCGCCCTCACTCTCGTTGCCAACTTCCACTGTGTTCTCGCTCCCTATGCTACTTCCATCTCACTGTGCGCCTCTCGCTTTCACCTCGCCTCTACGCACGGTCTGTTCTCGATCCAGTTGACGATTTCAATCCTGCCTTCACCTCGCCTCCACACACCGTCTGCCCTCGACGCAGCTCACGACTTCACCTTCGCCTTTACCTCGCCTGTACACACCGCTGTTCTCGACGCAGTTCACGACTTCACTTTCGCCCTCACCTCGCTTCCACGCACCGTCTGTCCTCGACGCAGCTCACGACTTCACTCTCGTCTTCATCTCGTCTCCACGCACCATCTGTCAGCGTATCTGCCCTTCATAATACCACCTGGTACTACGTCTTTCCCTCTCCTCCGCCCCATGTTTTCAGCCCCAAGAAAACAACTGTATCCACTGCAGTGTCTCTGAGAAGCTGGACCTAAGGTTTGAGTTCCAGTGGCGAATATTCGTTTGATATTTAGGACGATAGGTAAAAGGAGTAGCTTTCTGGAGGATAATTCTGGTGGATTTCTTCCCTGTTCATTTTTTCGTGGTTTCTCTGATCAATACTAGGTGAATGTCGAGCATTAACATAAAAACAGCCCAAGAACCGCTCGCGATTCTTCTTTCTTCATCCTTGTCCCCTCGGCTCTCTTTACTCACGCATTTACACTTACAAGCACTACATGTCAGGAGACCAGTCAGGATCTTTGAGCTTGTCCAGCTTCGTTAGATACCCTGTTATCGGAGATATCTGAAGGGGGAATATTCTCAAGATAAGGTATAGGTAGGTCCAGGACCTCACCGGGGGGAACACAGCCACATCCCAAGATGTAACGAACACCACACCTACATGACTAATGACCATAGAAGTTGAGGCACCCGGGGGAAAAACAAATAATCAAACAAGCATCATCTCCATTTCTAGCTTTTTCGTCGCCACCTCCATCTTCACCATCGCCACTTCCACCATCTCTTCCGCGATCACCGCCGCCAGCACATTGGCAACAGCCTCCGCCTCCGCTCGCCCGCACCCGCCCTCATGTCCTTCTACCCCACCTCTGCTCCCACCCCTGCTTACCCCACCCCCGCTCTCCCTGTCCTCCCCATCTCCGCCTCGGGTCGCGTCGATGTTCCGCGCCCACCCGGCGCCCCTGTTTCTGCTCCAGCGAAATGCGTGACGAACTCCCTTCGCTTCAATGGAGTCCCGCACGACACGCGCGCTCGACGGATTGCATACCCTCGGGCGCGTGTCAGCTGTCCAGGGGATAGTCTATTCTGGACGCCACGGGTTTTATATTGGAGAAATCTGTTGACTGTTTTCTACACTCCTGCGTGACTGCGTTTTTTTAAATATACATGTGAAAGATCAAGAGTCTTCGTTTGGTGTCAAACCGCGTACCAGTACTCGCAGCGACAGCGGCAGCAAATGAATTTATTCACTTGAAGAATAATCTAAATAGCACGCAATAATATGCATTGCTTCGACAAAAAATCGAACAATGACAAGAAATACTGTATTCCCTCAATTCTTGAATTTGTCGCACTAAACAATACTTTTCCTTCAATTATTCAAGAAAGTGAACGCAAATTCACAGTTTTTCAATGTTTACAAGTGATATTTTTGTTCCACCAGTTTTTGCAAACGAATCTATGTTTATCACGATTTAATTATTCACAGGGTTTTTCCTAAATGTTGTCATTCAATTCATCCAGTTATTTTGTCATATTTGTCGTTACATTGTACAAATTTACATTATACAAATTTATTCATTTTTATCATGTTTCGGTAATTAACTTCCTAATTATCTTCATGAACGTGATATTTTTTCGTTCCAATTTTGTGAAGATACTTCATCAACTCTAGTTTTAACTAATAATAACTAATTTAATAAGAATATCTTTATAAGAAAAAATATTTGAAATACTTTTAAACAATCTGTTCCTAAGAACAAGATGTACGCGAAGGGCGAGTAATGGACATGATTACTGATCATTTGTGCAAATACCCATTATCAACCTGTTTACAGAATACGAAATGAACAATATATCAATTATGACTAAAGCATATTCTTTGATTATATACATCACACAACAAACCGATGTGAAATCTATTATTAATTTTTATTTAATTGAAATGTATATTCAAACATTTCTATGACTGTCATTTGTTATGGACATAACATTTAAATGTACGTGTTTCATTTCCCTACGTACCCACTTGATTATTGCGATTAGCAAATACTTTCTCAGTCTTCTCACACACCATGAACATGATAACTCGTACAAAATTATTCACAGACATCCTATATTTGCGCGAACGTCACCCCTCGTAAAGTCGACATCCAAAACAATTCTCCGAGAATAGGCTTCTCTTCATCAGCGCAACGAGGTGAACCAGCGACAGCCGCTCTACACGCGTATGCTTGGCACATCCACAGGGGAAGTGTTGACGAGGGAGTTACGTCTGTAACAACGCGAAGAGAAGATGACGTCTGCGACGATCGCAGGGCGACGACGGCGAAATATGCAGCGATGCGTTGGCGTGTGACGTAGAGGCTGCGTGGGTGCTAACTCACGCAGCAATGGGGGTGAGGGCGGCGGCGGCTGCGGACAAGATCAAAGGGAGGGTGGAGGGCACAATGACGGTGACCAGTGATCAGTGCACAAGACAGACGAGAAGGAAGAAGATCGAATGAGTGGCATGTATGTGTGTGTGTGAGAGAGAGAGAGTTTGTGTGTGTATGAGAAAGAGAAAGAGGGAGTGGAGGATAGAAGGTCAATGGGAAGAAAGAGTTTTTATTTACGTTGGAAGAGTTAAAAATTATCCGATATCTTTAGAGAGAATATTTGCATATTCTGTTCAGACGCAAATGTGGTATCTCAAAAATTGCTCCAAAAACCATTCAACAAATGAACAAAAACCTTGTCCACATGAAATTAATTCATTTAGATATGAAGATGATAGTACATAGCTGGAATTGAATTTGATAGGAAGCTGTTCACACACAATTGGGAAAGATACCTGTCAATGATGTTCTTCAAAGTTCAAAAGTAATTTTTTGGTATGTGAATAATATTAGACAGTCAGTAAGACAATTTCAGTTTTATTGTTGTTTGGTCACTGGCCATAAAAAAGACCAAAATATTACGACAGACTCGAATTATCTGCTTGTACGATATAGAAGATCATTCCGATATTTCATGGTTTATTAATCTGATGGAACTCATTTGTAGTATAAAATAAATCACTTTCAAAAATAGTAAAAGGCAGGAGACATGCAGGAGGAGGAAAAAGAGGCGTTTTGTTTGGATTTATTTTCTTCAAAAAGCAGTAAAATTTGTATTCGACGTATGGGGGAGAATTATAATCTGCGCACATTTCGCTGAGCTAAATCTCTTTCCTGAGCTGAATCTCTTCTCCACCCTTCATGATGGGGAACGACCTTGGTAATGAAGTATTTCCTGGTATTCAAGTGATACCAGGATTGGGAGCGAGTCTTTTTCCCGGTCAGGATGTTTTCCTCGGGAAGAACTGCAATAAATTGAATAAAATTAATTACAAATCACAGGTAGTGTATTTCCATGACAACGCATTATCATCATTCGATTATATTATTTCCTCGTAGAAACTATTAATGTATTGTGTTTACGAAAGCTATTACTCTATTACAATTTTTTCGTACGTCAATTTTTCTATTTAATACCTGCCCTATGGCAGTTATTTAGATATGAGAATGATTCTGGTTGTATACACCAGTAAATATTAAATCATTTATGTAGAATGACTGATATATTCGTTTAATCTCAAACATCAGTATATCTGCAAGAACGTATATCAAAATGAAAAACACATGTACAAGACTTGAGAGTAAAATATATTAATCTCAATTACAATGTATGTATTTGACATTTTAGGCTCGTATTAATCCGACTATCGCCAGCTAGCGGTATTCACAGGCCTCGGATCTATTTTTTATTTATTACCCACTCCTCGATATAACGAAAACATGTGACGATCATGACGTATTTTCTTTACCATACCTAACATAGTTCACCCGCCTGAGCTTTACTTTCGTCCCACGGTTACTCAACTGAGACGATTGTAATGGAAACCTACAGCTCTATTTCTGCCTCGACCGGGTCTCAAACTCACGATCTCACAACGGAAACCAATCACACTATCCATGAGCCACCAGAGGGACTTCAGTTGCAACATTATGTGTACTAGCGAAAGCAGACGAGTTGCAACCAAACACGATGAAGCGCTAATGGTATATAATGAACGGCAGAGACTATCACCAGGAACGAATCCCAGCGAGTCACGAGACGCCGGGAGCGGCTGCTGGCAAGCGGGCGGAGTCAACCTCGGCGCGGGGCGGTCGTGCTGCAGCAGCCCCAGTTTGCATTTGTATTGGCTTTTAGTTTGCGTTTTTAAAAGATCTTTATGTCAGTTCTCGCAAGAGTTTATTTTTTTCGCGCCACTTAACCGCGTTAACGGCGGCCGGCGCGCCGCGTTTCGCCGCACTCCACCGCTTCTGCGCGCCGTTAAAATAACCGCGCTGGGGCGCGCCGGGCGGGCGGACGGCGGGCAGTGGGCGACCGGCGCGACGGAAGGTCGCCGCCCGCTGCCCCACCTCCCCTCCCCTCTGCCCCTCCCCCGCTTACGTCCTCGTTGATCGCCCGTGGTCACGCCGCACTCGAGACCCCTTTCCACCCGCCTGCCGCTGTCCTCCCGCTCTCTGGTTTACACCCGATTTCCTGGGGCTCGTCTCGTGTCCGCTGGTATTCGTTCGTTGGCTCGCCCATGACTGCTCGTTTTGTCTCGCTTGTGACTGGTTCGTTGAGTACTGAAACCAGATTCTTTAGCAGTTGACCTAGAGATTTTAGTACTTTAGTTCAGTAGCTGGCAGCATAAACAGCAGATGACTGCAGGGACAGTTTTTGTGTTAGAGACGTTGGCACAATTCTCACGTAATCGCCTCCACCCACTCATCCTCTCTCTCTCTCTCTCTCTCTCTCTCTCTCTCTCTCTCTCTCTCTCTCTCTCTTTCTTTATTTCTCTCTCGGCCTCTTATACTTTCTCCCACGTTAATCGCTCGTAGCCGCGTCGCCCTTCAACACTCTCTGTTGTTAGTCTGTCCTCCCGTTTTCGACCAATTTCCTGAGACAACCGCCCTTCTCATCACCTGTGGTTTTGGTTTGTTTGCTTATGTTCGACATACCTCGTTTTCTCGTGCCATTTTTGATGAACTGGAGTTTCTCACTTATTCATTTAACGTGTATCGGGTAATAGATCCATCCTTAACTACACCAAACTAGTAACGAACCCCAGCGAATGACGATAATTAGGTGCCTCAAATCGATTGGTGAGATCCTAAAGAATCCAACCATCCCTGCCACTCCCCCGACGCCATCGGCTTATCCGTTCCCAGATTTCCACCACATTCCATTTCTCTCTCATTCTCTCCCCCTCTCTCCCTTTCTCTTTCTCTCTCCCTTTCTCTTTCTCTCTCTCCCTTTCTCTTTCTCTCTCTCCCTTTCTCTTTCTCTCTCTCCCTTTCTCTTTCTCTCTCTCCCTTTCTCTTTCTCTCTCTCCCTTTCTCTTTCTCTCTCCCTTTTTCTCTCCCTCTTTCTTTCCCATGGTCTCCTCTCTCTAACACCGTTGTTTACTCTCCCTTCCGTTTTAACACCTAATTTCCTTCGACACTCACTTATCTCCTCTGACACTGAATTATCTCCTCCTTTGTTCGGCAACTAGTTGTTACTTTTGTGGGTTCGTCTCTTTTCGTTTACGTGTCGAACATCAAAAAATAGATCCAGATTCTATAACAGGAGATCAGGGCCGGATTTACCCACTAAGCAAAATAAGTAGTTAGTTCTGCGCTTCGAAAAAAAACACAAAATAGTCTAAAAATTCAGTAATTGAGGCATGAGAAAAAAGGAAATAGCTTTCCACATATCATTGGGCGAGAGTGTTGAAGTGGTCTGACCGCTTCCCTGACACATCCATACAACGCGGATCAAAACCCAACGATACACGTAGAGTTGTGGTAAACAAAGAGAATTTTTGAAATCGTATCGTCTTCTAGCCATAGAAACCTCCAATTCCAGGCTGCATATTGAGTGAAATAACAAAGGAATATCCCGTATAATTACTTCATAATTCTCCAGCAAGTATGATTTCAGATGCGCACCATTGATTTTGGGGGGAGAGTTGACTGTAGGTATAGTCCAGCTTACTTGATGTTTTCTTGTAAAGAATTTTTCCTTTATGTTGAATAATGTTGGAGGTAAAGAACAAATATAGATCATTCGAACTGGGTGACAGGTGGTTGGGTGACTGGGTGACAGGACAAGAACCTTTAGGATCTAACCACTGGATCTCTTCGGAAGGTGCGGGTTCGAATCTTACATTGCCAATAAGTGTTTCTCGTGCGTGGATGGTGAATGCCCTGTGCCGGAGGGCTGCTCATGTATGTTCTTTTCGAACCATTTTTCTACCCTAAGTACTGAAGCGTTATTTTAGCTTTAAGCCCACATTAATTTGAGATCATTCAATTACTGAAAATGAATACTACAATGACGCTTTGTTCTGCACTCTCAGAAGTAATTTAAAATGTTCGCTCAACTATTATTTGAAAAGACTTAATAGTTAAGATATTAACGTGGTCAGGCGAGAGAAAAAGTCTTATGTCCTTATCCATGCCAATACCCGCTGTGTACGTAACCCGGGACTCCATGGTTTCATATCAACTTAACAACAAACAATCAATAAGAGTCGGATGGAAACGACAGATCTTCAGGGTCGACATAGTATCATAGTATCTATCCGGTCATATCTATTCAGAAACGACAGATCTTCAGGGTCTCCGATTTCCAATCGTAAGGTACGCTCTCAAAGGTTCAACTTAAATCAATCTATACTCAAATTAATTTTTCGTTTCTTTACATCATTTAAGATGATTGAGATTTCCTTGCAACCATAGGAGTCTTCTATTTAGTTCATAACAATTTATTTAACTATTAGTTTCTGTTCGTTTTGTAACTCATTACTTCAATTGTAACTCTAAAAGACCAATGACTTGTCTATAATTCCTTGGGAAAGTACTGTCTCCCCCTTAGGGTAGCAGATAAGTGATACCGCGTGTGAGCTATTCCGAGAGTCCCTCTTTTTAAATTATTTATGAAAATTAGTATTGTTATTATTGTTACTAATATTAGCAGTAGTACTATTATTTTCAAGGCTTGGATGTAGATAATCAGTTCCGCTCTCACAATTTTCAAGTTCGATTATTAAACCTCTTTCAGTACTTGCACACTTGCGCATGCAAGCTTTCAGTCACTCTTCTTTTGTTCATTTTCCAAGTCGCTTTCCTACATCGGCCACTTCCTTAGTTTCTCCCTTTCACTGTCATGTTTGTTCGTTCGGTAGAAGTCGTTCATCAGCATACTCCTTCAGTAAGTAACCAACAAATCCTTTCCCGTGTCCATACACATAAATCCGCAGAATCCATGCAACTCGACCTTAGGTCAGTATTCGTTATTTTAAATTTTTCTGTGATATCAGCTACAATTTTTTATCTATTTTGTTTACCCTTTAATCACTTTTCAACAACATTTCACTTGCTTTCTCTTATTGCAACAGCACAGTTCTTCCCACTCAGAGACCCTGTCGCAAGGCCATTATCATATCCTTAATTTAACTCTCGTTCGGTCTCCTTTTTTTATTTCTTTATCCCCAAGCCTGTTGTTTCTCGCTCTCTTTCCCCTCCGAATGTTTCCTGCTCTCATCTCACGCCATAATGATCTCCGCCCTAAATATTAACGACCCGTTGATTCGCCCTTCACCCTTACCACAGCAACAGCATTTATAACCCCTTTTTTGCAATTCAAATATGTCTGCTGAATCACTTGTTTAACTTTTATTACAAAAAGTAAAGTTATTTTAATGGGTTAATTAAGATAATGTATACTTTTGACAAACTTATAAACTGAAAATATTCGTACATATAGAAAAAATATTTGTTTTAGCGGCTATAAACGTACTCGAAGGACAACCAGAAAACATTTAAATTCTCCTGAATTCGAGTTAACTAATTATTTCATTTCATAAAGTTTACATTATTGTGTCCTTTCTATGTTGTTAGTAACAGATAGCTTTTGCGTTTTCAAATAATATTTTTTGTAATGATGGATAAAAATATGAGACCAAATGACTAATCGAATGGAAGAAAAGTAATTATACTATGATAAACTAAAAATATAACATTAAAGAAATCATTGAGAATGAAAATATCAACAATGGGTTAACTAGAAAACAGCATACGAAGTGATAATGATAAAATTATTTAAGGCAGTAACTTCTGCCTGTTATATAGTATATGTGAATTAAAATGCTATCTACTACATAGTGTCCGTCAAGGCATTCTTTATACTTTAATATTTGATGTTATATCTACAAAGAAGGGTATATGTATTCGTCAAATTCACTTATAAGTCCAATTCCTTGATCATTCTTCCTATTATTTTATATATTCGATTGATTGATTGTTCTTGATTCTTGGCGCGTCAACTACTAAGATCATTAGTCCAGTAACTGTGGTGCATGTGTTTAGGCTCGGGAGGTGGCAGTAGTCTTCCTCCGTTGTATCAAGAGATCTGGCGGCAACCTAAAATCAGCTAGCGGAGTTTTTCTCAAGCAAATATCTCCCACCAGCGGCACACCGCCCCAGCCGGAACAAGCTCTAAGCTACCGTTCTCCCGGTATGTGCCGTAGTGTAGTGCATTTTAGTGTAAGTATGTTAAAGGTGTGAGAACAGGACACGTAAGATGTAGGAAAGATCGCGCGCGTTCTCTGGTCCGTTTGTTAGGGTACTGCTTCGACATTCGTCTAATTGTGAGCGAAGAACGCACGGAAATTTACCGATCCCAGCAGCCAGATTCTCCAGATATCGGCTGAATTCGGCCTAACTGATAAGCTGGTGTCAAAAACCCTGCGACATTCGGTACTGGAACCTAGGTCCTTCTGGTCATAGGCACTGCAAGGCTACCAGGAAATACAGAAACTTGAACACTATTGTTTTTTATTTTGTAATTAATCAAAGCAGTCGGCCACTGTAATTCTCCTCCGGACAGGGACTGAATTCGACCTCGCTGACAAGGTAGTGTCGAAAATTCTGCCACTGTCGAGACTCGAACCTAAGAGTGCTGGTCAGAGAAACTGCAGTGACATCAGTTGATGCCCTGGGCCATCTCTGCCGGTTTTAACTGTTGGAGATTGATTAATCGTCGTGTGGACAGTTCTTTTCCACTATTAATATACCATCCCCGCGTTAGCCTCCAAATAAAATGTGCTTGGAATTCCCTTCCGCAGATCGAAATTCTCCACCTTAATGATCCTTTCCTTTTAGGTGAAAATTGCCTATATTGCTAAGCAAACAGGAGACGCTGACAGAGATATTAACACACCTCTGGAAACATTGTTTAACACACGCCAGTAATATTCCTTCTATATTACAGGTGAATTAAATCGTATTCTTCCTTCTATAGTATAAGTGAATTAAATTCTCTCTAACAAACCGTCCGTCAAGGCGTTCTTTATACTTTTCATAACAACAACGAAGAAAACGTTACGTAATACTACAGAAAAAATTGCCGATATTTCGTCAAAAAATACTAAAAAAATATTTTTTACAATACAATTTATTTTGAAATAATACATGATTAAATAATTTGTACTTCTAAGATATTAGTACTTAGTACGTAATTTTCAGTTTAATATTTAGGATTCATTGTAGCCCATGGAATTAATTATATCATTAGAAACATAGTGATTTTATCATCCGATTAAATAGCTGCCAGAAAAGCATAGGTATCTGTAGCCCTCAGCCTTGAATCACATCCTGTCTAAATGTGGTTGTTTTCAGTTTTTTAAACGTTTCGTAACAATATAATTCAGTATGTTAAATTCAATGCCACAAGGAAATTTTATTTTAAAATTCATTTGCACAAACCAGATAATGTCTACATTTTACCGCGAACCAGTCAAGAAATGTTCTCTGAAAATGAAACTGAAAAGTCGAATTTGAAACACTGATTCAAATTTAGTTCGTTATGCCATCTTTGTAAGGGCTCAAATCAAATTCATATTTGTTCCCACCAATCACAGAAAATTGTAAGTTTTTCAGTAGTGAAAATGTTGCAATGGTTTAATAATAAAAATATACTGTTGTTATGTTCTGATACACCCATCAACACGTAACTTTAGAAATTTGGTAAAATTGAAGCAGTCATTTGAAATTCAAAATTTTGCTCGGGCGCCTCTTAAAAATAAATAAAAAACACTCAGAATTATCCTCTTTATGAAACCGCAAGAAGTAATACAAATATGTTAAATACACATGTTTAATATATTCAAACGTCTAAAGCAGAAAATTTAAAATAGAAAAACTAGATGACTCTGTCTCATAATATTGCGTCAACAAGTTGTTGCCAATAATTTCCTTGACAGCAAATAAAATAGAAACACATCACAGACAATGTGAAAATAAAAAAAATGACATGCTCTTTAAAATTCTTACTAAGAATTATATTACATGGACAGTTTATTTGTTAATTAATGTATGTGCAAGGAATGTCTATTATTTTTAATACGCGTAAAATATATAGTGAACGTTTATTCAAATGACTTTGTTCAACAAGCAAATGCTACGATCGTTGGGTCCCCTTTCCCTTTGTGTAGTATGTACAACCCCACACGTTCACACCTGTCCCCTCATCTGCGCAGTTTATTTCAAGTAATCGCCCACGTATTCGAAATCCGATCGACCCGTTACGTCGCGTCGCCAGAAGCCCGCCAGCCCACTCGCAGCCAATCCGCTCACGGCATAGCACGACGAACTCGTTCTCCTATTCAAACAAGCCCAATCACCCACACCCACTGTCTTCCTTTCTCTTACGCGTTCTGACCTTTCACGCAGACAATGCACTGTTCTCCCGTTGCGCCCCGTTCTTCTCGATCGGTCCCAGCACCGCCATTCGCTTGCCTACTACGTCACGACTGCAACCGGCAGTGTTAGATAAATAAAATACAGGCTTTTCCTGATGACGGTGGAGCGTTTGCGTCGGCCTGGTTCTCGGACCCAGTTTCAACTAAAAAGCATCTGGTTGATAGATTATTGATTACAGGCGCTTCAACTGCTGAGATCACTAGTCCCGTAAGTATAGTACACGTATTCTTTTCGTGAGGTTCGTCTCCTCCACTAGATGGTGAGATCTGGCGCTGACCTACCGTCCGCTAGCGGGGTTTCCCCCTCAACCAAGAATATCCCACCAGCGGGGCGCCGCCCCCTCCGGGACAAGCTGTAAGATCCCGACCGGTTTCCTGGCATGTGTGGCGTAGTGCAAGTAAGTGTTTGTGTGTGCGTGTGAATACGTAAGGGCTGAGGATAGAGGTAGAAGAAAGATCGTCCACGGTCCATGGCTCGTTTGTTAGGGTCTGCTCCGGCATTCGCCTAGTATTGATCTGTTCCATCTCTCCGGCATCCATGAAAACCTATCTTTTAGAGCAGCCGGCCGCTAGAATTCTTCTCCAGACAGAAACCAAATTCGGCCTAGTTATGTAGCTAGTGCCGGAAATACTGCCACCGTCGGGACCCGAATCTAGCTCCTCCCGGTCAGAAGCACTGCAGTGACATCAGTTGATGCCTTGAGCCACCTCTCCCGTTACAAGCGTTTGTCCGTGGCCTAAGACACGCCCCCTCCTCTCTGACCAAGAAATGTTGCGAGACGCATCCTCTTTTCATTTTCTATTACAAAGTCAATGAATTATCCTTTGTTATGATTTATTTATCGTATGACAAGTATACGTAGCTTAGAATGCACCTAATGCAATCTAAAAAGTATAGGATATCGCAACAATAAAATAGCCAAACGCCCACATTTCTAGCTCACTTTCCTATCTCACCTATTTTTCTTCGCTCGTTTTCTTTGGGACTAATTTACTTTAGGCCATAGTACTTTAGGAGTCGATACTATCCTCTGATGCATAAATGTTCACGATACAAGGTATTTCATTAGCTCCATTTTGTCAATTTTGAACTAATGCTGTTTGTTTCGAGAAACACCTCAATTGTATCATTAAAGACAAAATTTCATTTTCCTTGTTTGTTTTATTTACTTCTTATTAAAATATGTCATATATAAATATAAACGTTTGATAAAAAGGGGGCGCAGAGGAGCTCAGAAATGTAGTTGACCGTTCTTGCCTTTGCACTGCGCACGCCTATTATACTTACTGTACTTGTGCACTGCGTCTGCCTATCATAACAGATACAAGGAACTATTGCGTAACCAAAGTCTGGAAAGAACCCCACTCGTACAGTTTTACACACTCATTAATGCGTGAAATAGATGAAAGTACTTATAATTGGGGTGTACAAATATCCTTACTATGCCTTTTTAATTACACTCACTACACGATGCATAGTATGTTTCATTTATTCCTAGAGCCTTAATGGAAAAATTTTAATTTTTCCCACTATCAGCTGTGATGATTTCCTTAAAAAATATAATTTAAGGGAACATTGTAGGGAAAAAAGTGAAAACGGTGTATCTTAATGAAGTATATAAACATGGAGTTCAAACGTAAGTTGAATACGGAGTAAGACAAGAACATTCTAATTGGAGAGTTGTGGAGAGCACATCTTTGAATTAAAGGCTAAGAGATAATTTGGGGCTATATATGTGCTAGGATTTTGCTCCTTTAATTATATTTCTAGCACACAGAACTCACTGCAACAGACATGGATAATTTTGAATAGATTTACTTCCCTTGGTCGTGAAAATCAAGGCTCTAATAACATCAAACTATGTTTGTATAATTTCTGTGCCAATAAACTTGCGACGATACGTACAAAGAATCCTCATATTATACTGAAGGTTTTTTCATCATTCCTGTACAATTAAAATTGTCACTCAATATGTGATGACTAATGTAAAATATGCTATCTTAAATATCAGTTAATATAAAATGCTTTGCCTAGAGTATCGAAAAATTTCAATTTGTAACAGCACATCACATTTTCATATTCGAAAACCACTCAAGCAACTAGCTATTGAATGAATATGCCAGCAAGAGTTTACCTTGTGTGATCATTAAGTGTGAAAGTGGAAAGTTATGTCGACGCAGGAGATCTGTCGAGTTCATAACTTGCTGACCAAGAATTCGAATCCAACGTGGTCAAAAACGTTTGTGGGTTCAATTAGAAGTATATTATGTAATCGTAAAAAAATGTGAGAAAGTACGGGCTGGTCCTCACATCTCAAGTTTTTCAAATCTTTCTCACAACTATAATATTGAAGCTGAAAATGTGTCTCTTAATACAATGTTTTCACCGATATTATATATTTATTTCATTTTTTTGTATTTTTATGATTATTACTTTTTTAATCTTAGAGATCTGCTCGTTAAAAACACTTCATAATAGTGAGACATAATATTTTACACTGAAAATAGTTGTTTTCTCGTTTGTAAAGTGAAGGACAGAACAAGTTAATTAAAAAAAACTTGTTAAAAATGGACAATTATGGCTGCCCCCTACACGGCAGCTTATGACAAGAGCATAGTCAGTAGAAAATTACAAAGATTGCACTGATGAATCAAGTATACCGAATACAAATAATTCCTTCTGTTGTGGAAATTATCGCAAGGGGATAAGAGTGCAAAAATATTGGAATTTGAACAACAAGAAATGCTCCTTCAACAACACTAATAGTAACTTTAACTTATTTGATATCTTTTCTGCTTTGATATCAAAAGTCAATAATATGCTTCCCCATAATATTTATATCAAAGATACTTAGAACTGCTTTTCCATATTATTTGCAATAGATGATTTTCGGAAATATCGTTTTTTTCTCTGATTCTAAAATCAAACAAGACATTTCGTATACCCAACTACACTTCTGTTGCTACAATAGCACATATTTTCTCGCATTCTTGTAACATTACGCAAAATTATAATACTACATAAATCTGAAAAGGGGTATCCAAGAAGCAAATGTTTTCCCGTGCTGGGATTCAAATTTACGGTCTTATGGTTAGTGTGCCTTTCACGTTGCAACTTACCACCATCCATA
Source organism: Gryllus longicercus (assembly GCA_038098605.1). Taxonomy (NCBI): domain Eukaryota; kingdom Metazoa; phylum Arthropoda; class Insecta; order Orthoptera; family Gryllidae; genus Gryllus; species Gryllus longicercus. The sequence goes on from JAZDUA010000539.1 coordinate 270,433, forward strand.
TAGCTATATTCCACCTTCCTGATGCTTCAAAAGAAAGTCAAACATTTGCATTTGCAATTTTCATTTAGTATATAATTTTAAGATATAATTTTAAAGGAGATTAAAAAAACTAGATATGCTAAAACCGCACAATTATTCTTGCACTATTTTTAGCTTTAGCAATTTTCTAAAATTCAGAGAGTTAAACGAAATTGAGACCTGCGCTACTTTAAGCGTCCTATACGCTATCTGTGGGTAAAACTAAAGAAAAATAACTTTTGAGAAAAATTTTTTTTATAAAGTGCATTAATTTCAAGCAGAAATAACTCGAAAATAAATCATTTTTCCAAAAATTGTACAAGACTTTTTAATGATCTGATTTTGAGAACAGATTTTATTTAAGACAAAAATCTGTATCTTGAATACTGTTCTTGTGCATAAATTCATTTTTTGCAATTTTTGAAAATGCTGAGAGTTTTCTGGAAATGCAACCAGCGCAATGCGGGTGGGCCCGGGTAAAAGAGAGACAGATTTTAGGAGATATTTTTATTATTTAAGGTAGTAACACTACTTCTGTTACCTTTATACTTTTATAAAGAGGGTCCTAAAAAATGTTTTGAGCGGTGACTCGCACTCATTTCGTAATGCTACTGTCTATGGGTTAAGCAAAAGGAACCTAATGAGCTCTAGGCGCGTTTTGTTGACTCCTTGCACGTTCTGTAAAGCAAGACTATTAAATTCTGAATTTTACATAAAATCATATTGATGAGATGAGTGTGTTTGTGTATGTGTGTGTGCAGAAAATTAGCGATGTGTCTGTTTCCTGCTAGATTGTTAAGAAATGATTAATTGAGTTAGCGTGGAATTGTTGGAATGAACGAAAACATTAGTTTCTAGTTTGTTAATAAGAAATTGAAGGTAAAGTTGAAGTACACTGACAGTTGAGTATATAATTTCATTTGCTTTTCATAACGGCGGAAAATTATGTGCGTTGTTGAATGGAGGTTGGGACAAACGACAAATTATTGTTATACCTTTAATTACACATGTTACAATTTTTTATTGTAGAACTTTGTATAATATGAATAAAGTGACAATTTAATAAAATAAATTTTTAACCAATACACGCTAGACTTAAATCATAGGCAAGTGAACTTTGCCACTCTTTTTAAGTCATTTTTGGCAAAAACCACTGATTCATATATCAAGAGACAAGGTAATGGTAAGGTAGCTTAATTAATAAAGAGAGACTTACAAGAATCACGCAGGTGGGATTTGCTTATTATTCGTACAATTCTTTTTTGTCAGCCTTTTGTATTCGTACAATTCTTTTTTGTAAGCAATTTTTTCTGGGAGCTATAAGATGTATTTCCCCAGAATATTATGGTATGCCCTATCTCAGGCGGGAATGAACATTCGCGAAATATACTCAGCAAGCAGCATGGAGGCTGACTGAATTTGAAAGAGTTCTGAAAGCGTAGCATAAAGAATTAATTTTGAACATTAATTGTGAATTAATTAATTCATTGAAATGGACGTTCCGTTTCAGGTTGGACTGAATTGAAAGACCTAAAAATGTTGTTACCTTAACATCAGTCAGTGGCACACCGTTCATTTTCAATGGAGTATAAAGCTGTTTATTTGAAATGGAAAACTGCATTGAAACCGTTTTTTTATTTACTATTAATTTGTTATTACTTAACCAATTTTAAATATTTGATATTGTACTATTTACGGTATCTTTATTGTAAAGAATATTCGTATCATCCGCAAAGAGAACTGTTCTTCTGTTTCTAATCGTCGAGGGCATATTGTTTCCGTATAGTATGAAGAGAATAGGGCCTAAAATCGATCCCTCTGGGACTCCACATGCAATTAGCAAATAATCGGAAACATAATGTTCCATTATTCCAATAAGGTATTTCTACTCTCTGAGATCGTTGTTTAAGGTACGAACGTAACCAATCTAGAGCAATACAACGAATTCCATAGGAAGGTAATTTTGAAAGTAAAATGTTATTATCAATGACGTCAAAAGCTTTTGAAAGATCTAAAAATATTCCAATAGCTGCTTCGTTTTGATCCTCGGATGTAGCGATATGTTTAAAAAAAGAAAGTATGGCTGTTTCCTGTACCTTAAAAAAGGTTAGAATGTTCGATTAAAAACTGTTTAAAGTGTTTTGTATGCGTGAACACTAATATTGAATAAACAAACAAAAACGAGAAAAAATCGTAAATGTTAAGTATATTTCAGCGAGTTGCCTTTAGTTGCCTTTGTTTTACGACGAAGCCAAAATACGTCAGTGCATTAACGCCATTACTATTACTTCATTGCTACGATAACGCAGTGAATACCGATTAGACCACCTGTTCATTACGTTGTTAATTCCCCTTGATTGGTATTAGCACAAAGCTATTATGAGGATTTTCGAGTTAACAGTATCGACCTCGCCCAAGATCAATTGCTGAGGAACCGCTACTGGAACATATGCTTTTAGGAATAAATGGGAGAAAGGAATACAATATCATGAGTCGTCTTAATATTGAACTACTTAATAAAAATAGTAAATGTATGAAGCCTTTTTTATATGATTCACCTTTCCAAAATTATATCGCATCTTGTTTTAAATATGATTTCAAAAAGAAAGAAAATAACAAACACATTTCGATACTTGATCAATGTCTAAATTTCCCAGATTTGATATGTATCTAAATGATCATTTAAATATTAATGCACACATGTATAAGGTAGGCAAATAAATTATGTAACCACTTGTTAAGCATTTAATGGAATCAATAATATTGTCTGTCGGATGCATGAGAGGTTGCCTCATATGAATGTGGATTGTTTACGTTTCTCGAAGGCGCAAATAACATTGGCATCCCAAGTTTGAGGAGTTCCATCTCGGACTAAATACAATTGAGAACTTAGTCAGCACGAATTGAGCATGAACTCAATGAGAGTTCATGGCGAACTTAATGACAGACGGCTAATCGGTGCGTGCTTCTACAAATTTTGGTTAATCGTGTGCGACATCCTCGCTTACAGACTAGTCGTATCATTGAGTATGCCACATGCGAAAATATTAATCATATTTTATGTGTTAAAGTCCTATTCTGTAAATTTATATTATGTTGGACAGAGAGAGTAACAATTGCGAATCAAAAAAATAGATTTATATTAGAATACTATCTGCAAAAAGTTATCGTGGTAAGTTACTACACCATTGTTAAACCATTACATTGCCATGATACACTAACCTGAGATTACATCAGGTTGGTCTTCTATTGGTGGGGCTGCTGGTGAACAGCAAAACGACCATATCCGTCAAAAACTCGACATTGGATTTTTGATATACTGTATAGTTTTGTCTATACTACGAATGTATATTTTTATTATTTAATTTTAATAGAGAAATTTCCACTTATTTTTGCGTTTATTTTCAGAACTAATGTTCTCGATAAATATATTTCACTAGTGGATCTCAGAAGACGTTGTTCTGCCCTTCATTTCCTTCTTTCTCCTTCCCTTTCCTTTCTCTCTCTGTCTCTCTCCATCTCCCTCTCTCCGTCTCTCTCTCCGTCTCTCTCTCCGTCTCTCTCTCCGTCTCTCTCTCACCGTCTCTCTCTCCGTCTCTCTCTCACCGTCTCTCTCTCCGTCTCTCTCTCACCGTCTCTCTCTCTCCGTCTCTCTCTCCGTCTCTCTCTCCGTCTCTCTCTCCGTCTCTCTCTCCGTCTCTCTCTCCGTCTCTCTCTGTCTCTCTCTCCGTCTCTCTCTCCGTCTCTCTCTCCGTCTCCCTCTCCGTCTCTCTCTGTCTCTCTCTCATCGTCTCTCTCTCACCGTCTCTCTCTGACCGTCTCTCTCACCGTCTCTCTCTCACCGTCTCTCTCTCACCGTCTCTCTCTCACCGTCTCTCTCTCACCGTCTCTCTCTCACCGTCTCTCTCTCACCGTCTCTCTCTCACCGTCTCTCTCTCACCGTCTCTCTCTCACCGTCTCTCTCTCACCGTCTCTCTCTCACCGTCTCTCTCTCACCGTCTCTCTCTCTCACCGTCTCTCTCACCGTCTCTCTCTCCGTCTCTCTCTCTCCGTCTCTCTCTCTCCGTCTCTCTCTCCGTTTCTCTCTCTCCCTCTCTCTCCGTTTCTCTCTCTCCGTCTCTCTCTCCGTCTCTCTCTCCGTCTCTCTCTCTCCGTCTCTCTCTCTCCGTCTCTCTCTCTCCGTCTCTCTCTCTCCGTCTCTCTCTCCGTCTCTCTCTCTCTCCGTCTCTCTCTCTCCGTCTCTCTCTCTCCGTCTCTCTCTCCGTCTCTCTCTCCGTCTCTCTCTCTCCGTCTCTCTCTCCGTCTCTCTCTCCGTCTCTCTCTCCGTCTCTCTCTCTCCGTCTCTCACTCTTTCTCCGTCCCTCACTCTTTCTCCGTCTCTCACTCTTTCTCCGTCTCTCACTCTTCCTCCGTCTCTCACTCTTTCTCCGTCTCTCACTCTTTCTCCGTCTCTCTCTCCCCTCTCTCTCTCTTCATCTCTCTCTGCATTTCCCTGCGTTTGTCTGACTCTGCCTCTGCCTCTCACTGCCCCTCTCCCTGTCCGTCTCCCTCTCTCTGACCCTCTCCCTCCCTTTCGCCGTCTCTCAGTATCTTTCTGTGACTATCAGCAACAATGAAGGCCAAGTATAGCGCAGTTTGAATGGAAATTGAATTACAATGAAGCGGAATGTTGTTCTGCAGTGTTGCAACAAAATTAACAGTACATACAAACTTTCTGGGTGAAAAAAGACGTAGATATGCCAACTTTCATGGCGATAGGTCACACGGTGTTTATACGTACCAACATATATATATATATATATATATATATATATATATATATATATATATTCACTTCCTTTCAAGTACTGAATTGACTCAAAACGTGGAATGAAAAATAAAATCTAGAACACCATGTTTTTAATCAAAGGTGAAAGAGTATGTCTTACGACACTGTTTTATAGATGCATATATCCGAATAGAGACATTGTGTTCAAAAGCAGTCTTCATTGTCCAATTCAGTGGCGACAATTTTTTTAGGACAGGAGTAGAGAAAGATTTGTAGGGAAAACCAAATATAGGACCCCCAAAACAGATATTACAGACTTTCCGTTTAGGCAAACATGGCAACAGTTTATTATCGATATTTTGTCTTATGACATTTCATATGAATTGAAATATTTAGTCTTGGAGTAGCACTAAAGTGGATATTAGTGTCATCCACACATATGATCAAAATGTGATTAAAAAATGAGATACCATATATTTTAGGCATTGATATCAGAAAATTGCAATGTTTAAAATGCTGGAAAACCCAAAAGAGGTACCCAAAAGGGTTCAAATACAATATCTCAACCTTGAAATAAATATGAAAATAATGTATCAAATTTTTCCTTAGTAATACTCCACTATAAAACGTCAGTCTATTCATTACCACAAACTCAGCACAGCATAATGCGAAAAAAGAGTAAACTACCAAAAACCAAGTACTCAACAAGTTTGATCGTACATTAATTCAAGAGTCATCAGTTATATCGTATGAAATTAAAACCGACCACCTATCGTCGCTTCTCTAGGTTCAAAATTTTGAGGTTGTTCCAAGGTTGTTTTGAGGTTGTTGACAAGGGTTTTAGAAACATATTTATTTGTTTTCAGATGGAATACATCGTTCAGTGTAAGCATTTTACAGATGTGTTTTCAGCCTTATGTTACTTAAAAATCTAAGCTAACTTAATCTACACATTGAAGAGGATTCTCTAGGATAGAACCCCAGGGATATGCATCATGGTTGGATAAGATTTTGAGAAAAATTTCAAAGAGGAATCAATATTTTATTCGAGTGTGGTTTGGATTTCTCGCTAGTTTAAAATGGGATTCTGCTGATATGTCTGTTAGGTTTTGGTAGAAACTGTGATATAAGGGTTCTTTGGTTTATTATTGTATTGATGTATATTTTGGAATGAAGTTATTAATTATGAACCAGGGGCATTTGTGATTAATTTGATATATTTATTTTGAATTATTTGAGGTTTATTGATATTTGTCGTTAGAGGACGGAGTTGAAATAATTTGTGTTTCTTGCTAGTATAATTTTGATATCTATATGTATTTTCCAGGTTAGTTTTGTGTCCAGGTGAATTCTTGAATATTTTGTGGGTTGTGATGGTCGTACTAACAGATCACTGATCCCGACACTAAATTGGCGCTGACATCGCGTTCAGGGGAGATCGAATGCAATGCGGAAAGAAGTGGGCAAGGAGAGATCGTAGCGTATCCATGGCCCCATCTCCAACCCGAAACCCACAATGTTTTCTTTATCATTTTTACTCCATTTATTCTAAACACATTGTTTTCATCCCATTTTAATTTAGTTTTTCATTTATTTTATGAGAAATTTAAAACCTTGCCGCTTCTCTGTAATCATTTCTGACTCTTCCCCTCTGAGAGGTCGTTCTTTAAGTCTCGTCAATTCCAATTTCTAAGATGGTTGTGACATTGGTAGCGTTAGCGTAATTTTCTCATATGTTAGAAATTTTATTGAATAAAATTAGTTATCATACAACGTGGAGACTGTGCAAGATGCTTCGGCGAATACCGGCGACAGCGCCGGAGGTAACAGTTCAGTGATAGGGCGGAGTTCCAGCTCCACAAAAGTCATGGACGTTTTTTTTTTCACCACGTGGTGTTTTAGAAAAAGGTAAACCACAAGTGTCTCGATATCATCAAAATTTTATAATTACTCCAAAAACCCGACCATCTGTTTTCTTAATGTCGTCGTTCTTCCATCGATATAGCACTAGAAGAAGTAGAAGATGAAGATATAGATATTGGAAGGAAAAGGAAGAAACAAAAGAAACGGATATATAAATGAGATGTACCAAAAATTGAATAAGAAGAATATGAAGAAATGTTAGATAATTTATTTTCTGAACAACACGTCTTATGTGACATTTCATTGTCAGTTTTTAAATGTCAGTAAATCGTATCCATTTACAATGCAATGTAAGAGTACACAATTTTCTACAAGTTAATTCCCCAACGGGATTACCGTTCTATTGTCATCATTTGTAACCAGAGACGCACGGCGCGGGGTCGTCTGCTACAGCGGCGTGAGGGGGTGGAAGGGCCGTGGAGGAACAAAGTTCACGCGAGGCGCGGCGCGAAGGCGGGGGAGGCAGCGTCAGCGGCCGGCGAGGGCGGCGGTGCGGCGCTCGAGGGCGCTCCAGAAGAGGTCGTCGTCGGCGTTGGCGTCGGCGTCGTCGCCCAGCGCCGCGCCGCCCGCGCTGCCGGCGGCGCCCGCTGCCGCGCCCACGCCCGCGCCCGCGCCCACGCGCTTGCCGCGCGCCGCCCAGAACGGGTCGAGCTCCACCGACGCGCCGCGCGGCCGCACCTGCGCTCGCGCACAGACACAGCAAGTGCAGGTTAAGGCTCCTTGAGGCGGAGGACGAGGAGGTGGACGAGGAGGAGGACGAGGAGGAGGACGACGAGGAGGACGAGGAGGAGGACCAGGAGGAGGACGAGGAGGAGGACGAGGAGGAGGACGAGGAAGAGGACGACGAGGAGGACGACGAGGAGGAGGACGACGAGGAGGACGAGGAGGAGGACCAGGAGGAGGACGAGGAGGAGGACGAGGAAGAGGACGACGAGGAGGACGACGAGGAGGACGACGAGGAGGAGGAGGACGACGACGAGGAGGAGGAGGACGACGACGAGGAGGACGAGGAGGACGAGGAGGAGGAGGAGGAGCAGGAGGGGGACGAGGAGGACAAGGAGGAGGACGAGTCTGATCAAGTGGGCGGCCCTCTTGGTGTACCCTGACACAGCGCTTATCTGTGGTCGTCTGTGACACACAGACTAACAAATGCAGTACAAATGAAGGTGGTTTGAGTAGTTTTAGTGGGAGTGCAAGGCAGTTCAAGTGGGCGACCCACTTGGCGTGCCCTGACACAACACTTATCTGCGACCACCTGTGTCACACCGACCAAAAATTATCTGCTAACAAAGGCATCGTTAATAGTATTAGCGGTGGTGCAAAGCTTCTCACTTTGGGAATGACGCTTACCTTCGGGCCACAGATGTTGCCCGCTGCTTGTTGAGTTTGCCGAACGGGTGAAAGAGATTAGAAGCGCTCGGTCGCGATGGGCTCTAATCTAGGGAAAAGCAAGGGGCACGCGGGCACCTCCAGAAGGTCAATACGACCATTTTGGCCCTAGTTCTAGCATTTGAGTAGCAATGCGATAATAGATGTTAGTATTGCGAACGAAATGCAAACGACTGCAACGGCAGCCACTCAGGGCAAAACGATAAGTTATGAATTCAGAACCTGCGTGAAGCATTTATATTATCAAATTAATATTGTGGAGGCAAACCACAAGCATCCCATTATAACGTCCGTATTATCGTTGATTTGCTCATAATCGGCTATTGAAAAACCGCAAGCCAGCCGAACGCAGAAAGACGAACCAGTCAAATAGTATAGAACTTATTAGCGATGATAATGTTAGTAATGGCCGTTAAATTATAGCTAATATGGACTTAAATGTCGATTAACGAAGTGTGTAATAAATACCTAATCTATTTTGTAAGTGATTTCTATTTTTTCGAGTGATATTCAGAGAAAAAATTAAAGCTCTTTGATAGTATTCTGAAGGATAACGTAACATTCGTTGAAAACGCAATTCCCCAATGCATTTTCAGAACTAAAATGACAAGAATAATTATCACGAGTTAAGTTGAAATAAATATTTAACACGCTAACGCGTGCGCCCTCAAATGTGTGCGCGACAGAAAAAACTGTTTATTTTCTCTCCCTTGTTAGTTTCGTTTTTGTGCACTTACGTACTGAATTTGCTCAAGTGTTGTTATTGTTCCTGCAGTTTCTCTTAGTGTTCATTGTTAGTACATTTAGAGTTGAATTTTTGTTAGTATCTTTATGCTTGCTGTTAGTGTGATGGTTTTCCTAAATGAAACGTTCCCGTACATTAAAGTGCATAATAACTTAATGATGAAGTTTTAAAAAAATGTCTTATTTATATGTAGGGTTAGTCTTGGTAAGTTTTGTTCTATTCGTCGCAAATGAAAACCTAATACATTTTAAAGTTCCCAATTATGTTTCATGTAGTGTGACAATCTGATTATAATCAATGTTTTGGTTAGTTGATTATCATCGACTTCTATTCCATTTAGATAAAAAGTTCCCAACTAATCATTAAAACTTATTCGATTAGTAATTTTTTTTTTAAATTAAATAGAAACCTATACAATTTAAATACGAAATATCTTAATATAATTTTCACGAAATAATAATGTTTGTAATGAAGACGTTATTACGCTAATTTAGTTTATCGAGTGTTAATTTAATCTGAAAGGGAAGGTAATTTTCAAATATTATTATAATTTTCCTTCTCGTTCTAAACAGTATTTGCAAAGAAATTGTAATATCTTGAGAACTCTCTAAGCCAAATTGCTCCAATAGTTATGGCACTGATTTACTAGAATATAGGTGATGAAATTCGTGTTTTCTCTGAACCCGAATTAATTTTCCGTCTTAAATAGTAGTATCGTAACAGAATTATGTGTTTTGCTTCTACAAATGGATAACAATCACACCACACTCCCAAAAGCATTAGAGTTCTACACGATCTACTACAAACTACTACTCAGTGTTCCCTTTGAAGAAATACACTATTCGGTTTATATCTTGGTGTCGTCTCGCTGAAAATGTTAACAATTACTTAGCATTACCTCTCTCCAATCTTCTGGGCGTATCCTGAACATCAGGCGGGAGCCCAACCTAACATAATTGATAGAAAAGTAATAGATTAGATTTGAATTATACCATACTCTCGCTAATTCGTCCAGTAATTACATAAGTTTTTAATGCAAAACTTATTGTACCGGGATTGATGAAAGTGAAAACGATTGCTATCTCGCTCCTGTTGAGTATCATCTAAACGGAACACACAAGAAAAGAAATCTCGCAGTTCGATGTTGCCAAGAAGGACAATTAGGAAGCGTAAAAGAATAAGTAGGCTCTAAAGCCATCCAGCTTATTTAATTTTATTCTCGTGTTTAATACTTGTTTTGGATAACTATTACATTTTTTTATTTCAAATAAAATTATTTTAATCCGCGGAAATGTCTCCTTTTTTTAGAAAATTATCTCAAAAACCTATCTACCCAAAAACTTATCCATAGGTGAAAAATGTTTCTAGTTACCCCAAGATCCACCCTGACAACGCCAGCTAAATATTAGAATTAACACCGGCGAATTCGTTACGTGTGCAAGAACCACCAACAGCACGTATCACGTTCTTCCCACAAACATTACTGCGTTCCCAACAAGCATCCCGTTTACAGAGAGTCGCTCTTCCCGCGCCTCCCGGGCCGGATTGGCGAGAGTTGGAGGGAGGCGAACGTTACCACACCTTGGAGAGCAGGTCGCGGAACTCCTGACTCCCCCTCTTCCCCCGCCGCCCCGAGGGCTCCCAGAGGGCGTGCTCGGGGGCGTGCGGGGCGGCGCGGCAACCGCGTCCCATCTGCGCCTCCGCCTCCGCCTCCGCTTCCGCCTTCGCCTTCCCCTCCGGAGCAAACGCCTTGCCCGCCGACGCCCATTGCAACTGCTATCAAACGAGGACCACAATCACTCCTCAGCGGCGACGCAGGAACCGGCCGCTGCCTCAGCTGTACGTTTCCACGCCGAATGCAGTTGTGACGAGGCGAACCTGCGTGATATTTTCAAGAAACTCTGGAACCTATTGTTAGAAAGAATCTAAAACACATTTTTGAAACTGTTACCGCGCATTTGGCTGTAGGTTGTGGTAGGGGCGGCTCTCTTCTTGAAGCTGGCAGTCTTCTAAACGCTTTCGTCTGTAGCGCTGCTCGTTATCATCAATACATTAAGAACATATAAAAGCCTACAGTAGTTGCGTAAATGTTTTATATACTACATGTGAAATTACATTGAACTTGAACAACTAATATATATATATATATATATATATATATATATATATATATATATATATATGTATATATATATGTATTTGCTCTTATTCAGGGATAGAAGCAACCACAAAATGATACTCACCCCCAGAAGTTAGAAGATAAGGAACATTTTCCAATCAGACTTACAAACAATGACATCTGCAGGAGAGTAACGGTTAAGACCATCTGCAAAAGGATTACAGGAGTTCCTGAATATTTTACCCATTCATTTTTACCCGTATCTTAAAAGCTTGTTACGTTAAAATATGATTATATGTGTACTCGAAATAGTGGCTTCGACAATGCGAGTCGTCTCTTGAATGAAATCTAAGGAAGTGTAGAGTGTACTAAACAAACTAATACTCTAGGCTCGTAAAATACTGTGTATCTATCGAGTACCTCTGCCAGCACGTCCTCGAAAGCTAGAGCGCCCTTCTTGCCTGGCCCCACAGATGGGATGAAGACTCCTATTTGAAACATCGGGAGCCTTACCTTCAAGAAGCACGCGACTGGTGTCGGCAAATGTTGAAGATGCTAAACAAAATAAATATGGTGAAATGATAAGTGAAAAGTGCGATGTGCTGATCATATATGTCTATGAATGATGGCGCCACAGTGAGGGACATACGGCGCAGTGGGCACAGAAGACCTTGAGAAAGAATGCTAAAGATAACATAAATTTGCCTTGCCAATCCAGCTAGCCGTTCTTAGGGTCGGTTTTGGGAGCTACAAAAATCAAAGAAATTTTGTATAATAGACAGCACCTTTTCCTAGAAATTGGTCTTTCTCCTGGACATCCAACAAGATTCCAATTAGATGTCCAGAAAAATTCCATGAGCTGTCCGTCTCGGCTGCAAACTCATGCTTCGTTCACGGTGGTCTAGAAGGGTCCTTCGTCAATTCCAGAGATTACAAATTCTACCTTCGCGACCTCCTCGCTTCTTCAGAGGAACGGCTGCGGGAGATCAAGAGGATGAAATAATAAAGCAAAAAGAATTCGCACCTTGGACAAGAGGTCTTGGAAAGCCAGCGCGCCCTTCTTCCCCCGGGCCGCCCAGAAGGGCTCCTCGACGGAAAGGGAGTCAGCGGGTCCTCGGCGTCCGCGCGTTGCCCAGAAGGGCTCCTCCACGGACTCGACCTGGCGGCGGCGCCAGCGCGGGGCGTCGACCCCAGCGCGTCGCCCTCGGCTCCACGCGTCTTCGGCCGGGACGCGCCGCCCCCTGGCGGCCCAGAAGGGCTCCTCGATGGACGTCTCCCGGGGCTGCGGCCAGTAGCGGCGGCCCCTGGCCGCCCAGAAGGGCTCTTCGAAGGAGCTGCCCGAGGAGGCGCCGTCGCGCCGCCGCCGGCCGCGCGCCACCCAGAACGGGTCGCTACCGTCGGGCCCCGCGGCGGCGGCCGCGGCCACGGGCAGGGACACGCCGGCCCCGCCCCCGGCGCCGCTCGCGGCCGTCTCCCGGCGCTCCAGTAGCACGAAGCGCGGCTCCTCGGCGAACAGCGGCTCGATGCGGCTGGACCGGCCCGAGTCCCAGCCGCCGTACTCGGCGGCCTGGCGCCGGCCGCGGCGCGCGCCCGTCCACACGGCGCCGCCCCCGCGCGACGCGTTGTGGGCGCCGGCCGGCGGAGGCGGAGGAGGAGGCGGCGGAGGATGGTTGCCCGACGATGGCGGGGAGGAGGCGGCGGCGGGGGCGGGCGCGGCGCGCGCCGGCCCGTACGCGCTGCTCCACGCCAGCAGCGCGGCGAGCGCCAACGCCGGCACCAGCGTCATGGGCGCCTGCCGGACACGCGGAAGAACACTGCGCTCAGTGCGTGTGATTGCTGCCTCTTGGACTTGGGGGGCCAATCCCGTTTTTTTTAATTTATTTATTATTTATTTCAAGTTGCTTTAGAACTGCTCTGGCCATGCGAGCGACCACTGCCATTTATATTATACTATTTGTAATCGACAAAATATTTTGTGGAGGCTTTTTGGGAGTTACTCTTTTGTATTACTTTAAACTATTCACCCTCTCAAGATTATAATAACTTATTCAATAAATCATCCATTCTGAGAGCGGAAGAGTCGAGAACAAAAAATTATTATTGTTACGATTACTGTTAACATGCAATAATGGTGAACAGTTAAATGATGAAAATCGTGTGGAGTAAAAAACCCTAGACCAAAGTTCTTCCTATAAAATCTCTCAAGAAAAATAAATAATGTTTAGACTAGTTAAAATACTGGAAAATTAAAAATAGTTATGTTAATGATTAAACTGATTCTGGGAGAAGTACCAACGATTTGTATATAGTAATGTACAAACATCACGGAAGTCCTGCGTTGAAGAATATAAAATCCAGGATTTATCATCATTCGAACATAGTGATCATGGAAGGAGGCAAAAACTGATCCATCTGAACACATTTAGAATCACTGATTTTCCATAACAAATAATACAAGAAATGAATATACATATTAAGTATTGGATATTTGCTGAATTTGTTTCAGCTGGTGGGTTAGAGACTAAATCCCGATTCATTTATAGCTACTTCTGAATTTCTTACGTGAACGATAAATATACGCTTCCAGTTTTGGCAGATAAAAGCAAATCGATATAATTCATTTACTTCAAAATTTGTAGCATAAGAATCAGTCCCCCATACGCACAGAACACCTGCTGTTATTAATCAGGATGTCATCATGATTCATATTTAAGAAGCTTTTGGTGACAGATTAGAATATCATCTCAAAATACCAGTAAAATTTCCCAGTATCCGATCTAGCACATAAATGGAAGGTAAATTATAGATCTCTCCAAAAATAATAATTAATGTTACGTATTCCACAGAATCTAAGTGCGTCCTACGTCTTCAATGAATCTGCTACATAAATCCTATTAATTGAAATGTTCGGAGATAAGGATGGCGCGTTCATGGTGAGATAAACGTTTCGAGAAGGCACAAAAAGAGCATTATTTAAAAGCATGATGTTTTTCTAAGTCCGGAGAGTCTTTTGTTGGAGATGAGTGATCACCCTTGATATCTTATCAGTGTCAGCCGTCCCTCTTTAGAAAGAAATCGAGATGAGACTAGGACATAACTCATCGGAGACTCTCTGACCCAAGGGTCGCCACGCTAAAAACTGTGGTTTCAGATATCTAAATAAACGCGATTCATTCATTGTGTCAGCTAAAGACAGCTGGCAACGTTTTCCCGATTCATGTTTACTGAATTTGCTCGTATTTCTTTATGTAGAGGATGAGAGTAGAAATGTCATTTGCACACATCTAGACTCCTTTGTCGCGAAACAAAGAACAATTGAAGGTAACATAGTGGTATAACTAGCCTCTACTATGTTCATAAATTCTACACTTGCTAAGGTGCTTAAGTCATAAAAAGCAACGTTCTCTCTTTCCTAGGGCTTTTACCTCACGTTAATGCAATCTCTTGAATTACTGCAGCACTACGCCACCTAATAAAACGTTGTACATCTAATATACCCTAATACTTTCCAAAATTACGTAATTTATTAGCGACATGAGAGATTTCTAGTGCTCACCTCGTTTATGAAGACGCAATGTAATCACAGGCGCCACCTTGTAATAAAGTACGGCAATTTTTATTTCACTTCATTAAACCACTATATAGAGAAAATGCCGCTGAGAACTTCGTCGTTCTTCTAAAAGCCCTTATCATCCCATTAACCTTACGCTCTTTGATTATTTACTACATGAACTCTCTTAAAAATGAAACCTTTGCGAAGAATTCGCGCAAGGACGTGAAGGTTTTGTTTCCATGCGCACTCCGCAGACTAAATTCTAAGTATTGAATGCATTAGAGAACAAACTGCATTAGCGCAACAGATGGAAGGTTCTGACTTATTAGTAATCTGTAACTCTCAGAATATTACCTAGAAAGATGAGGCACGCAGCCACACGAGGCCAACAATTCACTTGTAGTTATGGATATATTGAAACCTATAAAACGTCCACTTATGAACATTTTCTCTGCAAGATCTGTAAACGTACATGGGCGTTTCTCTGCGAGGGATCCATTGACCCTCAGTTGCTTGATGAAAATATTTACGAATAAGATTTCTGAATATCATTGGAAAGAGAAAAAGGCATTGCTGTTTCTAGGTACGTTTTTATAATTGGTATATTTCTTCCAATCATTGAAAAACGATAATTTCTCATCCTTCTTTTAGTCATTAATGAATCCCTAGCCTTCATTCTAGAACATAATGATGCTCCCCACCCGATAAAATTAAACTTTTCGTGACAAGACTTAAATTTCCTATTTGTCCAAATGATTTGAATCCTCTGTCATTGTCTCCCCGTGAGCCTCCTCCAGAGCAAAGTTCCCATTGAACCTGCAGATCGAAGTTCCCCGGCGCCAAGTCCCCCTGATACCTGAGTAAGCCACACCCACCTGTGTGGTGGAAGCGGCGGGGGCGGCGGCGACGTCGACGGCGGCAGCTGGTGTGGCGGCGTCTGCGACTGTTGCGCCTGGGCTGACCGGTTGCAGTGTGACCAGCGGCTGGCCGGCGACTCCTTAAGTACGCGGCGCACCCGGGGGCACGAGGTCGGGCGCGCGGGGCACGGGCGCGGCGCGGGCCGCGGCGGGGCGGCGCGGGGGCGGGGGCGGGGCCGTCGCGGGGGCGCCAGATTAAAGAAGGGACTTGGGGAGCCTTCCCGTCACGGCCCGCGGGCGTCCGCGTCCCGCGACGGGACCCGACAGCCGCCCGTTAACGGAATTACACGCGGCCGGACTCCGCTCGGATTGCGGCCGGACCTGGCGGACGCCGACGCCCCCGTCTCTCCCCTGCCACGCCCCCGCGCGCACTATCTGATCGCCGGCCCCCCATCCAGAGGACCTCCGCTTCCCCTGAGCGCTACGATGCACACTTGTTGCTTGGTTCGTTTCGTTCCTTGAGACCACTCGACTTCTGAGTGCTCCTTTAGTGGGGCTGCGAATCGCTCTTCGCATTTGCACATATTTCACGTTAAATACTCATCCTTTTGGAAACTAATTACAATAATTGTGTAATATAGGGCAACATGGCGATCGTAAGCTTCAAAGATATTTTATGGTGTTAGTAAGTGATTTACAAATCTGAAATTGACGCGACATGAGGTCGCCTTCCAACACATATTTTCACTAAAACATATTTTGCAAAGCAGCCTTACACTATCGAAGAATGAATCTAGAGGTTCTTCAGCAATACATACTTCCTTCCATTATTATTGGTCATACGTGAAGCTTCTATATTATAATCATACGTGAAGCTCCAAAACATTTTTCAACAGGACAAACAGAAAAACGGACGCTGAGACAGGATGATAATCAGGCAAATGGACAGAGTTTTTTCCACAAATCATTATTTGGTATCAAGGATCCATACAACGTGTTACAGAATGTAATTTACTATATAAAGAAGTAAGATTAATACACTTTTTCGTTAAGAGGGACACACAATACGATTTTTTTCTGTCGAAAATTTTACCTAGTTCCGCTGCAGCATTACAATAGTTTCATTCTACAACGTTAGAAAGCAGTAGTCGAGAAAGTAAAACCTTACGAGTAAATCCAGATAAACAAAATATGCATATTCAGATAATTCATATGTTTTGTAAAGTTAATTTAAAGGTAAAGTAGTGGGTACATCTATACAATAATACTGCAGTAAGAATTCGCTTCACTGTAACAAATAACAACGATACAGAGTGTTTAGATTAGGGCTATATTTCCCAAGTATGTAGGGGAAGTTGTACCTTTGACCTGTACTCCTTGCCAGAGTGCGTAATACTGTCAAATTTCAGAAGCTGATATTCCTAGTTTATACTCCTGACCCCTAAGTCTAATCATTATTTGAAAAGTTTCATTAGTGTTGTGTATAAAAAAGAAATCTTGTTGAATACGACGTAACAGTCATAATGTCTGAGTCAGGCACTCTAGTGTTATTTGAAATTTTTAAATAACACTCTGAAATGTTGAAAATGGCAGACGTTCACAGATTTTGCAACAGGTGTAGACCTGCAATATTAAAACAGAATTTTGTTCTCAATGCAAGTTAACCCTCGATTGTGTTGTGCTTGAGTAATTTTGACGGAAATCATGATATATTTTCAAAATGTAAACAATATTTTTTAAATAATGAATATTTTTTTTCAACTTCTTATAAGAATGGAATACAATAGAGTGAATAATACACTTATTTGGTCCCGAGGGATCGATAACCATCAATATGCTTGAGTGTGAGACTAGCCATAGTCATTGATATTCTAATTGACATATATTTAGACGCCGATACAGTAATTCACAATAGATTGATAATAAATTGAAACACCTATGATATTTTTTCTAAGAATTGGTAAAATATCGATAAGGCCGAGCGGGGAAAAGATGTTTAAAAACCACGTCTTATACACTTCCTCAGAAGAACTGCGGAAATTAATGTATTATAAACATATGAGTTTATATTACAAACACATTGTAATATCGACCGTTCTCTCAGGCTGGCTTTCGCAATCTCGGAGGGCACGCGTGCTCCTAATCTTCCTGTGAAATCAATACGTAGGTCTCTGAGAAAGATTCGAACTGCCATTCTCGGCTGTTCTGGACAGTATCGGTAAAGCGTGTTGTGTGCGCGAAACACACTAAAACTATCAGAAAGCATGCTGGCAGTTACAGTTACACAGTGATAAGCACCGTGGGCTCTCTTACCAGAAGAAAACTATTTAATAGATAATTCTAATAATAAACTAGACCACACATTTTCTCCTAATATTGTAATGTTTGCTAAGCAATTATTCACATTTTCAGATATTTTAAATTAAATTGTTTAAAGATTTACTCTTGAAGAATAGATTTCATTAAGAAAAATCTCCAGCTTCATTATTTTAATTGTAGCAAGGGGCTGAAAAATGTATACTTTTGCAATTTTCGAAAATATAAACTTCAACGAAAATGGCATCTGAGCCTTTTTTACAAGCATACATCGCTCTATTTCAGAAAAAATTAAGATGAAATTTGGATCCGTTCTTCAAAATTGCTTTTAAAATGTTCTTTATACCAAGAAAAGTTTACGAGAAAACTACTCTTATTTGCGAAGCATTATATGTGATCTCATTTAAAGATATATCTTTTTAAGATCGAATTTTATTAAGAAAAATATCTCTTTTTAATATTGTAGTTGTAGGTATTGTAGATGTCGAAAAATGCTGAACTTTTACAATTCACAAAAACTCAGTTTTCCACCCTGGCTAAATCACATATAAGAGGAAATATGTTAGCATTCACTATCAATTTCCTAAAAAACAGATACCTCAGAGTAAAAATTCTATACAGTTCGTCCCATCTTACAGAGATGTTGAATGGTTTACAACAAGGATCTGTCCTTAGTGTTCTATTATTCCTTCTAGTTATTAATGACGCAAGCAGTACAATAGAAGAACCAGTGAAAATATCCCTTTTTGCAGATGATATTACCTTGATATGCAGTGGTAAAAATCTTAAGGTTACTGAAAGTATTATGCAAGAATCGGTAGATAGAATCACTAAGTGGTCAACTAATGCAGGAATTACAATATCGAAGACTAAATCAGACTTTATAGTGTTCACAAGAAGAAGAAATGACAATAATGAAGAAGTGCATCTAAAACTGGGTGATCACCAACTTAAAGGACTTATGTATGCAAAATTCTGAGCGTACTATTTGATTCCAAACATTCATGTAAGCAGCATATAACTGCTCTTAAGGTTGAATGTAAAAAACGACTTAATATTATCAAAAATTTATCACCCATTAAATGGGGAGCACAATTCGAATGCTTGATCAACCTATATAAAGCTCTCATTCAATCTAAACTATATTATGGGGCAGTAGTTTACAGCTCAGCTTCAAAAACAGTTCTGAATTCTCTAAACCCTGTGATCAACAATGCTTGCCGTTTAAGCCTTGGTGCATTTAGAACTAGCCAATGTAATAGCTTACTTGTAGAAGCTAGACAACTACCATTGGAATTAAGAAGAAACTTTCAGTGCATAACCTATGCCTACTTCACATTTAGCATTCCCCCCAACCCCTCAAATACAGTTATATTTATCAACCTCCAGCCTAGCTTTTATGATTCCAGATCACAGCTCTCATTACCGCTTAGAGAGAGACTCCCTAAGTATCTAGAAAAATTCAATATCACCAAACCACTTTGTATCCCCAGACGTAATCATCCCATCCCACCCTGGCAGAACTTTAATATCACAACTAATACCGACCTTGCAAAAAAACCAATAAATTTCACTCAACCTATTGACAGGACAAAAGAAAGAATATCGACACTACTCCAAGATTCTACACAGACGGGTCTAAACGTGATGGAATTGCAGGCTGTACTATATTCCAACCACCAATTAATAAAATTGACTCTCACCGTCTCCCAGATTACTTCTCCATTGCTACATGCGAAGCGTGGGCAGTTCTTCAAGCAATTATAATTAGCACTAAAACACCAAAAGATACCCCCATTGCAATTTTTTCAGACTCGCTATCAACTTTGAAAGCCATCGAGAACAGATTCAATTCCAATCCAATTATCCAAAAAATCCAAGAAATACTAGAAAAGCAAGCTATAAATGGGACCCAAATAGAAATAATATGGATCCCTTCGCACAATAAAATCTTTGGCAATGAGAAAGCTGATGCGGCCGCTAAACATGCCACATCAATTACTTAAGCCGACAACCAAATTCAAGGCACCTTCCAAGACTTCAAAAAGTTTGTAAAGTACTCCTGCATCAGCTATTGGGACTCTATCTGGAAATTGGATGTCTCCAAACTTCACTTAGTGAGAAAATCAATTCTTGAACCAACTCTCCCCGGTAAACATTTTAATAGAAGAGAACAGGTTGTAATCACTAGACTAAGGATAGGCCATTTCAATCTCAATTTCTGCCACCTATTTAAGAGATCAGATCCAGAACCTTGTCCAAAGTGTGGTGCAGCAGTCTCCACCTCCCACCTTATTCTTGAATGCCCTGGTACAAATGATATAAGAAAACTTCTAAAAATTGAAGGAACCCTACAACCACTACTCAGTTCCACAGGCGGGTGTGCCAAAATAATAAAATTGTTACAACTACAAAATTGTATAACCTTATATTGCTGATTAATGTAATAGATTAAACCGTACATATTGTTTAAAATGTGATTAAATGTAACAATTCTGTTCATGTAATAATTGAAACCTTTATGTTTATACATACAATTGTACAATGACAGGGGTCGCTGATGACGTGATGTTATAAAGTTGTTAGATGTTATAAAGCGACCATATTTTTTTTTAATTCAGTTTGCTCAATCTGAGAAAAAATTAATCCAAAAATTTGTAGCCATTTATGACAAAATGGTGAAGACTTTCAAGCATTATGTGAAGTACCACCAGAAATCAAAATATCCATTTCAATTGCCAGGGTCTTGAATTCAGCCACATTGATCAGGGATGTCAATTTAGGAGAAAATTGTCAAATCTGTTTATGTACTAGTGCTGACAATAGGCAGATGGATGGAAGGGTAGGCGGACAGACAGACGTTTTGCGGTAAACATTTTACTCGGTGAATTTTGGCTACACTATTTTCTATATGCTACATTACATAGCATACACTTCCCATTTAAAATCGTGGTAACTAAGTAATTCCTAGGCATTTTTGGATCCCCTGGGTTCCCTAGACTTCCCCATGGGACAAAAAAGTTAGTTTCCTGCGTTTACTACCGGTAATGCTAAATTGATTCATCGTAATTTACAAATTGTGTGTAGAGTTTAATAGTTTAATTGTGTGTAGAGTTTCCGAGAGCAATTAACAAGATAGTAGATCGCCCCGAAACGTGATCCCCAGGGTCTTGAGGGCACTGACTGTGAATCTTGGCGTAGCACCAGAAGTTCCAACCACCACTGGCAGGATTCTGGCGTTGGACTCTCTATGAAGTTGGGCAGCCAGGGGAATGACTGGTTGGTATTTTACCACTCACCCCTCCCTGCTTTTAGAAGGCTAGGGCCATCCTCGCGGTGGACAGTCACATCTACCAAGTGGACCCCTACCCGGCTTTTATTACCAGGTCAGGTTTGAGTCTAACCCCTTCGGCAACGGTGAAAGTGGCTTCCGTGGACATCCGTATCCGTATTAGGCGAAGTAGTTTACTTCATGTAGAAGCGAGATTTATCCACTGTTTCCATGTCGGGGACCCACTATACTAGATTTTATGTCGATTTTAATCGCAGCTTTCCGCTCCAGCAAAATAATCTTTTCTAATTACTGCGTAAGAATATACAAGGGAAGAAAGTAAATCTCTCTAGTTTCAAGTCTTCCTTTAAAGAATCCGATGAAATGTATTGTGGAATATAAATGTGTAATGAAATGTACAAGACAGAATATTTATTATTAGGAACGTTCTTTGATGGCATAGTTTCCCAATAACCATGAGAGAAATCTCTAACTCATCACAAAGAGATGTTATAAATATTACCAGATGAGCGAATAAGTTATTCAATATATTTATCTATCAACTAAATACAACCATGATATATTCTAGAATATGCTCAGTGTTACTCTCACAGATTCCAATGAGAATATTTCGCTAACCTATTAATTACTTAATACAAAATTAAGTAAACAAGATTAAATTACTTAAGAGAAATAAAAAATATTGTAATTATAAAAACCTTGAGGAATATCAATAACTCATATCATTTCATTCTCACTTAATGTAGCGCCAAATGAAATACTCATAACAGTTCCATCAATTAAACCAACATAATTACTAGATATTGGTCTTCATTTTGAGGAAATAAAAAAGGCATGTATTACAAATTAATTGACTGGTTTTTAAATTCATCGAGAATATGCAAAAGGCTATAAACACTTTTGTGAAATGCACATATGATTAGATATTTGCAGTTATTTCATCATTGATTTTAAAATACATTAAAAATATGGCTATTCATTGGAATTAAATGTCAGCCTCTATCTACGCGGTCAGGAGTTTGAGCCATCTGCTTGTTCCCACCGAGCATATTCATTTCAGTACACTATTGTTTAAAGCTTACTAGGCTGCATTTTCTACGAATGCGCGCTGAGGCATCGAGGAGTTCGGTTGCAGACCACCCCACGATCCCTCAAACATTATTTGACAACCATTTAGAATGCATAATGTTAATTCGACGCCTCCCAAAAGTATCGGAGTGAAAGACAATTCACCTAGGAAAAGACATTCCACAGACAGTCAAGTTTTCTGGAGGCAAGGAGGTTGGTAGACCAATGTCAGTGCATCACTGGCGTAACACCCGTTAGGTAACCCGGGAACAAACTACTGACTGAAAACGCAGCACAAACATTAAATCATAAGGAAGACATTATAAGCAACTGCAGTGAGTGTAAAGAGTGATGTCCACTATTTCATAAAATAAAGAGTACATGTGACATTGTAATTGTTTGATTCAACCAATCTCACGCGGAACATTCTCCTAGATACCATAAGCCCAGATTTATCGTAAAGCTAACTAGTGGGGCCACAGCAGAACATTCTTTTTCGCATTATCTGTAAATGCACTGCAATATTATACTACTACATGAATCTGTAGAAGTGTTTTCAACCAGAAAAAGATTTTTTCCCGCACCGAGGCACAAACTCAGTCCCTCCGAGTTCACTCGCCTTGCTCCAACAGCTACTCCGCCGTACAGCTACACAAAGCAGACGCTCTGGTATACCAACACGGCATTGCGCGAAAAATATTCGGTTTTTCAAAAAATGTACTTGACCTCTCTTAAAGAATTGAATTTTTAAACTGATTTGGTTTAAATCAAAAATCTTCATCTTCCATTTTGTAGTTTTGAAATCTTAACTTTTAGCAACTTTCAAAATTACAGAGAGTTCGAGGAAATGGGACTTGCATCACTCTTTTTACTGTCCTTTGATATACATGAACAGAAATGTTAAAGAGAAAATGGTGCGGTCTTTGAGAAAATGTTAGCCGAGATCGTTATGGCAGAAGTGCCGTAGTGATCGCGCGTTCCAGTCCTCTCTCGGGCGTGGGTGTATTTGTGTAGGTCCTTTCACCCCCTATCGTCACCATATCATTTCATCTTCACGGTTACCAGGCAATTAAATTTAATAGTGGTCACTGACAATTGGTGACTAACCTAGATGGTGGTGACTAAATTAGATGTTAATGCGACCTTAAAATAACAACAAAATATTACGCATAAATTACTCCTTTTTTTCAAAAAATTGTTAACGACCATTTCTAAAGATCTGATGTTTTATATTTTGCTTAAAGCAAAAAATCTTTATAATTAAGTTTTGTAGTTTTCAAGTGTTAAAATTTTGCAAATTTCGAAAATACTGAGTTCACCGGAAATGAGTCAAGCACCAAATTTTTACACTCTTTTGTTACATACGAAGAGAATTTTTAAAGAAAAGAATTGGAGGTGTTTCTGAGAAAAACAGAGAAAAAATCTCTAACTTAGATATTGTAATGTAGAAAGTCGAAAAAAATTGTAATTTTGGAATTTTCGAAAAATTAAGGATTTTAATGAAAATGAAACCTGAATCATTCTCTTAAGCGTTCTTACGAAGACAAAGATTCATAAACCAATTTTGAGACTTTTTTAGAAAATTTTGAAAACGTTGAGGCTTGTAAAGTATCCCCAACATTCGAAATATCCGTTTCAAACTTCGATGACCTGAAGTTCGGTATCATCTATAAAGAAATACGTTTTGGAGAAAATAGCTTCAGTGGTTTATATGTTAGCGTTGACCACAGGCGGACGGAGAGAATGAAGTTTTGCCATCAATCAATATTTCGGTATCAAGAACCTCCAAAAATGGAGTCTGATTTCATATCGCGTTAGATGAAGTAATTTACTATATATAGTAACATTATTTCTTCACTTTTCAATTACTAAGGTTCGGCAATAGGTTTTTCGGTCGAAAGTTCGCCCTTTTCTAGCGCACGACACCCAATACTTTGTCTTCTTACTAAGTGCGAAAAAGTAAAAATAGCTTATTACTAACTAGGGTTTACCAAATTCATGTTTTGTTATTTCACTTCCTCTTTGCCACTTTGCGTAGTCCAGGAGGAACGACAATGCAAGGGCTCTGATGAATGCATAATTATTTTCCAAGATTTAAAAGATCTCTTTTATTGTACTTACTTTTTAGTATTATAAAATTACATTCAAACAATTAACACTATGATATGATATATCGGTAAAATTAGTTACGCTCCCATCTTCAGGTACTGTAACATATATCAAATATATAAATAGTGGATAAAAATTTAAAGAACATTTACAACATCATAAAATAATTTAGAAAATTATAAAATGGCAGCATTCATAAATAAAGGTACCAAACCATTAAAACTACATATTTTGTTAGGATAACTGTCAATCGGTATTTAATAAACAACTTGTTTTGGTTTATCGACGTCTTCCATTCTAGAAGAAGGAAACCAATTCTTTTAAATATTTCTTATTGGAAAATAGGAAGGGGACACAGAATAACATGTTTAAATTGCACAAAGACAAAACAAAACGTACACAGCACATCAAAATTTGTGTCACTTGATTCATTGATGACTTTTTTAATTGATGAGAGATATTTTATGTTAAACTGCAGAATAACTATTAAAATGGATGGATGCATAAAATGGATGCAAAAATTGATAAAATTCGTCCTCCTGTAAAGATAGAGAATAGCATCGAAGAGTTCTGATTACTTAAGTTACATACTGATTTTAGCGCCCTTTACTTCCCTTCCGCGATAAACAAGGAATGATTCTTACACTCTACATAAGTAATATCCAACAGCACAGAATTCGCACAGAAATTGCGAAAATACTATGCAGCCTCCGGCCTGGTGAGAGACGTGAATGGTTTCGTTAGATATCCAGAAAGTCAGGAAAAAACAAAAACAATGAAGAAGTTTCGAATTTGAATAGAAAATGTGCATATTTAACTGTGTAATTCCACATATTCTTATACTGCGCGAAACGCCTGAATTCCCATACTTATGCTTATGATAAAGATGCCGTAATGAGATAGCATTAACGCTATGGAAGGGGCCTTACATCACTTAATATTTACGATTCACGTGTTGCTTTATGAAACAGAAACGTTTTTGTCATACTTTATATGTAAAGAACTATTGTATTGACTATCTTATACTACGTTACTTCAGTATTTGTGGAAATTCTTTCAGTATATTTAATATATCTTTCAAATATTTAATATATCGCAGTGCTATACGAAAGAACATTCTTTGTTGTTCTTAAGCTGTGTGCGTTCAACATTTTGGAAAACCATTTTGCTCAGTTGTTGCTCAGCGTTGCTCAGAATTTCTCAGCGGCAATTTCATTGCTGGAGGCCACTAGTTGTGAAAGAAATTTCGTGTAGTTTCCAGACTACATTGCAAGACGAGTTGCATAAAATTAGGGGTAAATGTCAATTGTGTTACTTTGTTCTAGATTTCTCACCGTATATTCAGTGGCCTCTTCGGTCTTTTTATGCTTTGAACATTGTAGAATGTATTGTAAACAAAATGTTTGTATACAAAATTAAGAATTTTCGGTCGAATAAATGTTGCAAATTTCTAGGACATTTGGGAGGGTCAAAGATGGTCACTTTTCCCCGTGAAATATTGTAAGAAATCTCCTGGAACGGTCCGGCCATGGTGGCGCTAGGATTAAATTGATGTCACTACAGTACCTATGACCGGGAGGTCCTAGGGTTCGACTCCTGACTATGGGGCGATTTTCGACCCTAGCTACCTAGATAGGTCGATTTCTACCGCAGTCGGGAGGTGAATTCTAGCAGTCGGCTGTAGATATCGATAGTTTTACATGGTTTCTTCGATCAACACCTGCCGAATGCTGGAGCAGTACCCTACGAAACCGCTAACAGACCGCGCGCGATCTTGCCTTCTCCTTGTCCTTTCCTTCCCTCTTATTTACACACACACCAACCCTTGCATGCACTACACTGTCACACTTGTCGGGAGACTAGTCAGAAGCTTACAGCTTGTCCCGGCTGGGGCGGTGGCCCCCTGCTGGAAAATACGTGGTTGGGGAAAATCCCCGCAAGCCGAAGTAGGTCGGCGCCGGATTTCGCTAGATCGAATTTCGAAAGATCACCGCCACCTGCCGCAATGAAAACATTCACTACACTTGCAGGACTATTGACCTCATGATTTTACGCGCCATGAATCATTAATCAACTAATCAATGTCCTAGAACGAAGAACATGTGACATTTTCCCTTGATTTTTGGCAACTAGTCTTGCACGTGTGTTTCGCGACTACACGAAATCTCTTTGCCTTCATTAGAACGTGTTATGCCAAACACTAGTGTATACCTATTGAGTTGCCTACTAATCAGGAACAAATGTCACATGTTATATGAATTTTCCATGGCATGTTCACTTGTTAACCATTGCTTCATTTGTCCATTTGTTCATGGGTCCATTGTTCCATTGGTCCAGTAGTCCATTTGTTCATGTAATGGGAAAGCGATCTTAGACTTCCCCTACATGCCCTAGAAGTTGGGGAGTCAGCAAGGGAATAGACGCGGGTGAGGGTGAGGAGGGCGAGGGCACAGGCGTGGGCGCAGGCGCGGGCGAAAGCGAAGGCAAGGGGCGGGCGATGGCTTAGAAAAGGGCGCGCGTAGGCGAGCACCAGAGTTGGCCGGCGACGTCAGCGGCGCCACCGATGGAAGTAAGGGTGAGAGCGCAGAGTTAAACCCGAGGTCCTTATCGGAAGACGCACCTCCCACCTCCCTGCCCTCAACAGCGCGCGAGGTTCGCTCCCGCTTGAACGCGCACTGTCCCGCGCGTCGCACTGTCAACATTTGAGAGAAGGACCTAAAAAAATAGTTTTTAAATCGAAGTCGTATTGAATGACGAGTTTATTCAACCCCTCCTGGGGTCATAATAAAATCATTTTGATAAATTGATAAACGTATACATAACAATTTACACTCAACAAGAAACGTAATTATTGCTTGAATTATTCTTATTACAATGCAATGCCACTTAAAAATTAAAGGTTTGTCAATGATCTACAATTATAACATTCTACATTGTAACAATTACCTAACATATATCAACATCAATTATTTCAAATTTCATCTTAATTATACTTATCCAATACTTTTGTTTAAACTTTGTTATCTAAACTTCGATAACAAGTAGCTTGCCCCTAAGGACCGAAGTGCAGATTGTAGAAAATACAATATTAGAATAAGAAGAGTATGGAAAATTGTTACCAGTACCCTCAAAATTACAGGAAAGCTACTGTTATTTTCAGGAAAGTGTACATTAATCGCTTTAAAGATTTGTTATTGGAAATCCAATTGTATTTGATGTAGTAGCTTGAATGTTTAAGATGGAGGAAAAAACTTTTCAAATTTTCGAAATTTCAGACATTTCAACAATACTCGCCCCTGTATAATTTTATACGCTCTCTTTGTTATATTTGAGCAAGACATTTTAAAAAAATTGAAAAAGATTTTGGATAACCTTGGTTACTAATTTCTGCGAAATTATCACGGTTTCCCTCAAAATTTGGCATAACTAGTCATATTTTGAAAAACTTGTTCTTCAGTTAAAGAACTCATTTGAAACAATAGATTTCTTTAGAAAAACCTGTATCTTTATTCATGTAGCAAGGGTTCAACAATTTCAAACGTTTGCAATTTTCTCCACTTCAAAAACTTCTTTACAAAATCAAACGTACACTAATTTAAGAAGCACACTTTTCAGCAGAACATGAAGAAAAAAATTGGAGTCTTTTTGAGAACATTATACAAATATTTTAGGAGATCCATAAAATAGTGCTCGAGAAAATTAAAAGAGTCGTTTCAAAAACGCTGGACAATCCGTGTCGCGAGATCGATTAGGGAATAGCCTTTTTGGAGACCATGCTCTTGATAATGGCTAGTGTTGTCCACGGACGGCGAAACGTACGTGTCGACGGCGGACGGACAGACGGCCTGAAAGATGCATAAACGGACGGACGGAACACCCGATACGTTATTGAAAAAATGACGTTTTGGGTATCCGGGACTCCAAAATATCGGTATCGAGTTTTGCAGATCGAAATAGAACGGTATAAGCTCTAGGTAGACCACACACGTGCAGACAAACATACAGACGGACGGAAAGACAGATGGGCGGATAGGCGGACGTATTGCCGTAAACCAATTATTCGGTATCTAGTACCTACAAAACATGGATTCTGGCTACATAACATATTAGGAGAAGAAATTTTCTACATACAGGATATCCATTTTTTTCGATATAATGAAACAAAAATACGAGATTTACTGTAGAATATCGCCACATTTCGCTGCAGCATTACAATACTTTATCATTACTGCATATGTACGTAGTAGGCGAGAAACTAACTGACTCTTCTAATCTAAATCTTGAAATGATATTTATTAATATCTCTGAATTTTTGAAAATTGCATTGCAAATGTTTAACATTTTTTAATACGTTGGCCAAGAGAGGTGGCGCATTGCGTCCACTGACTCTGTCTCTGTCCAGGAGGTGCTAGGTTCACACACCAGCGGGGCACCATCCCAGCCGGGACAAGCTCTTACCTTCCAACCGGTCTCCCGGCATGTGTACTTGTGTAGTACGTGTTTGTGTCAGTGTACGTGTTAGGGAGAGTATAGGACAAGGAAGAGGTAGGAAAGATCGCTCGCCATCCGTGGCCCGTTGGCTACGGTACTGCTCCGGCATTCGCCTAGTGTTCCAGTCCCTGGAATGGAACCAGTCAATAGAATGATATTAGTTACATTTGAGGTAATAGCCAGCTATCCCAAAGTGTATTTCTCACAAACCTTTCTGGATTACATATTCCGTTCACACGGGCGAAAGCAAATGAGCTCGTCTCTTACAAAACGTACAAAATAGGAAGCAATCTAAATTATTCAGAAAGGTTATAGCGTGCAATTTAAAATGTACGCATTATTACGAAACGGCACAAACGTCGGGATCAGCTCTTGTCTCCGACTAGACATTTGCGGTAGTGCACTGCATAAGAGTTTGTGTATATAAGGGGATGGGAGGGGACTAGATGAGAAAAGGAAGATCGAGGGCGTTCCGTGGCCCGTTTGTTACGATACTGTTCCGGCATTTGCCTTGTGTTCATCGTAGAAACCACGGAAAACTACCTATCAGAGCAACCGTCTGCTAGAATTCTCCTCCATAAGCCGGTGAATTTGATTTATCTATTTATTAAGTGTTGTAAATGCACTACCATCGGTTCTCGAACACTAGGACCACCCATTCAGAGACGCTGCAGTGGTAACAGCTTTTGCCCTGAGCTATCTCACCAGGTGAATTGTAAGAAACTAGATTTTTACAAAATTCGCCATTTCGCTAAAGAAATTATAAGCCAAAAATATTAATTGAAATGTACCACACACAAGTTCATACTTTTTTCACATAATATTTATCCATGGATAATAATTATATTATCAATATTTGTTTTAAATCATTGATTTTTATCTTGTATAAAATATATTTTATTTTAAACACTGTGTAAACATTGATGACCTAGTGCCCTTTAAAGAATGTATAATATTTTGCGAATTCTACTTTAATTAGTTAATATTAATAACAAAAATGATCATATAAGTAATTCTTCATCTTACAAAATGTTAAATGAATATAAAAGTCCAGTCAGAAACTAAATATTTATGAAATGACCACTTTTCTGGGTAGGGTGACCGCTTTACCCCTAAAATTTTGAGAACTCAATGTTTAAACTGCTGCGTTTGCCTTTCTATAGCTTAAATAACAAAGTTAATCCAGATGAATTCGTTCGCATAAAGTAGCGACCGCTCTATTCTGCAGATGAACAAAACAATTTCATCAAATATTTTTATTTTATTTGCGAAAACAAGAACTGAAGAAAAAATCATATCTCCTCAACATCTGATTGCATGAAAAATTGAAATTTTATTATTAAAGATAAAAAAGCAATAAATTATGAGATAAAAATAATATCTGTGTTTAAGTATCTTCTGGTCATTGTGATGTGTGCAGGTCACTCTGAGTGCAAATGCACAAAAAACACGACCGTTGCATGCACCTGAAGCTACTGATGAGAAACAATTAGCAAATTGTCAGTTAGAGTTTTTTTTCAAATTCGTCGATAAATTCTGTTATTTTGAATATACTTTTATTGGGTAAGTAATATGGGTGTTGACTTTTCCCCTCAAGAAAAAAATAACGTAGCGTAATTTAAAGGGTCACCGATACTCGTAACTATTTTTGCTGTTAAATTAATATAATGTACTTGTAAATGATCAAAACAGATCCTCACATCACAAAGAACATGTGTTCATAATGTTGTGCAAACAAAATGACATCATGTTGACAAACTGTCTTATGAAGTTAACGTTGTGACTGTCTAAAGAGTAAAGTAAATTAAAAACTATACGATCTTTGTTTGAATCCATTGTGCTAACAAATTTTTAATTTATTTTAATTTTTTGATATACTAACAAATAAACAGTAAAAACCTGTTTGTGACGTTTGGGGGAATATGGTAATATATGCCTTTCTTTGAGTTCTGGGATTCTTCTGAAACTAGGATTGTATTCTTAAACTTGACGAGGCCAATGAATTTATTTTGGCGAAATGTGACTATATACAATAAATACCAGAGCAATATATACCATAGCAGAGTTTTAATTTTTTCTAAATCATTGTCTTTCAGAGTACATTTTTCCATCAACGTATAAATCTGGAATCTGTCGGTACAATAATATGTTTAGTACTGCGTATTATGTATTTCGTTAAACCTTCAAACTGCTATATTTTACCAACAGAAAATTATATTCTGTCTATTTTTGTATGATGAAATGAAGCTCTGTTGACCGTTTTAATCTCCAAAACGTTGTGTTTTGAAAAGTTGTAACAACAAAAATTTTCATCTATTTCATCATACTCGTCGTCCAACACTCTCTAAACCTATGATCCCCAACGATTGAATAGATGGCTGTCGAGACTCAAGTTCTATTAAACAATTGATTTATTCACATTTATAGAAGAAGAATAAAGATTTAATAAATATCAACGTTCTTTATATGTTGATGACTGACCTGAAATACAATTCGGTGTATTCATCTCCATCGATCTTTAAGATAAAGATCATCTCCATCGATCTCTCAGTTAACGAATCGTTGCCTTATTGCTAGCATGGAAAATATTTTATTGGTTATTGGAAACGGCGCTCAAGTCTCGAGGTGTGCATTTCAATACATGTTATGTGGATGAATGGATATTTTGTCTTACAATTACAATTCACTTTATATTATGGATAGATATATTATATATCATCAATATATTTTAAAGATATCGAATTTTTTTTATCGATTTTTGATATAATGAAGCTTCACAACCTAAAGTTGGGATACTCAAAGGTTAATTAATCCTTTCCAAGCGATAAGCAAGTTGACAACAAATGAGACCGCAGGTGCATGAACTAGCCCTATTATCATGTAATACACAAGTAAAAACACACTAAACACATTAATGAATATGAGCATTATGACAGCTCGTGAAGCCCTCCTATGTTTGCTATCAATTTCTCGCAACGCGAAGCGCCTTGCAGATCTCTGATTTTCCATGTTCAGCATCGCATTTTGACCGAATCTGTACATTAGTAATTGCATTGCATTATATCGTGAGCTGAGAGCCACGACGTTCATTTACTTAGTGACGAGCTTGCATGTTTTATTGTGTCGCGTGCCTCACGACAGAGTAACGACGCTTTTGTTGAACGTGTTGAATACTTTTACTAAGTACCATAGTTGTTTATATCGATTTGCAAGTTACTCGGGAGATCCACCAGATAATAGCATGGCAATTCGGAACAAGAAAATTCCACTTCGTCTCAAATAGTATGAGGAAAAAGCAGAAGTAAATTTCCTCTCGGAATTGTTAGATTGTGCGTAGTCGTTAATGAGTTGATCGTAGACTCGCATTACGTTTGACCTGAAAAAATTAACTCAACTTATTAATGTGATATTATATATATAATATATATATATATATATATATATTATATATGATTATATAATCAGAACATGACAACACTAGATGTAATTGCATTCGATTTCTGATAAACAAAGACCCTTCAAAGAATAAATGTAGGCATTCGTCAACGTTGGATACATTATACTAGAGCGTTATACTTGAGTATACATCTCTTCCTTCAGATTACCATTTTTCTGAGAAAAGATTTTTATCATATATTCGCATCATACGTAAACTAAACCAGTAGTGCTATAGACCACTTACTTTCTCTTTTATTTAATGATTCGATTCCCTTAACTTTCGCAATTTTAGAAAATTCAGAAAGTTTAACGAAAATTTTAAGTGGCCCTTGCTCTATACAAGAAAAATATCAAAAGAAACAATTTAGAGAACTTTTGAGAAAAAAAATTATAATTTTCCTTTATTGTATGCAAACATTACATGAAAACTATTCCTTTTTCTAAATGTTATAAATGACCTTATTTAAATATACAATTTTTTTAGAAAATATTTCAATAAGGAAAAAATATCTATCGTTAGTATTGTTATTTTGCCATGATTTTATTTTCGAAACGTCAGGGATTTTCACGAAATGAGCCCTGTAACATTTTCTTAAGTGACCTTTACATCATCCAAGCACAGAACTAAATCAAAACATTTCGAGCGATTTTTTAGAAAATTTTGAAACTGTTGTTGTGGCTTTATGCCTCCAAATATCGAAATATCCGTTTCAAACTCACAGGGCCTTGAGTTCTTCCACGTGGATCGAGGAATACCAGTTTTGGACAAAATCATCTAAACGTTTTAGGTACTATCATTAGCATCTTAGCGTAAATTATTATACGTACATTACAAACAAATACGTTACACCAAATTGGTGTTGTACTTGTATAGACATTTATTGCTCTTTACGGTATTTCCGAACGATATGATCATCTTTAAACTATCGTGTAGAAAAAGTATTCGCGCCTCCGGAGAATATAGAATGATTCATCTTTCTTTAGTTTCGATTTCAGAATGAATCTATCAGTACATGAGCACTCAATAAATTTAAATCATCATATCAGCTTCGAAAGTAAATTGTCGTACGCTAACAAAAATATGCCCTACGCCCTATTTTTCAAATATCTAACACGCTTCAGCCAACAAGTCCCTGCAATGGGATTTTACTTACTGTGATCTGAAACGACCTCGAGTACCCATTTGCCATAAATCAGCAGTGGGGTGCTGGAATAAGCCACCGAAATTCCGATTCATGCGTCCTCCTTGGATAGCCAAAAATGCCAAAATTAAAGATGAATAGTCTATTTCAAAAAATTCGTTAATAGTACATATAATACAAGCGTGGAAAGATTTTCCATCCTAGTATGATGACTCTACTTGAGCAAACAACTTTAAAAGCAAAGACTGCAAAACACACAACTTGAAACTAGTAATCTACAACAGCACATACCTTGTCGCATTATTTCTAATTTTAGAATTTTTGAAATTCCAAGAAAATGAATCTTGTCACTATTGTAAGCGTAAATTATTCTATCCCTGTAAAGAAATTAAAGAAAAAATGTGGAGCGATTTTGAGAATTGTTTTTACTGTCTCACCCTTATATCGTAAGAAGACAAAGTTAATTGACTAATAGTGTACCGGAAAACGGCGCATTTCCGAAATAAAAACTTATTTCCGGGCCCTGGAACCAAAAAAGCGGATAAATCATATTATATGCATAGTAAATTACTTCACGTTCTTACTACACGTTGTGCAGTCAGAATCTACGTTTTGTGGGTCCAACGCAGAAAAGTCGATTGACGCCTGTCCGTCCGTCCGTCCGCCCGTCCGTCCGTTCGTCAGTCTGTTTGTGATAAATGTGCCAAAAACGTTCTACCCATTTTCTCCAAAATTGATATACGCCGAACGATTTAAAGGAACTCAAGGCCCTCTGAATTTCAAACAGATGTTTTGATCATTGTCTGGTACTTTACATGAAAAATGACTACAATTTTTTATTATTGACTACATTTTTTATTAATATTTACCAACCGCTGCAGTCAATATTCCCTAATGTGTAGTGTTTCTTTTTATCACTGGAGGTGGCGGTGTTCTTCCACCTTATGAAAGAGATTCGGTGCCAAAATCCATGTCGTCGTTTTCTCCCTCCCGGTATCTACCCAGCGGGGCACCACCAGGACACGAGCCCCGAAAGATCGCGCACGGTCCATGGTCCCATTTCTAAGGTACTGCACTGGCATTCGTCTGGTATTGATCGGAGAATCCACTGAAAACTACCGATCGGAGCAGCTAGTATGTAAGTACTCTGTATTACTTTCTATGTAGAGTAAAAATTAAACTTCTAGAAAACGAAATATTTTAAAAGAGTATAGTTATATATTATTAATAGTTTGCAGTAAGAACCACCTTTGTACAGTAAAAACAATACTGTTTGTCTCAGTAAATAAAATAATTAAAAATTTGAAAATTTATTTTTCACCTAAACTGAAAAGTGACGGCACATTAATCGCATTAGATCAAAAATAATAATTCCCATTATTTTTACATGAAGTTTTTGTGTATTTTATACATCGATTCGTCCGACAGCTTTAAGAGAAAGACCAGTTCTTCCAAACCATAAAGCCTCATGTTCGTGTACCTCCGCGTTGAATTCAGGTTTTCGGGATTGATCCACAAACGCGCCGCACGTGTTTATCTAGGTTGTTGAAATTTGCATGCCATTACCACTGGCAAACCACTGCAGCGTTATCTCCGTGAATGCACGACGCCTCGGCCTCTGCGGTCGCCGAAGCCATCGCTACATCCACTCCTCGCACTGCTCTCCGACACCGCTCCCACGCTGAAGCTTGGGCCGTCTGCGATGAGGCACTGACAACGCCCTTGCCACTAAAGAGTTGGTCCCCGCAGAATGGATTCCCCGCAAAGCGGAACCATGACCGCGGAGTCGTGCATGGTTTCTGGTGAGGACTTGTCAACGGCCACCTGGACCCTCAGTTTCGCAGCGGCCCTCTCGTCGTTAGCTTTAAGGTGGAGGCAGTGTGTAGACGATGCTAAGCTAAGTGTTGCCGAGTTTGCCCGGAGACCCAGCAGTGGGACCCCTGGCGCGTTGACCTTTGGGCGGGTTGGGCGACGGACCTCTTCACAATTTACACAATTGGACTGCTTTTTTTATTTCTCGGTTAATTTTTCGTTTTGTGCAAGTATATTAATTTCTTTTGTAAATAATAAAAAAATGTTTCTGGAGTGGTTTTATGCTTCTGCAATACACATTTTTGCCTAGAAAGTATTTTTGAAAACCAACATTTGAGCGCTTATTGCAGCTCAAACACTAGGAATATCCCAGTAGTTTATTTGACAAAATATGCTTAAAATTGTCTTACGAGCTAATTTGCGGAGTTTCGTCGTTTCCTCTCCGGACATCCTGTATATATACTGGTGTTCGTGAAATTTGCATCACCCAGAAGGATTGGTCGGAATCACGTAAAAATTGGTGGATGTGTATAACAGCGTATCCGTAAGAATGATTAACTTTTGCATTAAGATGGTGTGCACGTGGGCCTAGCAGTGCCCTTCTTTGTGCGACAGTTCAGGTCAGTGTTACGCCACAGTGTAGAGCCGTCAAACGACGCGGAAACGTGGAAGCAAGTTCCGTTATGTCCCTTCGACGCCAAAGAACGCAAAATCATCATCTGACATAGTTCGAACGGGGTAGAATGATTGGTCTCCGGAAAGCGAGTTTGTCGTACCGTGGCATTGCTGCTCGAATTGGGTGCGCTGCTACAACAGTGATGCGTGTGTGGAACTAATGGATAGAGGAGAGTCTTACACAGTGACGCGTGTGTGCCGGACCACACAATGTGACCACAGCGCGAGATGACCGCCTTCTTGTCCGCATGACCGTAACCGACAGAACGGCGTCGGCCACAGGGTTGGCTCGACTTTGGAGCCCGGCAACGGGTGTGGTCATGTCTTCATCGACGGTCCGACATCGTCTGCTGAGGGCTGGACTGGTGGCACGCAAACCAGTGCGTCGGATTCCGTTGACCAGAAACCATCAACGCCTGTCACCAAAGGACGCATGAACTTGTTCACTGGTGTACTGAGTGGCAAAATGTAGTGTTTTCGGACGAGTCCCGCTTCAATTTGTACTGCACCACGGTAGCGACGAACCACCTTTGGACTATTAATACTTAATGTTAATAATACAACAATGTAGACAAATGTATAATAACACTGAAACAATGCACAGAACTTTTGGAGACATTTACAATATATATTTAAATTCCATGTGAATTAAAGGCGGGAAATGGTAGATTTTTTTTTTCATTTTTTAAGTGCAGCTCAGCAGTTGAAAAAATCTTAAATAAATTCACTACAATTAGTGTTTTAAGAGGAACTTTTGAGATTTGTCAAGCCTGTTCCAGAGTTCTAAGCCAGAAAAATTTATTTTTGGTTATTTTTTCAAAATATTTTTGCGTTTGAATAGAGCGCTGAAAAAATATCAAAAGCATTTCTAATAGAATAAATTATTATACTTCATATCTTTTCAATCATATAAAATAGTGTTAAGTTGACGCAAATTTTTTTTAAAAAAACACGTTTTTGGCTGTAAAGGGGGTGTGGTGAGTGATGAGGGTATAAGAAACCTTTCATAAATTTTATTTTTATGTTAGCGTTATAGTATAACTACTCATGTCATTTGGTTTAGGGGAAATTTTTCCATTTGATCCGGGGATACCATCTGACTGGCATATATATATATATATATTCTAACTAACCCACCTACACCCAAACTTACCACCTTCAACAGCAGCACGCATGAACCGTAAGCGGGTTATCAAGATTTTGCTCGTGAAGCGAGCTTAAAAATCTAGGGAGCAGGATCTTCAGGGTGCGAGAAAGGTTTGAACCCTTGACACAATGAAATCACACAAATTGCACACAAACGAGCGTATAATTTACCCATAAACTTTTAGTGGCATCAGTTCATGACAAAAACCAAGAATATAGAATCACACTTTTACAAAGAATGATCAAAACACAAATAGAAACCTTTACAACACACACTCATATGAATGAACACACATAATTTACTCCAAAATTGATACTCTGAAATAATTATCCTAATCTACACTGGGAATTCCCTTGGAAAATTAATTATATCTAAATTTATGCTATTCTAATTACATTGCACATGAAACCGAAATTTCAATTTACAATCTCCTGCTTCAAAATATTATATGCAAAGAACAAAATGTGTGCAAGTGCACTACTCTCATTTACAATATAACTGTGTCTGAAAATAGCAGAATAATAAATGTCCTAAGTAGAATGTTTTATGCAGGCAATAGCGCATCAAAATGTCTCCTACTATAATACTGCAATTTGTTGCCACCTGTGTCCTCAATTTCTTAACACTTTCCTACACTAGTTTTCCCTGCCGACGTGAACTTCACCTATTCTCCGCGCCCTCACCGTTACCTCGTGGACTTCCCACTTTTGGCCTTGATGGCCGTGCGCTGGTCTCTGCGTCGACGTCGCTTGGTGCCAGCTTCTGCGTCGTAAAGAGACGAGATTCGCCTCTGCCGTCAACGTTGTCTTCTCGCGTCCTTTTCCGTTCTTCCTCCCAGCCATTCCGTCTTGTTCCTCGTGCGCCTGGGTCCGTCCGTTATCTTCTACCTCGTCTGCTACCGGCGCCTCTGACTACGCCCACGTTGCGAAAATGTCCCTTGCACTTCGCCGAATACTCGTGCAAGTTCCTCGCTCGTTGCTACTTCTACTTTGCTAAACCAGAACTTTTAATGCTTCTCTCACAACGGGTAACTTACTTCCCGTGTCGTTAATTGAAGGACTACTTTACTTAATCTGCACTATCTCACGGACGACTGACTAGAACGTCTGTTCGACGCCGAATACTCCTACCTAGCAGTCGTTGCAGCGGCAAACAATATCTAAACTAATGTTAACGAAAGTGTTGGCTCGGCGAGCGGTGATCAAAATGCTACTGGCTCGGCGATCGGGAATCCAAAGAGAAGAGCTGCTTACTCGACGAGTGGTGGCAGGAAAAAGAGAGCTTCCGCTTGCTTGTTAGCGTATTTATCGTCCGACGCCTGGGGAAATTCTCAGTGGTGGGGCTGCTTCCCCTCTCTCAACCCTTCACAAGGAAAACGTTGCTCGCTAGTTCGCCTTCGTTTAGTACGGGCAACGGATACCAGGCCGCGCGTTTAAGAACCTCTGCTTTCCGCGCCTGCTATCCTCGCTGCCTGTGGGTGTTCATACATACGAGACGGTGGTGTTATGGGGTTGCACAATCCCATAACGCCACAATATATATATATATATATATATATATATATATATATATATATATATATATATATATATATATATATAAAATTTTGTTAATTTTATCGGTGATGAAGTCATATTGTAGTACATTCTTTGGATCGTATTTCTTTAAAATTATTTGTCATAAATGCATGCATTTCTGCTTGATTTTAAGTCGTATGGATCGTTGCTCCACTGTACTCACTCGTGACTTGTGTAACATGCCATTCCCATATATATATATATATATATATATATATATATATATATATATATATATATATATATATATATGCCCCTCCATACTATTCCTCATCGGCCCACGGAACTCATTGCCCGCGGGGGTACGCCGCCTGCCCATCTCCCGGCCCCGCCCCCTCCACCTCCTTCCCCGCCCCCGCGCTCGATGCGATATGGAAATGCCCTAACGCCATTGTTCCGATTCAGGACGCGAGGCAATGACGAGGCAGCGCGCCACGCCACACTAACAACCCCCGGGGCAGAGTCCTACGGCACGATGGGCGGGACGGCGGCAGCGGCGGCGGCGGGGGGGCGCCGGCGGGGGCGGCGACGGCAGCGGCGGCGGCGGGGGCGGCGGCGGCGGCGGCAGCGGCAACGGCAAAGGTGTCGGAGTGGGTGTTAGTGGCGGCGGCTGTGTTGGTGATGGCGGACGCGGTGACAGCAGCTGCGGCAGCGGCGGCGGTGGCGGTGCCAACGCCGACGGGGTGGAGTCGATGGTGTCGACGGGGGCGGAGTCAGCGAAGGCGACGGTTCAGGTCGTGTCGGTGACGGCCACGCAGATAGACACTCAGTTCATAGGGCAACAAAATGCAAAATTGATTCATATTGAACGGCCCTCGAGTTTCGCAGACCATCCGAATGCACCGCTGGGTTCAGTCATAAAGACCTTTTTTTCTTAAATGAAACTTTTAAAATGTTAAATTAAAACAAGTTGATAATATAAAAAAATATTTTTTATGCAATGAAAGTTTGAACCTTGCAAATTCTTCAAGTAAAATCTCAAAATGTTCAATTTTCAGGCAGCATTATTTAAAACGTGCAACATCGTGCAGTAACCCCCAAACGTGCAATTCCATGCAAAATAAAACACGTACTAAAATAACGTCCTTTTCATGATCAAATTTCTATTAAGGTTTCTTCCAATTTCAAGTTAGCAAAGAAGAGATGCAGTAACTCGGGAGTCCGGTCTTTAGTGATGAGCAAGGCGAGAGTTTCCACCAAGACATCAGAACAAAGAAGCCACGGTTTCTGGAATGAGTCCATGTTGGCAGATTTCTGCTGGAAGTTATGCAGAGAAGATCCTGAATCTGAGACGGAGTTCATCACACATGAGTAAGCTTTCATAACACCATTTATAAGGAAATGGAATATGACCGATTTTAATGTGATAAATGAATTCGCTATTGAAGAAAAATGGTGGGTGTCGGCGCAAGTCTAAATGCAAAACCGTAATGTGTTAAAACTAGTTTAGAAAAATATGATTGTATTTCTGATGATAACAACAAATTTCATTTTGTAGATCTGTGTTATTTTTGCTACTGCATCATGTCTGTTCCTGTACTCTGATGCAGCTCGACGTGTGCAGCCTGAACTAATGTGCTGTATTGATTCAATTTGTTCCCAACCGTACCGGCAGTGGTCATCGTTCACACTTGGATCGTTAAGTATATATATTTTCTATACTTTCCTGGTGGAAACGATTTTGCTCGGTGACCATGCCAGGGCTTTGCCATTCACACGTCGCTGGATACTAAGTGTCGTACTGGACCTTATATCTTTTGAAAGGATTTGACTGGAGCCAGATTTGACTGGGCCAGTCCACCTTTTGACTCAGGTGTCCAATCGCCCACTGTGCTAACTGGAGCGTGTAGTTCGAAACATTTGGTAGAAGAATTTTCTGGGGACTCGACTGGAAAAAGTCATAAAAACTTTTTCTTTGAATATGTTGTATGTACACAGACACTAAATAAAACCCCAAGTTTTCGATTTGATTGATTGATGGATTGTTTAATGATTCCGGGCATGTCACCTACAAGGGTCATTAGTCCTGTAAGTATAATGCATGTTTTTGCACGGGAGGTGGCGGTGATCTTTCCCCTGCTTTATGGCGAGATCCGGCGCCGACCTACCGTCAGCTAGCGGGGTTTCCCTCAACCAGGTATCTCCCACAAGTAGGGCACCGCCCCAGTCGCGAGAAGCTCTCAGCTCCAGACGGGTCTCCCCGGCATTTGTGGTAGTGTAGTACATGTTAGTATAAGTGTGTGTGTGTGTAAGGGGTGACGATAGGACAAGGAAGAGGAAGGTGAGATCGCGCGCGGTCCGTGCTCCGTTTGTTAGGGTACTGCTCCGGCATTCGCCTGGTGTTGATCTGAAAAACCACGGAAAACTACCGATCAGAGCCAATATTAGAATTCTCCTCCAGACAGCGACTGAACTCGACCTACCTAACAAGCTAGATTCGAAAATCCTTCCACCGTCGGTACTGGAACCTAGAACCTCCCGGTCAGAATGACTGCAGTGACATCAGCTGATGCCCTGAGCCATCTCTCCCGGTCGAAGTTTTCATTCTCCTTGACCCTCGGCTAATCCAGGGAGGCCCGAACACCCGGTATTTTGTCTGATTTTTTTGGCTTTTCTCTATAAATCTTAAAACTCATTAAGTTCTGTGGTTCATACTTGGATCGGAAAACCCAGCAAGCCGGCGTGTAGTCGGCGCCGGATCTCGGCAGTTTCGCATCTCTGGTCGAGTGTGTTCAGGCATCTTGGTACTTTCGTTTTCGTCACGTTTAGAGTGTGAGTGCATTGCTTTAAAATACCAGTTGTTTTTCTTAAAAGCTTATGTGACTTGGTGCCTCTAATATAGATGCGATATCATTTGACGACACCTTGCGTTGTCACTCATAAGGTTTTCAATACCATACGCAGTTCCCGTTTTGGTTCTCTTAATCAATTACTTATCTAACGCAACTAATTCGATTGACGTCTCTCAACAATATCTTATTATATTTCCCTACAGTCCTTCATGTTCATACGAATAGTGCTTTATCCATTTAACAAAAGTTATAACGACCGCGACAGGATTCGAACCTGCAATCTTCGGATCCGAAGTCCGACGCCTTATCCTTTGGGCCACGCGGTCATCTGACGATTGTGAAACAGCACAGTAGTATCAAAATGTTTGCATAACATCGTTAATATGTGTAATTTTGCAAATTTCAATGACATACTCCAATATATGTAAGTACAATATAAGAAACAATTGAATATTTACAATCCCTTCTGAAGCAAACTGTACCTTCATAAAAGTGTTTATTACACCACACTGAAATATTTATGACCACTGAACAAGCTGGAAACGGGAGTCTTCCCAATCTTTCTGAACGCCAGGATATCTTCAACTTGGGTAGGGGAGTGGAATTTAGCACGATAAACAGTACTCCACGAACATTAGACCAAATAAACCACAATTCCGGTAGTGACGATCTGTGTTCTCAGTAAGTACCGCAGCCACTATTCACGAAACGTTCCTTTCCTACGCAATAAAATCCTCCTTCCGGGAGTCGGGTTACTTTCCTAGCACAACACTCCAAACGTGTCAGCTACGACCCCCAGGCACAAAATCGACCGGTAATCTGCAGAGACGTTAAATGTTTGTTCTCCGCGTTTTTGTGGACCGTCTAGCCTTTCTTTACGCTTTCAGGCGTTTTCAAGCCAGACAGTTGGATGGCCCCCTTTCAAAATAAAGTCTAGCCAATCCCGTCAGATTGACCTTTCATCAATTACCAACCAACTTCTCTCCAAACGCCGCCTTCTTCAGTAGCGCCGCTAACCTGCCTTGATAATATTGCATGACTTGTTTTAACAAGATTTATCAATTTCACTTTAATTCTCGTATATAACATTCTAACATAACACAAAAGTTTGAAACACTGAAAATACTGCTTGTACCCAGGAAATGTAAATTAGAGGTCAATATCTATTAAGCAATTACAAGGAAACATGTACACACTCTATCATACAAATATGCATACTTGGCTAAATTAAAGAAGCACAATGCATAGTAGTACTTTGTTGGGTAACGGGAAAAATTCAGGTGTGTTTTGTCACATTAACATCGCAACAGGAAGCGTTATGGATGAAGATAACTCGAGGAAAATTACTCGTTTTTTAAACCTGATAAACCCCAGACGTTGATTGGCATACAACACAGAGACTGAGATGTGACACATACTATTGAAGATTGTTGAAAAGAAAATTCTACACGCATCTTAAATTGGTGACATACTGTATTAGTAATGCCCAAGAAATTAAAAGAAAACTGCAGCAGCCGGCCGTGAGAGAGGCGTCTATGATTTCGTTAGATACCCAGAAAGTCGGTAAAAATTAAAAAAATTAATCATTTTCGATTGAGAGTGAAAATATTTGTTTGTGTCATTCTGCCTATTCTCATCCTGCGCACGTGAAGAGGTAGCCCAGTGCATCTACTGATCTCACTGCAGTGTCCCTGACCAGGAAGTTCTAGGTTCAAGTCCCAACGACAGGATTTTCGGCTCAGTCGAATTCAGTCGCTGATTGGAGGAGAATTTTAGCGGCCGACTGCTCTGATCGGTAGTTTTCCGTGGTTTCCCCGATTAATATCAGGCGAAGGCCGCGGTATTTCCTTTCCCTTCCTTGTCTTATCCTCACCTCTTACTTACACACACACTCATCTTCTCTACACTTACACACATGCCGGGAAACCGGTCATGAGCTTAAACCCTGTCCCGGTGAGGGCGGAGCCCTGCTGGTGGGAGATACCTGGTTGAGGAAAACCTCGCTAGCTCTCAGGTAGGTCGGTGCTGAATCTCAGCGTCCAGTGGGGGAAGATCTCCGTCACTTACCAAGAAAAAAACATGCACTACTCTTAGAAGACTAATGACCTTAGCAGTTGATACACCCGGAATCATCAATCATACTGCGCGAACTACACTATATGACCAAAAGTTTCCGGACACATGGCTGAAAATGACCTACCACTTCGTGGCGCCCTCTATCAGTAACGCTGAAATTCAATTGCGGGGTTGACTCACTTAGCATTGATGACAACTTTCACTCTCGCGTCCATACTTTCAAGCAGGTGCTGAAAGGTTTCTGGGGGAATGGCACCTGGCACGAAGTCGGCATTCCAAAACATCCCGATTCAAGTCAGGACTCTGTGCAGACCAGTCCATTACAGGGATGTTATTGTCGT
The DNA here is from genome assembly GCA_038098605.1 of Gryllus longicercus. Classification (NCBI taxonomy): domain Eukaryota; kingdom Metazoa; phylum Arthropoda; class Insecta; order Orthoptera; family Gryllidae; genus Gryllus; species Gryllus longicercus. The sequence goes on from JAZDUA010000539.1 coordinate 314,081, forward strand.
GAAACCTCTCTGCCGCAGGCTGTGCAGTATGAACAGATGCTCCATCGTGTTGAAAGATGCAATCGCCATCCCCCAATTGCTCTTCAATAGTGGGAAGGTGTTTAAAACATCAACGTAGGCCTGTGCCGTAATAGTGCCACACCAAACAAGGGGTGCAAGCCCCCTCCATGAAAAACATGATCACACCATAACACCATTTTGGACGCGTCCGGATACTTTTGATCACATAGTGTAACTATATTTATATACTCAGTGCGTACCCGTTTACGTGTGGACTCGCTTCTCTGTGAACACTCGCTTTCAACATGGCTGACATAATGCGATAGCAAGATTCTTTAAGAGGACGCCGACCCTTAAATGCTATTTACGTGTTATAGAACAATAACTTCTTTATATTCTTAATTTGTAAAGAACTGTAGTCTAATATTTACACCATACACTGTTATAATAGTATTTGTGAAGACTGACTTAATGAAAGTACATAATTAATTGTAGTATTATACAACAGTATTTTATTTGTAGGTTTTGAATAATGTGTACTCTACTTTTTTAAAAAAACATTTCGTGTGGTTTTGTTCAGCAGCATTTTTGCTTCGTCAGACCACTAGTCTTCAGGTATGTCGGACCTCCGTGCTGCTTCGGAAGATTACCTCCGTCTCTGTATTCTTCATAAATATCAGTCTCCTTTCCAAGTTAAATTTCGGAAGATTTTTTATATTATTTATAATTATCGCACTGAGATTATAACAAAAGGCTTTAAGAATACTACAAAAAATCCAGAAATTTCGTTGCGATATAACCGCATATCATTGCAAATATTACCTCAAATTTCTTATTTTTCTCCTACATTTCAAAATCTTTTCCCTGTCTTTATTTTAAAGGGATTTCATTTCAACATTAGTGACGTCCATTAATATCGGAAGGCAACAATATGTTAAATGCATTTAATTGAACAAAAGTTTGTAACGAATAATTTCACTATTATTTTCAATCATGAAACCCATTTCTATCAATAGTTTATATACAATATTCATAATCAGAATAAATTGAATATATCCACACGTATTTTAGTTCCTTCACTTACAGATTGTTTCATTCATGTTCTCTCGAATACGTAGTTTAGAGAAACATATGTAAGGCTGCAAACAATTGATGTCAAAATTTTGACGAATATACACGTTTTGACTCCCCCTGACATTTAACAACTCCCCTACATATTTAACATTGAAGAGACAATCAAGCACGTTTCTAAGACCTTTGACCTATGGGATTAATGTTGTGCTGAGGAGGCCCTAAGTTCCAAATCATTTTCATCTTTATTATTTGTCGACCGCATTCCGTAGTTCAGCCGGCGCTCTTTACGACCCGCAGCTTTCCACGGGTCACGGCATTTCCACGCGTCCATGCGATGTTTGCGGTCGGGCGGCCGTATTTCCCCGGAGCAAGCGCCCCGCCCACCGCACGCCCCCGCAGCAAATCTCGTTCGTTTCGCAGACGCCAGAGTCCCGCTCCGAACGCCGCGACAAGTCCCGCCTCCGCTCTCGACGCCGCTTGCGCTGGCGCGGCCCACACTGGGTGCGGCCAACCCGAAGGGGAGACCGGCTGAGTTATCTCAGTGCCAGCATTGCCGCTGTCTCTGCGGCAACTCTGCCCGGGAAGTCTTAGTATTGCAGTCCCGACGGTGGCGGATACTCGACTCTGGATATATAGCTAGGACGAATTCAGCCGTTGCCTGAAGAAGAATTCTCACAACCGGCTGCTCTGATCGGTACTTTTACGTGGTTTCTCCGATCAATAGCAGGTGAAAGCCGGAGCAGTACTGTAACAAACGGGCCATGGCCGTGAGCGATCTTTGCTTGCTCTTCCTTCTCCTATCCTTTCTATACTTACACTTGCATGCACTACTTTACTACACATGTCGGAAGATTAGTCGAGAGCCTAGAGCTTGTCCCGAATGGGACTTAGATACGTGCAAGTGGAAACTCTGTCAAACCGACGAGTAGATGGTTGCAGGATCTCACCGCGACGAGGAACACTGCCTTCTCCAGCGACAAAGCATTCATAACACTAACGGGACAAATGACTTGGCAGTTGACATGTACAGAAACATCAATCTATCCATCGATCAATTAATGAACCGAAATGAGGTGGGCAACGCACAGTATGTCCTGAATAATTAACTATCCTAAGCAACTGAGAAATCATAATTATCGTGTGACAATATTGCTAGCACTCTACATTCAATTCACGCATTACTATTGAACACTATTTTACCACATTGTACCGTATGATATAAAACTTTCATTGTTCATTCAGATTCAATAGTTCATTGAGAGTCCCTTAAAGAAATTAGCAATTTCTCAGGAATACGAAATCTCTTTAACTGCGTCAAAATGTCACGCATCAATGTACGATGAGTTTTATCCCAAGCAGAGGTCAACGTCAAGAGTACGACCGTTGTTGTATGAGATTTCCCAACGCATTTAAATTGGCAAAAGGTCATCTTTGACTACTCACGTGCCTGGAGTCACTGCAAATATACAGTGACATGTATATTTCTATCGTCTAGAGATACGTAATTCCGATGGCAAGACACTAAGACGCAAGATTCTGCTCCAAGAATAGGCTGGATTTCCCGACTGAGGTAAGATTCGAGTCTGATAGGAGCGTGAATTCGGAGAATAAAGGTGCGTGAAATGAAGGGTGAGGAGGAGGATATAAAGTACGAGAATGATGTCGGAAGAGAATGAAGGAAGGAGGATGGACCTGTGAATCTCATCGATTGTAACATACAAGATGTTCCATTGAACTTGAGACAACAATATATCTTGTGACATTCCAATTGCACGAAGAAATGTCAGAAGGAAAATAACAATATTTCCGATATTACGTCACCTAAGCTATAATGTCCCCCCACCCTGCGCGCGTCCTTTGTGATAGATGACGTTGTAATAAATGAAAACTGAGTCTTTAGTCGTGAAAATACATCTTTCATTTGGTAAATAATTTCCATTAAACAATGCTACTTTTTATTTTAAACACTTTTCTTCGTGATATATGGTGCTACCTTGAATAATGAACATTAAAATTTCAAAAATAATATTTAAATTAAACATGTTATAGAGATGACTTTTCTCCCGAATGTTACCAAGATGTTATAGTCCCGCATGACGTAGGGCAGTGCAGCTGAAGTGTACGGCCCAATTGGCTTGCCCTGCCCCAGCGCCTATCTGCGGGCCAATCGTAACGCCCGCTGTTGTTGAGCGAGTCCGACATACAGAGAGGGAAGGTATTGCTCGCGTTGCTGAAAGTAGGGCCATTGAGTAGTGGTAGTTGAAAGGGAGTCTGTGACAACCAGTGTTACGCTTTTGTAGTTCCTACTCCAAAGAAGTAAAGTGACACAATCGCCCTCCACTGGCCGTAACGTGAAGTTATAGAAACACACTTTTGCTGACTAGTCAAGTATCGTCGATGCAACTGTCATAGTAACAACACAAAAATGAAGATTTTTGAGTTGGGTCACTTTTGTAGCAAGGGTGAGAATTGTAAAACAGTGTTGGAGAAAAATTTAAGAGTTCTTGAAAATGAGTATCAAATGTCAGAACCTTGTGCAGAAATGTTTACTATCACAATATTCATTTGTATTTTGTGTTCGATGAAAATCCTGAGACTACAACGTTTTAGAAATTGTTATTTTCCGCTTTTTTACACCCAAAAACATTTGCCTTTAAACATTACGAGCGACGACATAACTTTACTAGTTTCCGTGGGCGGTGTAGTAATTTAAAGCATCATTCACAATATTAATGAAATGTTCCTTCAACTGATCGTTGTGGGAATAAGCAAAGATAAATCCTGCTTACCATCTAATCTCGTGTCTCGTATTAATTGGAATTCAATTCCGCAAATAGAAGACGTTTTCAATTCAGCTTTCCATACCACTTGGTTGATTGCCAGACTACTCACAATGAAGGCACAGAAGAAGAATCGCTGACACTTGAAATCTCCAAAGCTATTGATACGCGAAGAAGAAAACTGAAGATGTAGAGGACGCGGACGCTGTCTGGGAGACGCACGAGGTCGAGCGCGGAGGCTGCGAAAGGGGAAGACTGGAGAGCGAGGGATGCGAGGACGAGGACGACGTCGTGTCGGAGGGGAAATGGAGGAGAAGGGCCCAGAGCGCTAGCCTTTGCCGGAGGTTTACCGAATTTGATAGAGTAAGCCAATAGATTACGCATAATTCGATCGGCACAGCTAAGAGGTGTTGAAAGGCTGGCCATAATTCGATTTCCTCCCATTTCTGTGATACTGCAGCGGTGAGAAAATACATCTCTGGCCAAAGAGAGGGCGCATTAGTCGGTAATGGGTCAGACCTCTTGTGACACTGTCGACATGCCGGTGCCGGCGCCGCCGCCGCCGTCACCTCCACCGCTGCCTCCACTAACCCGCCTTCTGCCCGCCCCCCCCCCCCTCCTCCATCGACCTCCCCCTGGACCCCCCCCCTCCCGCGTGGCGGCGTGGGGCCCTCGACGCACCCGCGAGGGCCCAGCGGGCCAGCGTCAAAGCCTGGGCCGCGGCTAATGCACGACTCGGCGCAGGTTGCTAGGAGCACCGGAGTAAACTGCGGTCAACTGTGCTCTACTTTGACGCAAATACGCGTTTACAATCTTTATCTAGTTAAAATGTGAACTGCGTTGCCGTTATCTTAGAGGTGGCGTCGTGGTTTGGAAATTGAACTGCCTTGGATAACTGCATGTTGTAATTTTGGTGGGTTCAAATCTAACGCAATACATTAATGTTTTACATAATTGATGCGAAATGTGACCATATATTAAACACATCATCTAGGCGTTCCTCTGGTGTTACTTTCTTCTTACTGTTCAAAGTTCAAGGCCTTAGGAATATAAATTTGATAATGTTTATACAGTGAGGATAGTGAGGATCTGAGGATAAGAGTATAAATTTATAAGGGTAAGTTATTTTTATTAAAGATCTGAATATACGGGCATAATGCACGTTGTAAAAACAAACATATCAAGTTAATACTAATGTCTCACTGAGAGTAGCAATAATTTTTGATGCGCCTATTTCGTGTGTCACTAATACATCAGATGTATTGCAACTCATTAAACCCATTTCTTTACTTTAACATTTCTATTTTCATTCTGCCTCAAGTATTGTCACAACGAATTTTATATTTCCCCAGCCAGTAATAAAATACTAGAGTGAATATTTGTTTATGAGTTTATTTAGACATCGCTTTTATTGAACAAATCAAACTATCCAGTTTCTATCTTTACGAGAATAGTGCTAATCATGAATTGACAGACTTTTCCTGAAATGGAACAGCAGGATTTGTCATTAGTAGAGCCCGGAAGTTTGGCAAAATGCCTTTTTGCTTTTGTTACTATTCGATGACTTTTAACAATAAGAATCACTTAATTGAACTTCTGTTTTTTATTAGATTTTTTTATTTTGCCTTTTTTGCCTATTTTAGCTTTTGATGCCTATTTTTGCCACTTTACCTTATTTTTCCCTTTTTCCTCATTATTTTGCTTTCTTTCCTGGCACCGATCGCAATAAAGGTGGATATATACCTGCAAGCCCGGACAACTCGAAGACACGGTCGTGTTTTGTCTTTCTCTGGAATCAGACGCCTGAATGAAAAAGAAAGATGATACCAATCAAAATTTTCGATTATTTCATTGATGCCGTCAGACTTTGTTCGCTCAGGAGCAATCCCATTCTACTTTTAGGTATAACCACCGATCATTTTGCGGACAGCTCTCTTTATATGATATATACTTCTCAGTGTTGGGGATAACACAAGTACGAAGAACGAAAAATACAATTCCGTTTTCACTGATGGCATTTAAAGTTTTAAAACGGATTTTACAATAGCATTTGGAGAGACAGTATCGCGAGAAAAAATTCATACCCATCATACGACGTGATCATGCGGAATCAAAATTACGAAAGAAATATCGTATTTTTACACGTTAAATGATAATGTAAATTTTAGAGTTTGAATAGTTTTAATAATTATTATTTTACAATTCCTTTTACATGTGAGTTTTCATTGTTTTACATGCCTTTTTGCACCCCTACTTTAGCAGGAATAAATGCCTGCTGTGAATGCCTATTTTAGTAAAAATAAATGCCTTTTTGCCCGCATATTTTAGGTAAAATAAATGCCTGAATTTCTGGGCTCTAGTCAGTAGATACGTAATCTAAACCAGGAAGCAAATCTAGAGGCTACTACATTTTCAACTCTTTTGCTTATTATATAAGTGTCTAGTTATTAATCTTAGCAATTTCACCGTGACGTTACAATTTCACAACGATCTAAATATTTACTTCAGTAGTTGCTTCTACGTCTTATTTTAAACCAAGTTACATTGAATTGCCTCTTTGGTTGATGCGTTTTATGTCAAAGATAGGAAAACTACTAGCATTTAGGTAAGATTAAAGTTACATTTGTTTTCAAAGAAAAGCAAAATAACATTTCATTTGCTCGATGGATAAACAGAAACAACAAAAAACGTGATAGAGATGGAATCTTCAACATCACCGTTTTTTAAAATAAACACAAAAGAAATCTTCCACAACATTGTCGAAGACGACCTCCTCAATAATTAAGTTGACAACAGTAATAAAATTGCTAGAGGGGATGTTTATCAACGAGCCGTGGGTCCAAAAAGTGCGTCGGGGTGCTTCGCTCCAATAGGTCAGCTTCGAACATCCGAGGACGCGGGGAAAGGGGAAAAACTGAAATTATGCGAACGGCGCCTGGCCGCGTTCTTTGGCCGCGCCTGCTAACTATGGTATTTCCGCCTCCCCCCGCATCGTCCCCCCGCAACCGCCGCCCCCGCTGCCCCCGCCACCCGCCGCAGGGAAAACGCGTCCAGATCCGCAGAGCAAACAGCGCGCTGCGTCCGCACCTGCTGTCCCGCTCGCAGCCGTCGCCCCACCCCTACCCCCACCCCCGCCACTGCCCTCTCCGACCCCACTATTGCCCTGCCTTCCTCTACCCTCGCCCTCGCCCTCGCCCTCGCCCTCGCCCTCGGCTGGCCATCGCCATCGCCTCCACCTTCACCGGCGCCACCACGCTCCCCTCCGCCTCCGCCGCCACCCTCGCTTCAGCAGTTATCTGCGCCGACTTCTTCGCAATCTCCTTGCCCATCACCTCCGCCATTGTCTACGTCATCAACTACGCCATCGCCATCGCCATCGCCTTTGCCTCGCCATATCACAACGCCATAGTCACTACCGTTGCTCCTCCAACACCCCGGCAACTCCCCGTAGACCCTACAAGAGAAGCCAAGCAGGCTCCTTGAATCCATCCTCCAACTTCCATCGCTTCCCTCCATCTCATCTCCAACTTTCTCCCCTCGCCTCATCCCCGCCCCTCGCGCCGCCCCAATGGCATTGCTCCTCAACGCCCCCCGCTCCCGCGTGACCCTACCTCTCCCGCAGCTCGTGCACCGCCCGCTGTCACTCAATAGTGCAGTATGCTATCCACCCAGCCACCTCCCTCACACCTGCTCCTGACAGCGCCCCCGGCGTCTTCCTCGCCCGCCTCCTCTACCGCTCCGGGCCCACCCCAACCCACCCCAAATGCTCCCAGGCCAAGGCCCCTCATCCCCTCCCCCACATGAGGGTTGGGACGAGAAAAGATTTATTGTTACTGCAATAATGGCATAATGTCCCGAAACATGGCATTTGATCAGGGTATTAAAAACGATTTCAGTGTGTCTCAGAGTATACTATTTCATCCCCTGCGAAAATATAGACTTGACTCTGCTTTAAAAACACTGGTTGTTGTCTTCATTCCTGTTCTCCATCTTGTCATGTTCAAAACAGGTTCTTACAATAATATGCGATGTGTTCGCGTAGTGGAAAAGAGGAAATGGAAGTTTTCGGGTGTTTCAAGGCTAAAATTTATTTTTCTTCTTATTATAAAAGAATGTTGACAGTGCTATTTGATAACCTTTTGTAAAGCATCTCGTTTAATTGCCCATGGCGTATAAATGATATATCAATAGTATTAACTCCCAGCTTCATCGGAAACAATTTTAGTTGAGTTAATAATCATTTACCTTGTGTATAATGCTTCGTATGTATTCAATCTTCTTAGATAGGTTTGGAAGCGCAGCCCAATTTAGAGATATAGAATTTTCTGCTGTTTCATCTTTATCGTCGTATCCAGTACTTTTATACAACGTGTCTCATTAGCTGAAGTGTCGGTTCACTGCGCATCTTCAGGATAGCGTCACTTTGTTCTCGATGCTGCCTCCCACATCGACTCGCGACGTCTCGGTCTGCCCCGGCTCCGCTCCTCTCCCACCTCCGCGGCCGCATCGCCTACGCACAGCGCCCGGGCCCATCTTTCTTGAGCCACCCCCGCACCACGGCCACACAGTGGGGCTGATGCCGTAAAAAACGGGTCCAAATTCTCGCCAAAACTGTTCGTGCTGGTAAAGATGGCCAATCTAAATGTAGGTCGATATTGGACCTTCATTTCAAAAACAAGTTTCGTTGTTTCATTTTTTACATTGCTAAGTTTCCTAAAAGAAATGAATTTCTAATGTATTGTTAACGTAAAATATAAATAATCATTATCTACTACAGGGTGACTTAGAGAAAATGTAACAAACTTCTAGGGTAGGGGTCACAAACGATCACTTTTTGCCGATGAACATGTAACGAATTCCATGTAACGAATATATACATATTATTTGCCCCTGATTGTTAGGCATCTCCTTATGCATAGGTATTCAGCAGGTAACTTTCAGTGGCAGTCAAGGAGATTTCATATGCCTATCAAACACCTGAGCATATGGAGTGGTCTAACAATCAGATCAAATGCCATATGTAACTCTGTTGTATAAAATCCCACTATATGTTCATTGTCAAAAAGTTTGATGCATCATATACAGTTCTTCTTCGATTCCTGTACATGCTCTAGAATTTTGTAACATTTTTTTCTGAGATCAGTATAAGACATTTTGCAATAAGTAGTGATTAACCTTTTTTCTACTTCCCAATTACAAAGTGAAATCGTTGATTCCTTACGCGAAATTTGTACCCACAGTGTCATACTCCGATAGAATGCTTTCCGTCACAGTTGCCTGTAATAGTATGGTCGGCAAAAGAAATTTTGCGAAACTCTATTTTAGTACTTTTCACGATACTGCAAAACTTTCTAATTTGCTATCCCTAGCCCATGTTAAAAGACCTTTAGACTCTGAAAAACATCTGTTATTCAAATCTATAAATCCGTCCCTTAGAGGGAATAGTCACGAAGTAACACTTATCTGATTTTACGGGAGAATAGTGTGTAGGTGTTTTTATTCTCAGAATGCAAGTCATGTTGTTTACCTGCTTCCAACTTGTTATTAATATATATTTTACGCTGCTCTCAATACCTTCAAAAAGGGCAATGCAATTGGAACATGACCGTTAAAATGTCCCATTTTAGCAAAACATTAACATAGTGCCTTCTATCTCCTCGATACAGACATGTTATATAGTGTCCCGTGTCCTTTTCATCACATCAATGATGTTTTCTGCAGCTTATATGTGTAGGCTTTAAGTACGTTTAATCTATGTCACGTTTCCATGACATTTTCACCACTGTACGTCAATTCAGCGTTGCATCCCCGTAGTTCTCATGTAAGCTCCAAGTGGCTCAGGCCTCCTCCTGAGCACTTCGCCCCGGCGGCGGCGTTCCACGCCCGCCCGACCTCCTGCAGCTGGCGCCAGACCGCGCACCCCCATTTCTCCGCCAAACGCCCTCCTCTCTTTTTACTTTCCCCCAGGCAACCAGGTGCTGTTTCTGCCTTTCCAAACCGTGGAAGCAAATAGCTCTATTAGTAAACAATACTATTTATCTCATTATGAGTGCTAGACGCCATAACAATTAATTTTGAACATTTTTAAATGTTTATCTGAGTAAATGCATTATACACTAAGAATATCACCGTTATGTATTTGGTAATATTACGAATCTGATTTTTATTTCTTTATGTTTAAATATCTCATATGTAAAAATTTGGTGCAGAGAGACATATCTTTATTATGTCGCTAGTTTCTAAGCCGGTAAATCTGCAGTACTTCACCGTCAAATTGAATTAAACTTATACCATTTATTGTCTTTTTTACGCGTATAACACAAATCCGATGTTGAAAGTTGGATATCGTATACCCTTTTTTAGATTAACGCAATTTTATGCCGTCGCTTTCTGACAGATTCGAGCATTGTCACCCACACTCAAAGCCTCCTGTGAAGTATAGATACATGCAAAAATATGTTTATTATGTGTTTACAGAATTGCTTCTCTCTTTTTGTGTCTCCTTACTAACTCCCTAAACGTAACGAGAACATTCAACTTTCTCCGTTTATTTTTCTTCCAACCTAACTTCCACCCATAATACAGAAGTTAGTATTCTTTCGTAAATCAATATATTTTCCAATATTAGATCTTTAAATCGATTATGTTAATTTTTTTCAGAATATTAGTAGTTCATGGGAAATTTTGACTTTTATCATTTGAATTTTTCGAGTGAGGGTTGAAGTGCTATTAGGATAGAAAGAACCATATAATAATATGGTGAAACCGTTACCAATTTCACAAGAAAGTATGTGCTCTTTTTGCAACATTATTTTGTAGCTTAAATCTATTCTTCAAAATAAAATATTTTAATAATGTCATGTAAAGTGTTTTTTTAAAATATGAGTATTTCCCCGTAATTTTCAATGACATTCTGACCGTTTAAATAAGTCGTTTTTTTCAATATTTGCAATATCCAAATTTCAGAGAATCAACGAAAATGAGACCTGCACCATTTTTTGTGACCTTCGCTCTATCTCAGGAGAAAAAGTTTAAAAATTCAGAGCCATGTTTTTAGAAATCCCTTTTTCCGGCATAACTTACACGAAAACTACCCTTTTTAATAGAACTTCATCTTATTTGAAGATCTACTGTTATAAAACAGATTTTGTTGAGCAAAACCTCTATTATCAATATTGTACTTTTGCAACGTTAATTTTTATTATTTTACGAAAATCACAGAGTTAACAGAAAATGAAACCTGCGACAATTTTATTACTGAATTTTGTTCTTTTTGAAGGGGTAATTTAAAGAAAATTTGAAACAGTTTTTGAATAAATAATTGTGTAAAAAGGGAAAGTCTTTATCTTCATTATTGTAATTGTAGGAAGGCGCTGAAAATGTTTTGAACATTTGCAGTTTTCGAAAATTAGGATAGCTCACCCTAAATTAGTCCTTTTCTCCTTTTTTAAAAGTTCATTGCTCTATCTGAAATATTTAATCAAAAATCTGGAGCCATTTTTGAGGAAATTTATACAAGGTTATTGAGTCTTCACGTAAAATACCTGCAAAAATTAAAATATCTGTTACAAATTCCCTAGGCTCTGAGTTGGGCGAGATCGATCGGGGAATACAATGTTTTGAGAAAATTGTCTGAACGATTAAGGCGCAGCGTCGTCCAGGCAGAGGGACGGACAGACGGACGTTTTGTAGACAACCAATTTTCCGATATCATGGACCCACAAAACGTGGTTTCTGATTATAGTTGTTAAGAGGAAGTAATTTACATTACATAGGAATAAGATTCATCCGATACCAGATCCCTTCAATCCACATGAGCTTTTCCGCCTAAAAATCGCCTATTTTGCCACAATGTTACAATATTTTTTCTTTACTGCGTAAGTATGTGCTATGGCGAGAAAGTAAAAATTCTGCAGGTTTTCCATTTTTTGAAAATACAAGAGATTTCGCCGGCAGTGAGACTAGCACCACTATATTATCGTTCTTTGATACATACGAGGGAAAAATTTACAGAAACAATTTGGGGCAATGTTTGAGAAAAAATGTTTCAAAATTGCCTAAATGCCAGGAAAAATTTCACGAGAACAATTCATATTTTTTAAAAACTGTTCTCGACCTTATTCCAAGAACTGCCTTTCAAAAATAGATTTTATTAGGGGAAAAAATTGTCTTCAATTTTGTAGGGGTAGGAAGATACCGAAAGTAAATTTGAACTTTTGCAGTTTTCAAAACACAAGAGATTTGAACAAAAATGAGACCAGCCCCATCTGTTAAGTGCCCTTTACTCTATCCTAGGACAAAGTTTTATCACAAAATTTTGAGACATATTTTTAAAAGGGTTTGAAAATGTTGAGGTTTTATGTAAAGAAACCCCAAAATCAAAATATCCGTTTCAAACTGACAGGGCTTTGGGTTTCTTTCAATCTCTTGAAGAACATCAATTTGGACTAAATTGGCTGTGAGGCTTAGCGTTGACCACAAGCAGACTCACGGACAGACAGGCGGATAGACGACAGCCAGGCAGGCGGACCGACGGACGACCAGACGGACGTTTTTCCGTTCATCGTTTTTCGGTATCAAGAACCCACAAAACATGGATTCTGACTGCACAACGTGTTAGAGGAAATAATTAGAGGAAATCTGAATACATGTGTTAGAGGACTAAACAGATTTATTCACCTTTTTGTTGGCAAGGCTCAGAGTTTTTCTATCGAAAAATAACCTATTTCAATCGCAATATTGCAATACTTTATCTTCTTACGAGGTAAGCCGAGCAAGTAAAAAGTATGTAAACTGTGTGTACTCGGAGCGACAGCCCGCGTACGGGCCATAGCCTACCAGCAGCGTTCCGGCCTCGCGACCATGGATTAAGGAGTACGTGTGGTTAGCACGTTTCTGGCTTCGCCGTTTCTGGCCTTCTCAACCTGAGGAGTGCGTTTTCTCATCGTCACACTGCAACATATACTAGAACATTGCAAGGAAAACGCACACTAATCTTGCCCGACAGGGAATCGAACGGGTCGCGTCATGGAAAGCGAGCACGCTGACCAATGAGCTAATCCGCGAGGGCAATATGTAAACTAGATTTTCTAAAAAGCTACTCCAAATGTTTTCTTTAACCTTTTACTCGAATAGAACTACATTCGCTTTTTAATATAGATTTTTGTCGTGATTGATTTTAAAACCTCTGAAATTTCGATAATTACAAAAATGGGATTGTGAAGCGGCAATTTGACCAGTTTTTGAGGCCTTTTTAGTTTCTAGGATTTAGTTAACTTTTAGTTTCGTTAATTTTCTGTGCCTTATTGAAGTGCTAAGTATCAAAAAGTTCAGAATACGTGTAAGGGAAGAAGAAGAGGTAAGGGCAAAGAAGGGAAGTCAGCGTGCGTTGTGTGGCTGGTTTCTTAAGGTACTGCTCGGCATGCGCCTGGTACTGAGAAACCACGGAAAAGTGCCTATCAGAACAACTGACCACTAGCATTCTTCTCCTCCCGCTGAATTGACCTTAACTATCAAGCTAATTTCAGAAAATCTGGCACCGCCGTGACTCGAACCCCAGGACATCATTCACCCCTCGCTCAAGCACTCTATGCTTACTCCCTCCCCACCTCTCATTCCTTACACCTTACATCCCATGCTTTCAGACCGGCTTCAGTGGCGTCAACTGATGTCACTGCAGTGCAAATGATCGGTAGGTCCTAGAATTCCAGCCCCGACGGCAGCAGGGTTTTCGACACTACCTACTAGATAGCTATATCGAATTCAACTGCTGTCTGAAGGAGAATTCTAGCGGCCGGGAGACTGGTTGGGAGCTTAGAGCTTATCCTAGCTGGCGCTTTGCCCCGCTGGTGGGAGATACCTGGTTGGGGAAAACTCCGCTAGACGTCATATAAGTCGGCGCCTAATCCAGCAAGGGAATATCACCGCCACCTCCCGAGGAAAACTCATGCACTACACTTATGGGAGTAATGACCTGAGCAGTTGACGCGACCGCAATCCCTAATCAGTCACTCAATCGTGTTCTCAGTTGGGGCCACTGCCATCCCCTCATCCGGTCGCCTTCCTTCCCCCCTCCATGCTGACCTCGCTGCAGAGCGACGGTCCCGTCCAGAGCGTCTCGGCAGAGCTGCCTCTCCTCGTAATCCTTCTCCCTCCCCGCACCACCTCATTCCATTCCACCCCACCCCACCCCACCCCACCCTACCCAGCATCTCTTGCCTCGCGCCCCCCTCCCCGCCTCGCGTCTACCTCACCCCTTGTATACCGCCCCATCATTCCTTCCCCACACCCCACATCTCACCCTGCCCTGCTTCGCCTCCGCGTTTGGAACCTCCGGCGGGGCGGCTTACCAGGCCCAATTTCACGCTCCGTTTCTTCTAGCGCAGTCGACGTGAGCCGTCGCTGCCGCCGCCGAGGACGTCTGGCTCCCGCGACGGCCGCTTTGGATGATTTCGCCATAAACGTCTGTTTTAACAGGTTCCGCCGGAATTCGAGCCCCTCTCGCGCCCCGCGCGCTGTCGTCGCAGCGCCACGGGGGCCGGGGAGGAGGGGGAGTCGGCTCAAGCAGTTCGAGCGGAACGACGACGTAGAGGGCGGACCAACTCTGCCTCTCGGAGGTTGACGCTATCGGTTCATGCGGCTAAAATTTTCAAATTGTTATTTATTAATCCGTTTATTTATTTTAGACGCTGACAGGAGGAGGATTCTAGCGGTCCGATGCTCTGATCGGGAGTTTTCCCTAGATTCTGCGTTCAATACTAGGCATATGCCGGAACAGTATCCTAATAAATGGGCCAAGGACCGCGCGTGATCTTTCCTTCTTCATCCTTATCCCCTCTTCTTCCCTTACACATACACCTCACACTTCATGCACTAGAGTCGATCGGGGCTAAAAGTCAACTTTTACCTTATCGTCTTTACAGTTTGTAGCAAATACATGGAAAAAATACTGAATATGTGCTTTTTAGTGCAAAGAAGTATGAAGTAAAAAAATAACTTAAGACCTGCCTAAGACTGCCTTAAGACTGCTACAGTATTTGCTATATTACTAAATTTGTAAACGTGCAAACATTGAGAGAAAACTAAGCTACCTAAGCAGCATGTGAGTTCTGTCAATAATTTCGTTACGTACCCATGAACTTGGAAAAAATCAAAAAGCAATGACAGAGATTTAATTTTCAATTTAAAAATGTAAATATTTGGTTATGTTATTCCTTCTATACACATACTGCGCGTACCAGCAGAATTCTCACACTCAGTGCCTCACTGCATATATCATGCTACAGAAAGGCCCCGAAGGAGAGTCCGCCCCTACTACAAATTTTCCATTCATATGTTGCGTTATGGAGCACCAAAATCCCCATATCCTCATTAATCATCAGTTCTACATGGACGATCTAAAGTTGTACGCCAGAGATAAGAACCAGCTTTCCTCGTTGCTTGAACTTGTTATGTCCTTTAGCGACTCTATTTGTATGGAATGTGGCATTGATAAATGCGCTGCAGTGCACGTGAAAAGAGGGAAAATTCTTGATCCTGACAAACTCATCCTGATGTGTGGAACAAATATTCAAGAACTTGGGCAAGAGGATACCTATAAATATTTAGGCCTGCACCAACTTTTGAGCTCAAGTGAAGCAAAGATGAGGTGTGATATTAAAAATAAAGTTGTTCAAAGAGTCTCAAAAATCTGTTAAACTCTTTTAAATGGAAAGAACCTAATAGCAGCTATCACCACTTGGGCAGTACCTGTCGCTGTCTATACATTTGGTGTTCTTCACTGGACAACAACTACACTGCAGGAGCTTAATTGAAAAGTTAGGACCACTCTTACCAAGTATCGTATGCACTATCCCAACAGTTCAATGGCAAGACTGTACTTACCTCGGAAAGAAGGAGGTAGAGGTCTTCTGGATTTTGAGTCCTTGTGTGCGAAGCAAATCAACAATCTTCGCAAATACTTCCTTCAGAAAATGACGGTCATGCATGAAGCAATTTGTGACACTGACAAGAATTTTACCCCACTGAACCTGAATCAAGCGGACTCTGAAAGACCATGTATCACCGAAGAAGATGGGCTGAGTGAGCTCAGAAGCATTTGCACGGCAGGTATCCTGCTGAGCTCAAAGGAAACGCTGTGAATGAATCGTCAGACTTCGAATGGATCGTTAGACTTCTGGCTAACAAAATCTGGCCTCTTAGCTGAGACAAAGATTCGTCATTTCTATTCAGGACGAAGTAACCTCTGCAATTACCAATGGTATGTAACTGGGGATATGAGTGTAGAGGACTATTGCCGCCTATGCAATCAACCCGGCGAAACCCTCCAACACAGCATGGGTGGGTGCTCTGCTTTGGCACAAACAGAATACCTGAGTCGGCACAACGACGTTGCTGCGGTTGTCCATCAAGCCCTGGCTGCAAAGTCGGAGATGATATAGAAAGAGGTTTCATACTACAAGTTCAAGCCGTATTCAGTATTGGAATCGAAACGGTGGAATGTGGCAGGCTTCTGGAATGTAGCAGTCACCACTAATCGCAGGGTCGAAGCCAACGGACCTGACATAATATGGATTGATAAGGCTTCACGGAAAGGGATTATAGTTGGCATAGCTATCCATTTAGACCGAAATATAGTTGTCTCTATTGCCGAGAAGGAACGAAAATATCAGGCCCTGACTATTGAATTGACCGATATGTGGCGGTTAGTATCTGATGAAGTAGTCCCTGTGGTCATCTCTGCAAAGGGACTGATCTCTGAAGAACTAATTTCATCGTCTGAAAGGCTTGGCCTTAAGAACTGGCACATTCAATCAATGCAAAAGGCTGTTCTCCTGAATACTGCACGCATCGTGAGGAAGTTTTTATTGATATAACTTCACGTTGAATCCTGACCGCATGAGTTTGCAAGCGAAGCAGGCACCTTTGTTCTCCGAAGGTCCCAGTGTCTGCTGTAGAACACCTCGCTAAGCGAGAGACTTGAAAGAAATAATAATAATAATAATAATAATAATAATAATAATAATAATAATAATAATAATAATAATAATAATAATAATAATAATAATAATAATAATAATAATAATAAAGATACTATACACATCCTCCGAGGGATTTTCCAGGGTGACTCTTTAAGCCCTTTATTGTTCTGATTAGCCTTGAATCCCCTGTCTACTCTACTTAATTCAGCTAATTATGGAATCGCTCTTAAAAAGGGGAACTCAACTCTTCTCCGGGTCTCACATCTTCTTTACATGGGTGACCTGAAGCTCTATGCAGACACTGAGAGTCATATGCGGCAACTAATAAACGTGACGGAGAAGTTCACTGACGACATCAAGATGAAATTCGGTTTGGATAAGTGCAGGAGAGTGAATATCATTCGGGGTCATATGCAAGTTATAGATTTGGAAACTGATAATGAACCAAAGATTACCTTCATGGAAACGGATGAAACTTAAAATACTTTGGTTTCCAACAGTCACTCCGAATCAAACACACTGTTACTAAGAACATACTAACAACTGAAGAGTGTAAACGATTGCATGGACTCTTAAAAACTCAACTCTGTGCTAGAAACCTTGTGCAGGCCATCAATTCATTTGTTATTCCAGTGCTCACATACTCCTTTGGCGTTATTAAATGGAGCAATACCGACCTCGACAACCTCCAGAGGACAATTCGAACCGCTATGACTCAACACCGAAAACATCATCCCCATTCAAGTACTGAACGTTTTACCCTTCCAAGGTCGCAAGGAGGGCGAGGTGTTGTAGATCTCATAAAGCTACACAGCTCTCAAATTGCTTCACTCAGAAGATACTTCTTGGAACATTGTGGGAGAGTTCAGCAAGCAGTGAGCGCAGTTGATAATAACTATAGTCCTCTGAACTTGAAAAAGCTTGATCCGCCTGTTCAACCAATCATTGAAACGGAAGAGAAGATATCCTTATGGAAAGCGAAGGCACTGCATGGAAGGTACCCTCATGAGCTGAGTAAACCAGAAGTCGACATCTCTGCGTCGCACGCATGGCTCCAGCACGGGGACCTCTTTCCGGGGACAGAAGCCTTCATGATAGCTATCCAGGACCAAGTGGTACCAACATTGAACTACAGAAAACACATTCTGAGAGATTCTACCATTCATTCCGACTCGTGTAGAAGATGTGAGGCTGCAAGCGAAACTATCCAACACGTGACAAGTGGATGTAGCAGCCACGCACAGTTGGAATACAAAAAGAGGCATGATGAAGTGGCGAAGCAGGTACACCAATTATTGGCATTGAGAACGGGCTTACTCGCCACTTCCGTGCCGTATTATAAATATGTGCCTCAGAATGTGCTTGAAAGTAGTGAGCACACACTCTACTGGGATCGCTCCATTATCACTGACAGACATGTCGGCGGCAATAGACCCGATATAACGTACATTGACAGAAACCATCAGCAGGTTTTCCTTATCGATATATCAATACCCAATACCCACAACATATCGGGAAAATATCAAGAGAAGATCCAGAAGTATACCGATCTCGCCCATGAAGTCGCATCTCAGTGGAACTTCAGTAAAGTGACAACTGTGCCTATAATAATATCAGCTACAGGAGTGATCCCAAAAATGACTGGAGTGTCTTCACTTGGATGCCAGGAATGTATATAATATGCAAAAGTGTGTAATTTTGAATACATGCCGTATTGTCAGAAGCCATCTGAACCTTCAGTAAAGCAACCACACACCTGGTCATCATTCCTGTGTGTGGTTGACATACCGACCAGTAGATACTGTGAATAATGTATAATAATAATAATAATAATAATAATAATAATAATAATAATAATAATGATAATAATATTTATTGAGTCACACATACAATTTCATTCGTATGTGGCCAGTCATATATGATGTATGCCGGGGAGTACACGACTTTTTGAGTTTCAGTTTCCCTACCCTCTCTCTTACTATTATTATGTTAAGTAAATATAGAAAAGATCATTTTAACAAGGTAAATGAAATAGAACTGCGTGGGAAAGTCGCCTTCAATTTGATTTTGACTAATAAATAAAAATATACTGTCTAAAAAATGAACTGATGGCAAAATATGGCTTTAGTCACCACTAGCGAGTAAACGTTCTACCGATTTTCTCCAAAATTGATCTGTACGAACTCCAGGCTTTGGGAGTTTGAAACGGATATTTTGATTTTTGAAAGTACTTTACATCAAGCCCAATAACTTTTTTTTCAAAAATGGCATTTATTTTTTTATTGAACTTTGTCTTGAGAGACCGTAAAGAACGTTTAAGAGTATGGTGCAGGTGGCATTTTCGTTGAAATCACTGGATTTTTGAAAATTGGAAAAGTTTATTTTTTCGGGATTTTTTTTTTCTTTTGTTCCTACAACTTCAATATTGAAGAGAGAGAGTTTTCTTTAATGAAATCTGTTCTTTAAAGACAGATCTTGAAATTAAGTCATAAACATTTTTTTCAAAGCTATGAGTTTTCGTGTAACTTTGTGTAAAATATAGACAATTTTTTAATTTTTTAAAATTTTTTCTCAATATTTCGCAAAATTTCAATTTTTTTCCTTTATATTTTCTTCTCTCATGTAACTATAAAAAAGTGGTTCTGGATTCATTTCTGGCGAATCTTCAGTATTTTCGAAAATTGCAAATGGTTTACATTTCAAAAATACAACATCGAAGATGGAGATTTTTCCCTTCAACAAAATGCGTTCTAAAAACTAAGCTCTTTACATTTTTCAAAAACAAGTAGTTTTCCATATTTTGAGCTTGAAATGCGTGTTTTTTAGAAAGCAAATTCAAAAACCGGTCCAATTTGTCTGTAAATTTTCTCCTCGTATATATCAACGGACGATAAAAAATTATGCTACGTATGGTTTAGGCGCTAGTGGTGTTCACAGACAGACGAACAGACAGACGGATGTTTTGAAAAAACTATTTCGGTATCAGGGGACCCCAAAACGTGTATTTCCGTTTAAATCGCGAAATCGATTTTCCGCAGCATTACAGAACAGAATTTTCCCGACACTACGTGTAATCTCAGTACATACGCACATATACGGGAAAGTAAAAAATTGTGTCGTCACAATTGTAGTTGTAGGAAGACGCCGAAACAATAATAAATTTTTGAAATTTTCGAAAAATCTTGTTTTTTAAGAAAAATGAGACCTGCACAATTCTCTTAAACATCCACCACACTATCCAACAATAAAATTGTATCATTTTATTTTTTTAATGTCCCAGAGTACCCTCCCACGTAAAGTACCCTCCGAAATGAAAATCAGAACCCAGCAATAATTTTTTTCTGGTGAAATTTCGGACGCACGATTACGTAACTTTCTCTTCTTACGAATAATTCGTAAGGCGAGAAAGTAATATCGGTTAATATGGTTTGGTAATATCTATAATGTTTCATTCAAGATGCAAATTTGAAATTTATCCACAAAGACTATTCAGAATTGATTCTACGGATCACTTCATAAATAATGTAACTTACCTTAAAAGAATGTATATATTCTCTTAGATAAATGAATTATTTAATGATTTTGTAATATTGAGGTACAATAAATTCCTTCATAGATTATTAATAAGATTACTATAGGGATAAATCTTAGAAGAAAAATTAGTGCTGACTTTTTGAATCACTCACTGTCTATAAATGTAATACTCGAAGATATTATATATTTTAAAATAGGTATTTCTGAATTCATTTAATAGAATACATTCAGTATTTAACAAGACTGATATAAGTTAGCCCTACTTTAACTAATCATCATTGTGAACTATGTTAGCGAAGATACCACTAGATGGTGCGACCTGCACCGTAAGAAGATAGCGACAGTGGCTCCGCCACTACTTCCAGTTGTGTTAACCACCGCGACCGCAGTTGCTGTTCACGCGTCGTTAAGCACTGATCGTGTTTCATTGTATTTGTTTCATATCGGTCAATAAAAGACCTTATTGTGTTATTTAGAAGTGCGTGTTTCATTCGATAGCCCTCCACAACTCTATCAGGTTATGAACCCAGCCGTATAAATGGGCTATTCCACGACAAAAAGGACTTCTTTGTTCGATAGTGATTGCAAAATAGAAACGACCAAGTCGCAAGCATTGAGTATGCAACAAGTGCCAAATTGCAAGAATACGGCACGACTAGCGTGAACAAAAGTGGTGCATTACTTGTGTGAACAGACAAGCTGAGTCATTCGTTGACAAAAGCGTGACATCGGTCGTGATTCGAAAATCACCCGATTCCTTCGCGTCGGCGGCCATACTTGTTATTGATGTAAACAATTTTGGCGCGCACTGAAGTGACGTTCGCGATCGAATTGAACAGTTTTTCCTAGACGTTTGAATTGTTCTGAGTATGCGATCGCGCGGTAACGCACCTCCAGACACTTTATTTGTTTTTTCGCGGACTTTAGTAATTTGTTTGCCGAAACGCGACAAAACCTGAAAGTGACAGTGCGACACGATGAGTTCGAACAGTGTTATTCGCATCGAGGCGCTCGGACGCGACAACTATGACACTTGGAAGCTGCAGATGCGGGCGTTACTCGTGAAGAACGATGCGTGGGACTATGTGAGTGGCGTTGCAGTGAAACCAGAACCGGGAAACGACAACGCTAACGCCATTAGAGAGTGGAAAACAAAGGATGAAAAGGCTTTATCAGACCTGATCCTGTCAATTAGCGCAAGTCAACTGAATTTGGTAAAGAACTGCACGACATCACGTGAGTTATGGCTAAAATTAGAAAATACATTTCAATCTAAAGGGCCTGCGCGAAAGGCAACCCTACTCAAAAGTCTCACTTTACACAAAATGAGTGAGGGGGCAGATGTTCGTGAGCACCTTCAGGGTTTCTTTGATTCAGTTGACAAGTTAGCAGATATGGACGTGAATATTAATCCGGATCAATTGGCGATAATGATGTTATATAGTTTACCATCAAGCTATGAAAATTTCAGAGTCGCTATCGAGAGTCGAGATGAACTGCCTACGCCTGAAAATCTACGCACCAAAATCATCGAAGAGTACGAGGCCAGGAGAAACGGAGCAACTTCAAGTTCATCGCAAGGGGCTATGTACGTCAACAAGAAGAAGATGAAGAAACCGAAGGAAAACAAGAAGGACAAAGAAGAATATAAAAAGGAAGGGTCGTTTAAATACAAATGCTACAAGTGCCACGAGAAAGGTCACAAAGCCGCAGATTGCCCAAATGACAAACAGACAGGAGGTAAAAAGAAGTCGAATCTCTCTTTCTTAGCAGTCGAAGAAGATACCGAGAGTTGTCAAGCTATGAGCGGAAATGCAAGAGATGTTTGGTGCCTAGACAGCGGGTGCACTTCGCACCTTTGTAAAGACGTTAATGTTTTTAAAAGTATTCAGGAACAAAAAACTAGCGGATTGAGGTTAGCCAACAACGCATCGACCGACATAAAGGGCAAAGGTGTTGCTGAAATCGTGACCTGGCAAGACGATGAAAAATGTAACGTGACCCTGAATAACGCACTCCATGTACCAGAACTTAGGATGAACTTGTTGTCGGTATCGAAAATCACGGACAGTGGTTACAGAGTAATTTTCGAGAAGGAGAAGGCTATGGTAACAGATACAGAAGGCGCAACGAAGCTGATCGCCAATCGAGTTGACAATCTATATTTCGTGAAGGGCGAACCATCGGAGGACTGCAATTCCGTAAAACCTGTTGGTGAGGATAGAGAAGCTCCTAGGGCATCGAGTTCAGCCCAGGTTTGGCATCAACGAATGGGCCACGTCAATTACCATGACCTTAGCGCATCGAAAAACGGAGCAGTTCGAGGAATGGACTTCGAACACGTGCCTGAAGATAAGAACTGCGAAGTTTGTCTTCAGGGGAAGATGACCAGGCTTCCATTTCCAAAAGAATCGACCAGAACCACGACCAAATTAGAATTAATTCACACCGACATTTGTGGCCCGATGCGCACCCAGTCAAACGGAGGATCTACGTATTTCATCACGTTTATCGACGATCACACACGTTGGACAGAGGTGAGATTTCTGAAATCGAAGGGACAAGCTCTCGAAGAGTTTAAAAGTTTCAAGACATTCGTAGAAAAGCAACACGGCGTAAAAATTAAGAGTATTCAATCCGACAATGGTCGGGAATATGTCAATAAGGAATTCGATGACTTTCTGAAGGCAGAGGGGATTCAGCGCCGATTGACGACTTCATACACACCGGAGCAGAACGGGATAGCGGAAAGGAAAAATAGATCCTTGGTGGAAACGGCCCGTTGCCTCATGTTCCAGTCCGGTTTGAAGCAGTCGTTTTGGGCTGAGGCGATTTCTACAGCAAATCACATACGGAATCGATGTCCAACGAAAAAGTTAAAGGGCCGAACCCCGTATGAAGTCTGGCTCGGTAAGGTACCATCGATCAAGCACTTCAAGGTGTTCGGATGTCGTGTATTTTGCTTGAACAAAAATCCGACGAAGGGAAAGTTCCAGGTACGTAGTCAAGAAGGAATATTCATCGGGTACTCTGAAGAATCCAAGGCGTACAGAGTATGGATGCCTAGCTCTCGAACCGTTGAAGTGACCAGAGATGTGAAGTTTCTGGAAGACAGCGTCAAGGCACCGGAAACAGCTTCCCAAGAACCTGATCGGTCGAACGAACATCATGGCCAGGAGTGGATTGATATTGAAATCAACACTGAAGATATCTCGGAACAGCCCAACAGAGAAAACGACGATTTCGAGACGCCTGCAGAATCCCCTTTCATGACACCTGTTGATTCTGAGGATGAAGGTGGATTCAGAGGATTCCCAGAACGTGCTGAAAACGATGAAGATGAAATCGAAGAGCATGTAGAACCGGTGCAGCGTCGAAAACGTGGACGTCCTTCTATTATCCGGACAGGAAAACCCGGAAGACCACGAAAAGGGTACGTCGAAGACGAGATTGAAGAGACTGAGTTCGCTTGCACGGCCGAGATTTCCTTGACCAAAGCTGTTTCAGGTCCGCATTCCACGGCTTGGAAGGAAGCCATGGCGTCTGAGGTCAGGTCGCTGATCAAGAATAACACTTGGGAGTTGGTGCGGCGACCTAAGCATTCGAAGGTCATTGGAAGCAGATTCGTTCTGCGCAACAAATATAAACCTGACGGAAGCATCGAAAAACCAAAGGCACGCGTCGTGGCACGTGGGTTCTCACAGGTTCCTGGGATCGATTTCCACGACACACTTGCCCCTGTGGCAAGATTGAGTTCGGTACGAGCTGCCGTAGCTGTTGCTGTCGAGAAGGACTTGAAGATCAGGCAGCTTGACATCACAACAGCATATCTGAACGGGAACGTCGAAGAGGACATCTATATGGAGATGCCTGACCATTTGAAAGAGATCTTGGAGCTCATCGTCGAGACTGAGAAGGAAAATCAATTCGTGAGAAGAGAAGCCGAGAAGATGTTGAGTCGTCTTCGTAAGTTCGATGCAGTATGCCATCTCAACAAAGCCATCTACGGATTACGTCAAGCTGGGCGAGCGTGGCATAAACGGCTAAATGAGGAACTTCGTGCACTTGGGGCGACGCCTTCGGAGGCAGATCCTTGTGTTTATCGCGTCGGACAGGATGATCGTTCATGCTACGCGATCGTATACGTCGATGATATCTTGGTGATGTCTTCGAGTGATACCGAAATCGATCAAATCATCAAACGACTTGGGACGAAATTCGATGTTAAGGACCTGGGTGACCTCAGATATTGTTTGGGGCTGCAATTCTCCAGAGGCAAGAACCACATGGCAGTTTGTCAGACAAAATATATCGATGACCTACTTGAAAGGTTTAATATGATCGATTGCAACCCTGTTTCTACTCCCTTGGATCCTGCCGTCAAACTCGTGAGAGAAGAGAGTCATTGTCAGTCGGATGCTCCTTATAGAAGTTTAGTAGGGGCTTTGATGTACTTGTCTGTAGGGACGAGGCCGGACATAGCGCACGCTGTGAGTCACTTGAGTCAGTTCAACGAGTGCTACGGGGATTCGCATTGGAAGGCCGCCAAAAGGGTGCTTCGTTATTTGAAAGGGACTAGAGATATTGGACTCGTTTATCATCGATCAAGAGGACCTCCGGAAATGTACACTGATGCTGATTGGGGCAACTGTGTTGTCGACCGTAAATCATACACAGGCTACGTTTTTATGGTCGGTGGGGGGGCCGTAAGTTGGGAGTCCAAGAAGCAGCAAACAGTGGCCTTATCGTCTACCGAGGCCGAATACATGGCACTCTCAGAAGCTACGAAAGAGGCCTTGTATATGAAGCAGCTGATGAAGGATTTTGGAGTAGATCTGACTACGGTAATCATAAAGAACGACAACAATGGTGCAAAGCTGTTGGCTGAGAATCCGGTGTTCCATGCTCGTACAAAGCATGTAGATCTGAGACACCATTTTGTTCGAGATGCTGTTGGAAGAAAATTGGTTCAAGTTCAGCACGTTCCGTCCGAAAGAATGACCGCAGACATATTGACAAAGGGTCTCTCTAGCACAAATCACAAGAAATGTATGAAGATGCTTGGTTTGGAAAATTTTCACGTTCTGGGAGCGGATCTTACATTGCAGTTCGAGGGGAAGTGTTAGCGAAGATACCACTAGATGGTGCGACCTGCACCGTAAGAAGATAGCGACAGTGGCTCCGCCACTACTTCCAGTTGTGTTAACCACCGCGACCGCAGTTGCTGTTCACGCGTCGTTAAGCACTGATCGTGTTTCATTGTATTTGTTTCATATCGGTCAATAAAAGACCTTATTGTGTTATTTAGAAGTGCGTGTTTCATTCGATAGCCCTCCACAACTCTATCAAACTATATAGAACTACTTCAGAGCTTTATAGCATCTTCCTAGCAGTCTCAGTAGTTTCTTACTGTCAAAATGTTCTTGAATTTCCCATCTCTTTCTTTATCTGCCTCTACCTCATTTTCTTATTATATTTTCATCTACTAATTTGCATTTATAAATAATTTATTTGTCGCTAGTATTAGCCATATTTTCCAAAAACATAGTTATACATTAATCATGTACTGCACTTACACTCTTTGAATGAGACAAAGAAAAAGTCCAAGCCCATTCTTTAAAACTGACATGTAAAATGAGATTTCTTTCATACATATAATATAAAAAGAAGTTTCAAATACATGCAAATCAGAAAACTTTTTCAAGAATTCTTAATTCAATTGAGAACATGCATTGGTATTTTTTTAAATTTTATCTTTTGTAATATAATTTCCGAAAACAATAGAATTTTTTTTACAGGCCTATTAATACATATTTACCTTTTCATCAACTGAAAGAATTATGTGTCATGAAAGCAAATGAAATCAAGGGAAACAAAGAAACCAATTTTCTTGAATTCTCATCATCCTTTGAAATATACCGAAGACAAGTACTCAGAGGGCTGCTGCACCAATGGCATCATTATTGCACAACACAATATATTTTAGTTCCTACACCTACTTTTGAATTCAATGGAATATTGTGCCAATTACATTAAGGATGAAAATGAGTGAAATGGAATGACTTAAACATTATAGGCTAACAATTGCTACAATGGCAATTTTGTCAGGAGGGAGCCGAAAACTGCAGTTAGAATTCAGCATAAGGTGGCATGAGTGTTTTCACGTGTTTGGCTTCTAATTGCATCCATGTATCCCGTTTGTAACTTCAGCTCATCCATAACCATTATTATTTCATCATTATCATCACTCACCTCTCATGATCACACCTAACATTATCTATCCCTTAGAAAGCAATGGCAAAACATCACTGTGATTACCTGTCTAGAAATAGGAAAAATATAAAAGTACAAGTCTGCTCCTTCATCTGAATGCAGTCCCCATCAACCTTTGGGTTGAGATCATAAGCCTCATCATCATTATTATAATGACAAATGTAAAATTGCTGGGAATTCTTCCATAGTCTTCTGTCAAAATCTTCTGTTCTTATTGTGTATCAGTATTTACTAAGCAATTTGAACATTTTTGTAAATTAAATAATATTTTAAAGGTAGTTGAAAGTCTCATTGTTTACATTATTTGTTACTTATTTTTTATGGTTCCTGTTTTTATGACTATCAGAAACAATATAGGTGTGATTCTTACTGTGCGATTCCTGAACTACAATTGGTTTATGAATTCTGGGGTGATTGTTGCAGATGATTATTTATAGTATACTGAATATTGTTTCAGATACAATTTATTGTATGATACTTGAACGATAATTGGTTTATTTTGTATAACTTAATTGCACAGTATATGGTTTCTGATTGTCTTAAAAACAGGAACCAATAGAAATAATTAAGAAATAATATTTTATTTATCAATTTGTTAAAAAGGTATTCAGATTTTAAATATATGAATGGAAATAAGTTAATACTTAATAAATGTAAACTCAGTTCATTCCTCTTGTACAAAGTCATGATTCTTCACTTAATAATATGATATTTCTAGTACTTATCACCCTCACCTTTTGACAGAAATTATGACAAAGATTGCCATACTTAATTTCTACAAATAGACAAGGAAGGAGGCTCACATGTTCACATCCTTCCCTTTCTTGGGAAGGTAACCACAGTGGTAATTTTGCCTTTTCCTTCCAATGTATGGATTATAGTAAGGGTATTCATGAAAGGTGAATGCTAAATTATTATGAATGGGTTGGTTGGGATAATTGATTGAAAAATAAGCCTATCACACCAGACACACAATGGAAACAACAATCCCTTTTCATGATTCAATACCACAGTTTTTAACAGCGTACCTAAATATGTAGCAAGAAGTTCTATAGTCTAGTGTTTGTGGAACTGGGACAAGTTTGAAACACATAACTCCAACAAGTTTCTCGTGACTCAAATTACAAAGTGTTTCATATCTCATACTATATCTTGGTTGTCATCAATTACTGACTCATCAGTGTAAGCGATAGTGTGGGGGAAAAAAGAATGTTGATAAGATAATGGAATCGATAACGAAATTCATTTTCATTACACAAGAAAAATTTATAATTTTGTTCATAGTTCACTTGTTGTAAATTTTCTCAAATACTCTGACAAACAAAACAAAGCAAAAATAGATTAAAGTCCCCTGTTTTGTCAATAACGCCAAGCTTAGCTTCATTCTGTGCTTCCTCTTGACTTAGATTTAAAGATTTTCTGCTTTTCTAAGTTTTGACATTTAGACCTTCCCTCTACCAATTAGCCACATTTCCTAATTATTTTGTAATCAAAGGTGTTCACAAAAATACTGACAGTTTTGATCACTATCCATCTATCTGCACAGAATGTTCAAATTTCCTTTTTTATATAAGACCAATTTTGTAAATTTAACTTCTTGAGATATCTTTGTTTAATTTATCAAGATTCACATTTTAAAAGATATAAAAATGAATCTAATTTCCTCTAAATGTATTTTTAAGTAGCCATTATTTTTTTTCTTTTTATAACATAATATAATAATGTTATTCACATGAGAAAAACAAATACTAATATTTAAATTTTTAGGGTGATAAAGTGAGGTAATTTAAGAAAAGATGTCACAGTTATAATCCTGCAAAATTTATTAATGAAATATGGCTTGTTTGTAACATTTGTTATCTTTGAAGATAATTTGCAATACAAAAGTATTTTATCTCTATAACGCTTCAGTAGAAGTCACTAATATCTGAAAACATGCCTTTTAATAAGGCACAAAAAAATTGTAGGAAAAATATTTCCTTCTTTTCACATAATGAAAAGATATGATTTATGCTGGAAAAATAATGTTATTGTTTACTCAATAGTCATTCACAAAGGAATACGTACTCTCTATGGGGTATCAAATATTAAGCTCTCAGTTTAATGGTGACAGCAATCTTATTGGACTCCAAAACTGACACAGTTCACAGAACAACCTATCATAAAACATTTTTCCTCTAGGAAAATTCCTTGGGAAAATAGTGTATTTTATTTTGTACACACATTCTCAGGTTTTGTTGAAATCATTGGTAACACATTCCAAAGGTTCATACCACATATTCCATCTCGTATGAACATAGGCATGTGCACAAGGGTGGCCAGGTAGGGTGGAGGGCATGGCCACCCCCCTGAAAATTTTGAAAGGGACCCTGTAGCTTTATGTGATAAAATATTAAATATATTATATTAATTAAATATAAAATATTTAAAATATTATAAATATGTTCAATTTCTGATTTTCCCCTTTTAACCCAGCAATGTGGAGAATTGTTATATGACATTTGGGGAAGAGGCTGTCCAAAGCTATCAGGCAACCCTGTAAATGATTCAATCAAAAATTATTTAATTCAACAAAAAATCAAGTCCATTTTATTATATCATTTAAGTCATAATTGCATTCTCCTTGTAGAATGGTTTATTTATTTACTTTATTAGTAAAATATGTCACATGTAAGTAAAAAAGTTTAATAGAAAAAGAGGTCCAGAAATGTAGTTGCCAGATCCTCTCTTGTTTTAGGCTGCACACGCCTATGCATAAGAAACGTTTATACCTTACAATGCAAAGTCAGATATCATTCCAACTTTGTACATATCATATCAATGTCAAAAATGGATACTCTCACTAATATTTTCAAGTCTTGATTTTCTACTCATTCATACATTAATATTATATTTTTACAAGACACAGCCAATGCTAACAAAAATATTGTTAAAATATAACTAAAGAATTTGAAATATTCAGATATGTATTTTGAAATTTATCTTATAAGTCGTAGTATATGACGTGAGGGGAAAAAAACAGTTTTCATTGTAATAGGGAATAAAACAAATGATAACCACAGTTATTCAGAAATAGCATCTTTGTAAAAATGTCTGCACTAAAAATTGGCAAGTACTAGCATTTTCATAATATTCCTATTTCTACTATATATTTCATAGACTTTTATTGTCATTTATGGAAATGTCACATCATTTGACATACAATAGTTTTCAAATTGTTGATAATTCAGTTCCTGTAGAAATACATGACTATTAATTTTCAGACCTATTTAAACAAATTTTTACATTTTTAATAAAATTCCCAATCCCAGAATTATTAATGAGAGAGGTGCTGTAGCAGAAACAGGGCTGTGATTACATAAGTCTCCTTTGCAGAAGCACATATACACTTTTTTGTGATTCCACACAGTGTAATCACAGCGCTCCTCATCATCTGATGGACCTCGTTGCAGGCAGAGACGTTGTGTTGCTACTCCATAATCTGTTCAAAACAGAAAATATTATGATTTAAAAATACGAAAATAATACATTTGTTTATAATCCAGAATAATAGTAAGCTTTCTGCATTTTATAGGCTACATTTTGTTTTCTTGTTTACTAAATATTAAAATTATTGACAGAAAGAAAAAATGAAAGACTTTTACTATACTTTACACAAGAAGTTCAAGCTCACAGCCACTGCTTAATTCATTTCAACAAAAATATCACTTTAATAATTTAAATTGCAGAACATACTTATGTACACAAGGGTCATAGTCACTTAATGTACATGAGAGAAAAATGAAATGCAAATCATAAATGTTTGTATTTATTATTAGTATTTCAAATTTTTTTCTATCATGTTTTGGATTTTCTGACAAGTTTGTTTTGGATATGTTTTTGTTTTTCTGACTTTT
Organism: Gryllus longicercus; assembly: GCA_038098605.1. Classification (NCBI taxonomy): domain Eukaryota; kingdom Metazoa; phylum Arthropoda; class Insecta; order Orthoptera; family Gryllidae; genus Gryllus; species Gryllus longicercus. Next base: position 344,618 of record JAZDUA010000539.1, read on the forward strand.
TGTCCTATTTTGTAAGGTTAACATTTTAGGTTGAAATATGAAAAATGAATTATATATATATAAAATAGGAACACTTTTGAAATCGCCATGCCTTTACATTGGATGCATCAAAAATTAATTTCAAGGAATTTTCTCACAGCAAGATATCAAAAATGATGAAAAATGTAATACATGCATGAATTAAATGTCCACAAAAAGAAATTACAGTGCCCTAATATTTAGTAATTTTTAATCGCTCAATGCATTGGTAGTATCCAATGTAAATAATCAAATACAAAGAAATAACAATTTTCACTGTAACCCAACAAGAAATAAATTTTCCTCAGTTAATATTCCTCAAATATCATACATTGCTGAAGGCTCAAACATATTTAATTTTATGCTTCTATTAATTTTTCAAAGAGATCATCTAATGTTGTAAATTTGCAGTTCTCCAAGCAAAAAACTACACCTTCACCCACAGTTAAAGATGCTGTCTCAATATTGGATGCAAACCTTGGAAAATGAAGAATGCCAATGTAATATTTGTATTACAAATAGTCTACTAATATAGGTTAAAACATATCTATCAATTTTCAAAGGATTAATCCAATATTAACAATTAAAATTTGCTTTCAGTGAAACAGGCCCAACTAATATTGTCTGTTTCATGATCTACACATAAATGTGATCATGTGGTAAGAAAACTGTGAAAGATATGACTGGAACAACTAAAAGCTGAGCTACTTTGACAATGCATGCAGAGCAGTAAAAACAAAATTCTCTACTGGATGACTGCTGGTTGAATAAATCAAGAATAAATCATGAAGACAAACCCAAATCTTCTCAATCATTAGTCATTGTAGGATAAGTTATTATACTAACATATAACTAAAGAAATGCAGAAATTTAATTTATAAAGCCTGTCAATAAATTCTGTTACAATGTGGTCCAAATATTTATTTAATTTTGGATGACATATAATGTTGATTTAGTTTATCATGCATGATGCACTGATTTCAATACATATTTCTTAAAAAATATTCAAGGTAATACCTTCCAATATTGATATGCTGAATTGAAAATTTGCAATGAGAAATAAATGAATATTCATTTTTTGAGTGAAAAGTGGTAATTAATCTTGGCAATTTTTGACCCCTTCCTATTGAGGAAATACTATAGAATAAATAGTTTAGAGAATGATTTTTCTAATGAAATCCACACTATTTTAAACTAATTCAAACAATTCAAAACCATTTCAAAGGGTATTTTCATTGCGCAATTGCACAGAGCTCACAAACACACCTCACTCACAACTCGATCAGGTATATCATCCTATTTCCCTGATCCTTTGAGCAAATGCTGTGATCACCTCTTATTGCTTCTGGACATAAATGTAGCATCACTATCTCTGCATGTTTTATTGAGCTCTGGGGGAATGCAGATATTAAAATAACCGTTCTCCATTTTTCCCAGCAGTAAATTTCTTCACATAGTGCATGAGGGATAATAGCCAAAATATGTACCTCATTTGCCTTTGCAAATAGTTTTTATTACAGAGGAGTGAATATTTTCATAACAATTTTTGCCAAAATGCTCTCTGTATGAATAATCCAACTTAATATGTATGTGAGTTAGGGCAGAGATCTCAGAGCTCAAGAAAGCATACACAGATTGCACTTCCCCATAACATATCACACAGTTTATAACTGTTTTTGACATTAGATAAATTAACAAAATAAATTATCTTTTTGTTAAGCAATAAAATCTTGCAAGAATTAAAAATACAGACCTTATCATTTGAAACTAGAATTTCTTTCTAGAAATAACATATAAAAGATTGTTTGAAAATTAACTTTTTGTAACTTAAATGACTACTAAAATTTAAAAACTTGAGACTTTGCAAAGAATATTTACATTCAAGAAAATGTCAAAAAAACTAGAATTGTAAAAAGTATTGCAGAAAATATGAGAATATTTCAAGCAATTTCCCTAAAATTGTTTGCTTGTTAGTAGGTAATGATTTAATTAATTGCATTTCTAAATTGAATTATTATGAAGAACCAGTACCTTGGCTAGTTTTTCAATACAACACTCACAAAATACAATAACCATGAAATGTCAAATTTTCTCCATTTTTCAAATCACCATTTTTCTATTAGAACACAGATTCCCCAACCATTTCATGCATCAACCCCTTTTAAAACAAAATTATTTGCTTTATGAACCCCTTCATTTTTTATAATATACACCATACAATATAATCATTACACAAATGATTGCATATAAATGACTTAAAGATAACTATTTAAATGAAGAATGTGGCCAAGAGTTTTGAAAAAGATTGGTTTATTAGGCATATGATTTATTAATTTCTGCACTACTATAATTTTTAATTTTACTAATACAAATATGTTTTCAGAAATAAAATCTCAAATTCAAATTGCACAAAAGTTTGATACTTATTAACAGGAACTAATGTTTTGGGATTTTATGTAAGAAAGCTATTAATTATCAAGTTCATTAATAATGTTTTGTGGTCAATGGGATCTTCATTTTGTTTTTACGAATCAGTTCCTGATGTATATTTGGCTGACAACCCCTAATCGACACACTTTCATCATTGGCCCCCTTCCCCATCAAAGTCCTCTTTAAAGGGTTGATACCAAGCCTTTTGGGAACCTTTGTTTTACAGTAAAGTTAATTGTAATCTCAAAATATAAAGTACACATTATTTCTGCAGGAATAATGATTAAAATTTACAATATACACCCTCATGCTTCATGAGCATCATATTTCAAATTCTTCCCTCTTCATGTATAAAGAGATAAAGAAAGGCACCATTACTCTTCCTGGAAGAAATTTTGTTAGTTATATCACAAAATTAAATTTTAATTGCAAAGTTTTACCATCATCTTTATAAGTTGTTCCACCTTCAAGGAATTTGCCACACCAACCAGATGCACAAGGAACAGCATCAACTCCACGTTCCATTTCAACCATGGTTGCATTAATTTTGAAAGGATCTTTGCAAGAACCTTGGTCACCTCGGGATCGGCAGGTAAAGCATCGTTTCAGGGCTAAAAAGAAAAAAAATTTCAAAAAAGAAACTGAAACCAGGCTACTATTTACAAATAAATTTAAACTGAAAAAACATAAAATGAATAATAGACAAATGAAATATCTAACTTGATTAAATATTATTGTAATATTATTAAATTAATAATAATTTTAGTTTGGATCATGTGTTCTTAGTGGATTTACCTCTGTGAAGTCAATGCATCGATGCAATTGATACATTTACATAATGAAGTCTTTTATGCTCCACACTCTTTGAAAAATCTAGCTATCAACATAGGATTGGCACTCAAAATTTGTATGTTCTCTTAATTTTAATTGGATGCTAACAAACAACAAAAGATTATTCACCAGTACTATCAATATTCATACTTAAAAATATGATTGGCAGTTCAACCTTAAAATTATAAGTTAAAAGTAAAGTACTGTTAAAAAATGATTCAGAGGATGAGGAATTTCGAAACTTAAAACAAGTATATATTACAAAATATATTATGAATAAAAAAGTCTTTATTATTGAATTGACTTGAAAGTTTCAATTTTTGCAGCAAAAATGATCTCTCCACGTTGAGAAATAGAAAAATTAATCTTCAAAATTGATGAGCTTTTTATACGGGCATTCATTGAAAAATTGATATATGCAGGGGGACCATTAGAAAATGAGTCACCTGGAGCTGCAGATCCATGCCCTTTTTTTCAAAGCCCCCCCCAAGCATACATAAACAAAATTCATCTCTCCATGCAACAGAAATAATTAATGGTAGCTAATTTGAAATACAAGTAAGTACATTTTTTTAATGTTTTGAAAAAAAAATTGGGGAGGATTGAATTAAGTCAAGGGCTAAGGCTAGTTGCCCCAGCTCCACCCCCCCCTCTCTCTCTCTCTTTCTGGGAAGCCCTGGATACATGTGATCAGTGTTCTTGTTGGTGACAAATTGCAGAATATGTAATATTCAAAGAGACAACTGTCAATGAAATAAAGAACAATATTATTTACCTCTAATATATAATGAACATTAACATTTCTTCAAGAGACCAATCTGATAGCTGTACATATTTTAGTAAATCTGTTTATAGATTTAATTCATTGTTAATATTTATTTATTTTACATCAAAAAACAGATAAAAATGCTGTATGACGTGTTATGAGAAGTGCGATTGTGCACATTTTCTTGATCTCTGAGATCCCTATCCTAGCTTATACTCATATTAACTTGAATTATAAATATAGGTAGCAACAAGTATATTTGGCAGGAATTGATAAGAAAATACTTGCTCCTATTTAATAAAACCTAAAAACTACAATATACCAATAAACTAATACTTCTCAACTACTTGTTTTTCAGTTATACAATTATAGATTAGTTTCCAAAATCAATCATTTTGTATTTCCAAAATAGTTCATAAACATTTCCTTCCCTTTTTTATCTTGTTAATCAAAATTTCATTGATATATGAACTTTATCCTGAAAACATTCCTAAGAAATTAATGAAATTTAAAACTCCATTATTGCTGAATAATATTTTTGAAATCTAGTAGCCTCTTTTCAAAATTTTATTGTACATTTTTTCCAAAATTGTTAATTTGGGTGTGCAACATATTCCATTCCAGAACACTGTATTTCATTTGAAGCATAAACAATACTTCCACACTAAGAGATAGATTATTTAAGATTATTTTAAACTAAAATTAGGACAGGAAGAGCGAAAATAGCCTTCATTTACTGATCACAGACTCAAAGCGGAACAATAAGATCAAGGTCGTTGAAACAACAATACTGTACAATTGTGTATAAATTAATTATTTTTTTTATTTATTATTTTGTTGTATGTACTTTGTAACTAATGTAATGTTTTAAGATCTCGCCGTAAAACTTCGAATATCGTGTCCCTCTAAATTTTAAATGCCTGCGTTCCCGAAACTCAGAACAATGATCTGTTTCCTGCAGTGACAGCTGTCATTTCTACGTACCTTCTGTAGATATTGCGAGAGACAGGATGACGAAAACAATTGTAAGCTTGTTACTGCTGTATATATTCATTATTGACGTTTTTTCGGGATCCTGAGATCCTCAAAGATCGGTTCTTGACGTTTATCAGAATCACACGCCTTCCTTCATTCCTGTTTCGAGAAGGAGCATTGCACGGAAGGCTGTCTGGTTTCTTTCCCCCTTCCCCGGGACCAGGTACCGTTACCTGGAGCTGTAAGTCACTCCCACCCACTTTCCATTCTCGTAGACATTATATCCACAGAACTGATCTTTGAGTACGAATGAGATTGAGAATATAATTTTCAGAATTCTATTGGTAAATTCGTTTTTGGTAGAGTAAATGTTTAGGTTTAGTAAATTGCCTTTTGTGAGTGATTTCGTGAACTTTTTATCCTTTTGTTCTGGAAACCCATTGAACTTTATACGGCACAAGGGCTTCGGCCTCTTCAACTTTGGGGAAATTTTTCCTTTGGAAGCATGTTTTAATTACACATCCACAATAACATATACCAGACAGGAACAACAAAAAAGCCAGGTATATGAAATAACGCCGAGTCTCTGAAAAAAGTAAATGAAAGAAGATTAAACAAAAGAAGGCTTTATTAGCCGAGTTCAAAATTAAATGATATGTCTTTGCACCTACTCCGACTAATAAATTCCTTCGATGTATAAAACGATATCCATATTTCCTGAATTTTCACTCCGTTAATGTAACATGAATAGTTGCCGCTTTCATCTGCAGTGGGGTTCTCAAACAACAGGGTGCCGAAAGCGTCAACCAGTAGTGGTGTTTCAGGTAAGTCAAGCCTTAGAGTGTCTTTCCCCTTCTCCCAGGAAACAATAGATAAAGGTGTCGCCCTGAGAATTAAATATCACGGCATATCCTACAATTAATTTTACAGGTCAAATATTACAAATAAATGTCATTTCATTCACAAGTATGAATATAGAGTAAATAATTCAGTCTCTCTATAACAATAAAGAGATTGGCTGAAACAAAAAAATCTCTTACCAAATATTTCACAAACATAGCATATTCACAAATACAATTTCTAATGCTGAGACATGTGTGTCATACCAAAATGGTGTGCAATAATGTACGGCCAATCATATACTACTAAATACGCAACATTATCATTACCAATGTCTCGGTACGAAAACAACTTACTAACAAAAAAATGCCTTTATACTTTATAATTTAATGAACCATATATTCCTGTGACGATCGCTCTAGGAAGAGGATGTTTAGAAGGCGAAGAAATCGACATGTTTTGCTAGCGTACTTCCGAGGTCCTTCCAAGGACAACAGGACAACAAATACCAAGTACGGTACCGTAAAGGCTTAAGTACTTACCAACCGCAACTGGTAACCGAAATGCCAAGTTCAATAACTTCTTATGGATTTTAAAGAGAGAAGAAAATTATCTTCCAACAGACTTCAAGGCATCTGTCCGTTTTCAACTAACGTTAAACGTTAATGCATCAGAATTACGCCATCTGACTTTCTCAACTTTGACATTTGACTCCCGATTAGAGCTTTACTGGCTCATTATCCGAATGTACGTTGAGGAAGAATTAAGATTTTTTATTACACATTGCCATCAGTTCAAAAACTGTTTGCATGTCCTAAACATTGTATTGAGTTACATTTCAAGATGAGCATTTTATCATTTTATCATTCGAATAATGAGCCAGTAGAAAGCTCTCATTGATTGAAGTGTAATGCATGTTTTTTGCTCGGGAGGTGGTGGTGATCTTTCCTCCGCTGTACGGCGAGATTTGGCGCCGACCTACCCTTGGCTAGCGGGGTTTTCCCCAACCAGGTATCTCCCACCAGAGAGGAAGGCTTCGCCTGGTGTTGATCTGAGAAACCACGGAAAGTTACCTATCAGAGCAGCCGGCCACTAGAATTCTCCTCCAGACAGCGACTGAATTCGACCTTGCTAACAAGCTAGTGTCGAAAATCCTGAAGGGGGTCTAGAACCTAGAACCTCCTGGTCAGAGGGACTGCAATGATATCAGTTGATGGCTTGAGCCATCTCTCCCGGAAGAAAGCTCTCATCGTGACGGGGGAATGTCAAAGTTTCAAATTTCCGTATCAGAAGATATTTTATTGTTCCGCCGCACATTCGTTGCTGTATTTCTTGTATCAGCTACAAACGGATCCCAATATTTTCACTGTCGTACTCAATACTCGATAAAATGCTTTATTCTTCTGGGGTATGACAAAAAATGGAATTCAATTTTAATTCATTGTTTTCGTTGTTTGTTTGTTTTTCGCATGAAACCGAACTCAGACAAATTAAACATTGGAAAGTTGTTTCACAAGTCCGTAGAATCGAATTTGACGCCAGGCGAACTTGAAATGTTTACTTCTCCCCCTCTTTCTTCTCCACGTGAGTACGATTGCAATCTACGATAGGCAAGTAGGTACCCGCGTAGGCAAAATTGCCCACAGGCAGAGCGGTATGTGCATTTTCGTCTTAAATTTCGGGGCGGAATCAAAGTTGAATTTTCATCAGTAGTTCATAACCATAACATATCATCAATATGATAACCAAGAAGAATGCTGACTTGTATGGAAACGAGCTTGAGCTCTGAAGCTTGATATTAAATTAAATGGTTTATGTTATTAGATGAAAAGAAAAAGAATCTTGATGTAAATTCTGATATTGAAAAAACTAAAAAATATCCTACATTGAATTAATTCACTATATTAAATCTATCATGGAAAACTATCAAACATTATTAACTTTATATTGTAACAGAAATGTACTAATTTTACCTACCCAGGGCAAGAAACAGATCTGTGGGTTGCCATTGGAAACTTCAGAAATATTTTAGGTTGTACTTTCCTCTGTTTTATATAATAAACAGCTATGTTTTCAGATTCTGTAATATTAAGTATGTTAATTATTAGAATAATACTATACAAAACTAGTAGACTGACATCACTTTGCAGCAGCCCTAGTCTTGAAATTAATTTTTATATAATAACTACAATAATCTCCCTAATTTTCTACTCTAAGAAACTCATTCAGTGAACTATGCTTTAACATAATACTTCATGTATCACAATAACATGAAATTTATTTTCACAAATAGGTAAAATCAATTTATTACAGTGCAATAGCAATAGAACTGCATGACATCCTTCTTCATTTAATCTTTTTTCCTTCAAATATTTTGAATAATGATCACACATTAAAAATTATTAATTTTCCATCACATGGAAATTATAAAAATGTAAGAATGTAATTAGAGAAAATTCAGAGTAATATTGTTATAACTTATAAACTGCTGAAATGTTAAATAATGTTAAAGACTTACTTGCTTAGAAATGAGAAATTAATCCAGAGAGGAAGAGAAAGGAAAGTTTTAAGAGGCTAATGCAAATCAAATTGTTATAATTACTTTGAGTACACTCTCCCTTACATTCTGCAGTCTGAATAAAATCAGGAATCATCCACAATGCAAAGCCAAGAACTTCTTGTCCTATTTGTCGAACTAGATAAGATCGGCAAGACAATTGTGATATAGAAAGAAATAATTTGATATGTGATGGAAGATCTAATAAATCTTTTCCATTCATCTGCAATAAAGGAATGCATTTTTTGGTCACTTTTTCAGTTCATACTCTATCAAGTAATTATTATTTCAGATAATTCAGGAAAATAATAAAATATATGGTGAATGAAGATATGAACACTTGAAAGAAATATTTTCATTGATTCATATGAATCTGTGCATTTTTGCATTTTGCATACATCCCCATTTTTCTATTTATAAAGAGAAAAGAATGTGCTATTTTATGCAAATAATTGCTTCTTTCATATTATAATATCAATCTGTATTATTTTACTTTCTCGTCCTTACAAAGGTACTTATTTATTTCACATGAGTATTATATTTTTCTATTAATTTGTTCATTATCATAGTACTCATTCAGATTAGCTAATGAACAACATTAAAAATTATTACTTTTTATTTATAAATTGGAATGGTTACTTACTTCTGGTTGGGATGCTCTAAGTCTACATTTCCCTATTCGGCGCCTTTCAGCAGGTTGCTTATGACAACTTACACATGGACCCCAATCTTCCCACTCAGTAAACACATCAAACTGAATTTTCTTTGACAGTAATTCTGGAAGACGAAATGCCATAGAAGAGTGTAACATATTATTTGCAGGTTGCAACCATTGAACTTTGTAATTGGCCCATTGTGTTAAATTGCCCACTGTTGGTAGGTGTCGAGATGCTAAAATTGCTGCAGAAAGAATTTTCTTATAAATATAAACTTCTTCGAAAGAAGTTTAGAATTTTGAAAACGATTTCAAAGTCATGTTTAATATATAATAAAAACATGCGTACTGTTTATCAAGTAATTGTATTTCAATTCTTTCCCAATTCCTTCTTGTCCATGGCAGAAGTAAATACCTTCGTCCTTCTGACTTATATTTTGAATTACCAGTGTGTGATCTGGCGTGACAAATACTCTATTGGACGTTAAATTTGTTGCCATTCCCAGTTCCACCTCCGAAACGTTATTGTTTAGAGGATTGTTCATTTTATACCAGATTTTTGGTAATTCGTCATCTTCCTCGTTGCTGAAAATAAAAAAGCATTATATAAAAGCATAACATGTTCAAAATATATTTAAATTTAATCACTTATTCATAACATCCAACCAGTAATGACACGCAAGAAGAATTTTCTCGCCGTACTGCACATCCACAATTTTGAACTCGTCTCTCTTTATACTGAGAGGACGATTTCTTTCGCGGCATTTCAATTCCGTGTGAGCTGAATCCGACGTTACATTGATACAAATTAAACACAGTCCCACAAAGACTACTCCTCGAGCCATTGCGCCCAATTTTGATGCTGCAAGTGCGAAAGATATTTCAATATCATGGTCACCTGCGAGTGTTGTTTTTTGTTTGTTTGTCGAAATAAGTTAGTCTCAAAAATTGATTTTCAGCTGGAAATTTAACTGGAAATTTTAACTTAAAATTTTTAAATTAAAAATTTTAATTTAATTTAACTTAATTTAACTGGAAATAATGCATTTTTCTCTGAAAATGGTTGTTTAAAATTAGCAGCACCTCATTAATCATTCGAAGGCCATATTATTTCAATGTTCAGAAATCGTACAGTTCCCTTGTAGTTGAATTAAGGTAGTAGGTGTTGGGCACTTGTGAGACAAACGTTTTCATAGACGCGACAAATCACAATGCTCAAATAGGAAATGAGAGCTAAGAAATAGATATAAATAAAGTGAGGGTACTTATTCCATTGGCAGGTTAATGAAAAAAAGGAGTGCAATGTTTTTGTTTTAAATTGTATAAATTGTATTAAAATAAGGTTATGCCTCATGACCAAGAGTGTCTTGTAGAACGAAAAAACTTGAAATGTATTGAAAAAAATTGAAAATGTGCAGTAATTAGTCTATTGTAAAACGTACACTATAATTGGAACTTGTTATGCAGAAAGGTACCATCTCACCAAATCACAATTGAGTAATCAATCATATTTTAGTAATTGGCAGCAACGCGTAGGAACAAGTCGAACTTACGTTTTGCAAAATATAACAAACCCTCATATAGCCTACATCATTATGAGTTTTACAAAAACTGTGGCACGGTTCTTTTTCACCTTCTCGCCCTTTCTTCATAAGAAGATAAAGTATTGTAATCGTGCGCCGGAAAACGGTGAATTTTCGACAGAAAAACTCATTGTAAAGCCCTGGTAACGAAATAGTGGATCAATCATGTTCTTGTATATAGTAAATTACTTCCTCTAACATGTGTAGCCATAAGCCATGTTTTGTGGATCCTTGACTCCGAAAAACCGATTGACGGCAAAACGTCTATCTTTCCGACGGTCAACGCTATCGCCTCGACCATTCAGACGATTTTCTCCATAATTGATATTGTCCGATCGATCTGAAAAACCAGAGGTTCTGCGACTTTAAAACGAATATTTTTATTTTTTTTAGGAGAGGGGGGGATTTTATATGATGCCTTAACATTTTCTAAAACATGGTTCCAATTTGTTTTATTTTACTTTGTCCTCCGATTGCGTAAAGAATGCTTTCAAAAAGCGGTTTTGAAAATAGGAAAATTTCACAATTTCTTTAGTTTCTTCCTACAGTTACAATGTTGAAGATAAAAGATTTTTTCTTACTTGAATCTGTTGTTCAAAGATAAATCTTGAAATAAGGTTATTAACAATTTTTCGAAAATAAGAGTAGTTTTCGTGTTTATTTTGCGCAAAATTTAGAAAATGTTTAAACAATTATTTTATCAAAAAGGTCGCCAATTTTTTCTTTATTTTTTTCCGTTTCGTACATATTGAAGGAAGATAAAAAAAATTGGTGCTGCTGTTATTTTCGATATTCAACTCTGTATTTTTAAAAGTACAATAGTGGTGATATGGATTTTTTTAAAAATAAAATCTGTTCTAAAAAATCAGATCGTTAAATAAGTTCATGCAATTTAAAAAAACAAGTAATTTTTTGCGTAATTTCTCTTTGAAGTTAATGTAATTTATCGAAAAATTCTCAAAAATGGCTCCAAATTTTCTCCCTGGATAGAATAAAGGACGCTTCAAAAATGGCATAGGTTTAATTTTCGTTTACCTATCTGAATTTTCGAAAATTGCAAGAGTTAGAAATAAACTGAGAAAGTATATGCTGTTAAGCTCCACTAGTTTTTCTTCTATAAACCCTCATTCCTAATGCAAAGAAATTCCTAATGCTAGATGAAGTAGATGTTTTGGGGTCTCCTCGTGATTTCTATATTGAGGACAAGTAATGATAGTAAAGTATTTCGTGTCAGCCAAATGAATACTGAATCCCGATGCGGAAGCCTACGTTTTTAGAAGTATTATTTCTTTCGTGTGTTACTTTTACTGAAACTGTAACCTAGTATGCGTGCATTAGAAGTGCTCTGGCTCTTTTTTTCAAATTTATTTCAAATTATGGATGGAATTACAAAATTTAGTTGAGACAAAATTAACTATAAATTTGCATTTATAGACTTACAACCTAAATTAATATAACATTTAGCTAATGCTATACTAAGTTTGATGAAGAAACTCGCTTGTTACCCTTTATGATGGGACACATATTTGGTCAGACACTAGGCACCAACACACTTGCGGGCTCCTCGAAAATGAGTATGCGAAAAAGGCTACAGGCTAGTTGCTGCACCCCCCCCCCCCCCGTACGTTTCAGCATTGCCCCGGGCCCAAAATTGTCAAGCTCCGGCACTGGGTGTGACATGACGACAAAGTGTGCAACTCTAACGGAAAGTTCCTCTATTCCACAAACTTGAAATGATCAAAAATATCAATTCAAGTGTGTGAAGTTTAAGCTTATTTAATTCTGTTGGAATTAACGTTCGAAGCAGCAACTCCTGTTACGGTGCTACTTGCTGGCCGCATAGAGAGAAGAAGGATGATAACAGTGAATTTCACAGTGTTGGGCCGTCGAACGATCACACAGCGCGCATTTTCTTTCAAATCTCTCCGCTCCCCCACCCGCCTTCGAAAAAATTAAAAAAGTAAACGTATCAAGAAATTATGAGTTATTTTATTTGAAAAAAACAACAACAACAAAAATTATCTTTAATCTAGAAAAAGAATTTGGAAATATATTTGGTCTTACAACGCTAAAAAATGTTGTGTTTAGTGTGTAATTAAATTACATGTTAAATAAATGAAGTAATACACATGAATTTCAGTAGGACCTATTTTAATGTTAGCGTCATTGATTCATTTCATTGAGTCCTACCTTATAAGTAATGACTATAAAACATTTAAGGTAAAAAATAAATTGAAAATTGTTTGAAATATCAGGCAGCCCCGGGTTCGTTTTCCGGTTGAGCCAAGACTATAGTGCGCGTTTTCCTCGCAATGTACCAGTATTTGTTGCTGTGTGTCGATGAGAAAATTCACTTTTCAGGTTGAGAAGACCGGAATACGGCGTGGGGATGTCTACGTGGTAACCACATGTCCCCCTTAACCCATGCCCGCGAGGCAGGGACGTCGCCGGTAGGCCTTATCCCGTTCACGGACTGTCGCGTTAATTCATACATACATGAAATATCAGACTACTGTACCTCAACTTATAAAATTACGATAATGATTTTCTAGAGTTCTAATTTCTTTTTAAATTATTTAATATTTTTTCCCATCAGTCCCATCATCGAGCTCCTTGACTTGCAGGGCCCCAGGCTATCGCCCGGTCTGCCCATACCTAGCGCCATGGCAGGTAATACCAAATAGACGTGCGGCCCAAGAATGCAACAAAGTGGAACCCAAAAACGAAAATCATCGGAGGATCCTGAACGTCAAGCGAAAAAGTGGTACAAAAAATACTTATAATTACGGATTTCTTACAGAACTAAAGGATAACGAATGTTCGAAGATACAACAAACACTCAGAACTTTTATCAAGAAACTTGTGGTTCTAAAACATCACACGTACTTTCTCGCCATTAGTAATGGTTATGTAATACTATTTATACCACAAATTCTCTCCGAATCAACACGTCTCAGTCATTTTTTTAAAAAACTTTTTACAAATCGTAGAACATTTGGTGCGAAAACTAAATATTTTCAAACCAATGTCAACACAAATTCGACAAAATTATAACTGCTGAGACGTAATTCACAGAACTTCAGCTGCTGTCTCGCGGCGCGGAACGTCACTGTTGCATTCCCATCTAATATTAACTGAAGGCTAGCCATTTCTCTCATATATTTCAAATAGGTTTTAAAGAATTTCTAAAAGATTAATTTTCAAAAGTATAACAAAAATGCTCGAATACAATCAACAAATATATTCGTAATTATAATTAATGGACGTTTGTGATAAACGAATATCTGGGCAAACCCGGGCTACTTGAGCTAATATAAGAATGATTATTAAATGGCACGTGTTGCAACTTACTGCAGGATTTTCGAACCAGAAGTATGATTGATTGATTGATTGATTGACGATTCCGGGCGACTCAACTAAGGTCACGTGAGTGTAGTGAATGTTTTTATAGCGTTATCTTCCTCTGCCGGATGGTGACAACCGACCTGTTCCTTGGCTTGCAGTGTTTTCCGCAACCAGGTGTCTCCCACCAGCGGGGAGCCATCCCAGCCGTGACAAGCACCCGACTGGACTCCCGGCATTTGTGGTGGTGTAGTATACTTAAGTGTCAGTGTGTGTAAGCAAGGGGTGAGCAAAGGACAATGAAGAAGGAAAGATAGCGCGCGATCCGTTGCCCGTTTTTTAGGATACTGCTCCGGCATTTGCCTGGTGTTGATCGAAGAAAAATGGAAAACTGTACGTCGAAATACTATAACGATCAGAACAACCGGTCGCTAGAATTCTCCTCCAGGCAGCGGCTCACCTAGCTATCTAGTTAGTATCGAAAAACCTGCCACCAGGACCTCCCGGCCAGGGGCACTGCAGTGACATCAATTGATACACCGAGCCACGCAAGCAGGTACCAGAAGTTCGAAAACCTGCGTTGCCCGGTTCCGCCAGCCGCCTCGCCGGAGCGCGTGCCCGCGGCTCGGCGCCGAGAGGCAGCGGCCGCAGAGGCCGGGGTGGCGCCCGCGCCGCGCCGGGCCGCGCCGCGCCGGGCCGCGCCGCGCCGCTCAAATGTCAAAGGCTGTGGGCGGGCTCCGTTGCGCCTCGCGCTGCGATGCGCTGCATGCCAATGCTGCCTCCAGGCCTTCCCGGTAGCGCGCGGCGCGGAGGGACGCCGGCGCGACGCCCCCGCCCGGCTGAGACGACGTACCGCCCCCGCACTGCCCGGGAACAGGGTAGCGGGAAGGATTCGCGCCGAAACCATGGGTGTCGTAGGTGGGGCTAGTGGTATAGAAGGCATAGGGTGAAAATGGAACTCTCCACACTTCAGACTTTTCTGAATACTGAGTGCAATACCTAGGTTCCGGGCTTTGATTCATTTTTAATCCATGCTAATATAATTCTTCATAATTTTATTATTTCAATATTGACTTCCATACTTGAGAGAATTTCTCAGATTGATTTAATTTAAATTATTATCGACTTACATATATATATATATATATATATATATATATATATATATATATATATATATATTGTTTTGTTAATATTTAAATATATAATGGGTATTTGCAGAAAGGGAAAGTTATAAGTACTCGTAGTTGCAAAAAAAGATGCCGATATTTTGTCAGAAAACAAGCTTTGTGAGACGATTGATTGACGGAAAAGTTGATTTTGTTGCTCGTATGAACACGGGTGTCCAAGGAGGAAACAACGAAACTTTAAAATAAGCTCTTAGGTCGGTTGTAAGCATATTTTGTCTAAAAAACTCCTTCGAGATATCGAATGGTTGATCCCATGGTTGAGTTCCTCCGGCACACCGACTTTTGCTCGTGCGCAACACCAGTTTGCGTCACGAACCACTTGACCACAGCACGGGCACTTATGCACAGCACGTATGAAAAGCCAGACCAGACCCTGGCCGATATGTTGCATGGAGAGCGAGTAGTGTTGAGAAACATTTTGAAATTGGTACAAAGTGACATTTCTACCGGTAACCAATAAAAAATAAGACGATGAAGGTGTATAAGATGCAATATTTAAAAGAAATGCTTCATAAATCGGTTTCAATGTCTTGTAACGAGGTGATAGTTTTGGTATCTGGCTGCATTTAAAATTCCCTCTAATACTGTGACGAAAACTACAGTATAAAGCTCATTGGCCAAAGTCGGATACGATGAGGAAGAGCCTTCCCTTTGAGCCACAAAAGCACTCGAAAGTTGGTTTGAAAAAATACTTTCTATGCAAACAGTTGCAGTTCAGAAACATAAATACGCCAGACACTTACGACACCCAGGTCAAGCTGAAGCTTACTGTCGGAAAGGCGAAGCTTACAAAAAAACGGCCCAGGAAAATACAAATACAACACAAAGGAAAACGTTTAACAGATCAAATGTCAGTAGTGCAAGGGGTTGAAGTGAAAATTAGTGCTGCTGAAAATTTGGAGAAAATCTTGATTATACTATGCTGCTAAATATGACAGTAAATAAAATAATGTCTATGGTCACTAACATAAATATAAACATTCTTGTCTTTCCTGTATAATAAAAGGTGACTAATTTAAGTCTTTTGTGCTCAGTTTCAGATGTCAGAAACATAACTTTTCATGACTAATGTTTTTAAATGTTTATCATTTAATTTAAGAGCGTAATTATTTCTGGTTGTAATCAATTTAAGTGGTTGAATCATTTCTCATTAAGTGCGTAAAACGTTGCTTTTCGTGCTGAATAGTGTCTAATTTTATAATCGTGTTGCCTATTTTAGGTGCCTAAATCATCACTTTTTTTGTTCCTAAAATTCCGAGGTCCAATAATAAGCGATTTATTTGGGGGACAACAGTTCCTACATAACCTTAGGGTTATTAGTCCCGTAAATGTAGTGCATTTATATCGCGGGAGGTAGCAATGATTTTCCACCTGGATGGCGAGATCCAGCGCCGTCCTACACTCCTGCTTGCTTGTTTTTCGTCATTCGAGGAATCGCCCAACAGTGGGGCACCGCCCCCAGCCGAGACTAGAGTTCCCGACTGGATTCCTGGCGAGTGTGGTAGTGTAGGGCATGTAAGTTGAAGTGTGTAAGTAAGGGAAGAGGATAGGACAAGGCAGAGGAAGAGAACGCGCACGGTTCCCTTGTTAGGGTACTGCTCTCGACTTAGCTATTTAGCTAGTGTTGAAAACTTCCCACCGTCGGGACTCGAACTCTAGCACCTCTCGATCAGAGGCACTACAGTGACATCCATTGTTGTCTTGAGCTACCTAATCCTCTACCTGACATGCCTGGCATATACAGAAGAGCCGTTCAGCCGATTTTTTCTGAATTCATATTCATCAATCGATCTAAACGAACACGAGGCCCTGCGAGTTTGAAGTGGATTTTTTATTTCTATTTTGGAGAATCGTTTTCATAACACCTTAACATCGGTCTGTCTGTCTGTGGTCAACGCTAGCGCCAAAACTATTGCCTATTGTCTCCCAAATCCTCGTTCTATTTAATAGAACTTATAGGTCATGCATGTTTTAAATGGATATTTTGATTTTTGAGGGCACTTTATATGAAGCCTCAAAAAGAGTTTCAAAATTTTCTCACAAATAGCTGCAATTTTTTTATTAAACTTTGTTCTCAGATAGCCTAAAGAACACTTAAAAGAATGGCGCAGGTCTCATTTTAGTTAATCTCTGGTTTTCCCAAAAATGCAAAAGCTTTTTTCCGCGTCTTCCTGCAATATTGAAGATTATATTTTTCGTAAATGGAATCTGTTCTTCAAAGACAGATCTTGAAATAAGGTCATGTTAATTTATTCGAACAGTTTTCGCGTAATTTCTCGTGAAATATAGGCAATTTTCAAACAATTATTTTCTTAAGAACAGCTCCAAACTTTTTATTTGAAGTTCCTCCTCGTGTGTATCAAAGGACGGTAAAAAACTGGCACTGGGCCCATTTTCGACAAACTCTCAGTATTTTTGAAAATTTCAAAAAATGAACATTGCAAAATCATAATATTGAAGATATATATTTTCGTTCTAAATGTAATCGTTCTAAAAACTTATATTTTTTAAAATAACGAGTATTTTTCGCGTACTTTCTACTTGAAGCAATTTATAAAAAAACCTTTTCTAGTAAATGGCTCTAAATTTTTTCTTTACATTTTTTTACACGGATAGAGAAAAAATCATGCAAGTCTAATGAACTCTTTGGATTTTTGAAATCTGCGTGCTGGAAATAATGGGAGACATCATTATTAAGCGTCGGCAAAAGTACGCAGGGCTGAGGGACTGCATGGTGCAGTGGTACAGCTCTTAGAGAGTTAACTCGATGGATAATCTGTCTACATTTACACGATTCACCTCATATAATGCTCTTTCCGTCCCCATCGAACCGAACTCACAAACAAGACTTTCAAATGCAATTCACTTCCTGTGGGCAAGGTCACGAATTAGTACACGAATGGCCATCAGATCGATTTCGCGCATGTGGCGGCTGTTAATCCGCATCCGTCGGCCGTTAACGTGTTCTCTGATGAGAAGAAGAGGTTAGCAAAGTTTAAGGGAATGGTCCCATACAAGCGAAGTAAACGCATTGTTATTACAAAGAGACAGTTATTAAAATAATCTCTTCATGCCTTAAACAGAAATGAAACACCTGTCAGAAGAGCGACTGTAGATGTCACTGTTCTCAGAAATCTGACAATCTGTTCTGTTGCAGGAAGATGTTGAATCCACATGATCTCTCTTCCGCTTCTCATTCTATTACAATTGAAAATTTCTAGACATGTTGGGTTGAGACTCTGTGTGCAAAGTATAGCTATGCACGAATCCTACATAATTATGATAATTCATTTCATTATTGTATCAGTTCTATGTGAATGGCCGCCAACACCCCGGTAGGAATATTGTTCTAAAGAGAAGAATCCTATTAAAAAATGCACCTTCCATCCTGGACAAATCGCGCTTAATACGCACTGTTAACGATAGAAGACATTTGCAGGGTTTTTTGTTTTTATTAATAAAATTTTTTCATCTAAACTTGTGCTTGGCTCCCTGTGCAGAAAGACGAATAGCAAAGAAACCGACTTGTGTTATACTGACATAATAATAATGAATATGAATTATTGTGTGTGATACGTCAGTGAGTGATCGTAAATAAGTTAATAAACTTGCAGTTTACTATCAGAACATTAGCATAAATGTAGACAGAAATATAGCGTACTACTTTGTATAAGTAGCTGTAGATAACATTCAGAGCATTGCCCTTTCCCCGCGACTTGTTGCTTTCTTTCTAATCGCATTAAGCTGTTAGTGATTATAATCTGATTACTCACTCCACTACTCATATCAGGAAGTTGATAAGATATTTTTTATTATTTTTTGATATATATGAATTTTAAATACGCGATATCAGTCATCATATTCAATAGAAAATCAGTACACAAAGAGGCACGAACATCAACATTCAATTATTTCAAAGACACTATTTGTCCAACGAGAGAACGAAGTGGGTGTAAACTGCCACGTAGGTAGGTAGTCGCTAATTGGCTGCGAGACCGCGACACACATTCTTCCTCAGACATTAAGTATACGCGTAATAAAATAGTTCCATACAATCCAAGTAAATTCTCGTAAAACAGTAGAAAATCATATGTAAGCGTCTCAAATAAGTTTAAATTTACATTATACGATATGTGTTACGTGTATGATACGTGTTACTTTAAAGGAAAGGGGTAAACGAAGATACATACTAAGCGGAGAAGTGTCAATGTAATGGTGGGAAGCGTAACACGTGTGCTTGTAGCGCAGTGAATCTATTTGAGTTGTGAAGAATGAATAAGCTAAAAGAAACCCGCATTACAGCATCAAGATCGGTTGTTTAAAATTGTGGGCAAGTGATTGTTTACGTGTCATGGCTATTGAGTGTATTCTGTGTAGTGCATTTTCATTAAAATGCCTTGACTGAACAATGATCTCCATCGCCGTCAACGTCCGAAATTGTAGAACTTCCGCGAGAAAAGCCGACAGAATGGCGTGGTGAAACAACCTCTGTTTTAAACTTATATTAAAAGTATTTAATTTATTAGGCAAGAAGAATACAGAACCTGCAATTGATAGAAGATGGAGCCATTGTCAGATTCAGAATGAACGACCTATGTCATATGCGAGATGGCCTGCTCGCGTTTTTGTGGTGTGTAAAAAGTTTTGTGTCATCTTACCGACAGTAATAACTAAAATAATAAATAATAATAACAACTTTAGAAATAATATGCTGACTAAATACATTATTATCTTTACGAGTGCTACGATGTCTATCTCGAATTATCAAGCTGTCGTCCGTTTCCCTTGAGCATTTTGCACATTGCGATTGTAGCGTATTATGCAAAGAGTGGATGAATTCGAGATCGCCAGCAGCCATCGCCGACAGCTGGTAAGATGACAGCTCACATCAGTGTCCCGGACCACGCGCTCAGCGGAGGGATACAATCTGATTTGTTTACATCTACTTCATTCTCTCGTTGGACAAGTATTGTTAACAATACTTCACAGTTTTTATATTCATTCTGTTCTAGATGTTTGTATTTCCTCATCCGCCACGCCGTAGATACAGTGATCTCCATTTGAAACATTCATTTGATAACTACTTTCGCAAAACTAATGATTAAGGAACGGGTTGTCATGTACGAGTAAATATATACTTTTCCAGGAATAAGATACTGGCATTCAATAATATTTTTTAAAGTTTTCAAGACATTCTGAATGAATTTGAACCACTTTTGATTCGCATACTATTTTGGTATTAATGCATATTTTTACATATTTTACCTATTACTACACATTTCTTACATATTCATTACATTTTAATGTCAATACGAAACATTTCTGAGACGAATTTGCCAAATATGTTACTAGAATCATTTTTCTTATAAAGCATTGAAAATTTCTGCTCTTCTCTGACCACCGGGCCTTCGCCGTGAATTGTCAAAATTACCCCTACCTCACCTCCCCCATTGCTTCTCGGAAACCGTCTTCTCGGAATAAATGAAAAGGGGTTGTTTGCCAAGCAGAAGTAATCTCAACAACATGCTTGTTGTAAAAATTGAGGTAAAATATGTTAAGATCTTTAAAAACCGCACCCAATTTATTTTCGATACCCGCGTCATATTTTCATATCTCCCCTGTCCTACCAGGAATATGAAGACAAGACGTTGCTGTTTTTTGCTAGTATAACATGTTTTAATAAGTTAATTAATAATCTGCAAACATATATAAAGTTGCTCTTCCATAATGCAACACTTAAATAGGCAATATTTCATAGCGGGCATCCTCTTCCTTGGAGACTTGCTAGCACACGACGTCAGCTGGATTGTGACACACTGAGTATGGAAATAGTTCTCGCAATTTGAGAATAAGCGAAATATCCCAATCAAATACTTTAAATAAGAATCATACTTCACATGATTTCAGTAGAATGTATCCCGATTCTATACTTCGATTTTTCTAGAGTGGCCGACGGCATTAGGTCATTGTAACACCTCCTTATAAAATGAATCCTTTTAACAGTGGTAAGCGCATTTCTGAGGCCACAAGCCCCGTTGAGAAGGACGGTCGCGAATTAGTTAAAAATATTCATTTTATAAGGCAGAAGGTGTAACGATGACCACTATAGAAACTAGTGAATCTAAAATAGCACGTACTTTCTCGCCCGTATTTTCACGCAAAATTTCACGAAAAGTACTGAAATTTTCGAAAAATTGTACATGACCTTATTTCAATATCTATCTTTAAGGAGCAGATTTCATTAAAAGAAAAAATATCTATCATTAATATTTTAATAGTAGGACGACTCCGAAAACTTTTAAAGTTTTGCAATTTTCGAACAATTATGATTTCTGACGAACATGAGATCTGCACCATTCTCTTAAACGTCCTTCACACACGGAACACACACACACACACACAAAATCAAAAACGTTGAATACATTTTTTTTTTAATTTGGAAAATGTCCCACAGTTTTCATGTAAAGTTCTCCCCAAAATTAAAATATCGGTTTCAAATTCAAGAGGCAGGACATTAGCCGGATTGATTGAGAAATATCAATTTTGGAGAAAATCGGCTGAACGGTTTACCCGCTAGCGTTGTTCACAGACGGGCAGACGTTTCTCTGTCAATCGATTTTTCGGTATCAAGGACCCACAAAACATAGATTCTAGCAACATCACGTGTTAAAGGATTTTTTTCTAAATTTAGAATTGGATTATATCCATTTTTTCGTTATTATACGAGGGCCCTGTCATAAGAGTTTTCGGCCGAAAATTCGCCGTTTTTCCGCATGACATAACTTTCTCTCTATTCCGTAGCGAGAAGGTAAAATCGAAGCACAGGCCGAGATATTTGCATTCTTCAGTCAAAATCCCAATTGTTTCACTGTTTTTTTAAATTTATTATATTATATTTTTTAATATATATTATATAATATATTGAGTCCGCGCCCGCACCCTCCTCCTGAAGTGAATGTCTACATCCGCCTCAGTTCTAAATGCTCGTATTTTTTTCTCTTCGTTATGAAAACAAGAAATGCTTACATAAGTACATTTATAGATATTTTCGTACTTTCACCGCGAAGAAAAGGTTCGGACCTGGTGGCCGAAAGCGATTTTGTAACTAAAACGGGCAGCGAGAGACCGAGAGGAAGATAAAAGCAACGGATGTCGCAAGGAAATGACGCATTGTGGAATGTCCACTTCCCCTCTCTGCCAGCAAACATCTGCGCTGCAAACTTTCTTCCGTCTTCGAATGACGATCGTAGGTGGCTATGACGAATGTGGGTAAGAGGGGGCCAAGTTTTTTGTTAGGAGGCAAGAAGTTTTATCAGTATTTGCATTATTAAATAAAAATACCTAATCTTTTCTATTAAATAAAAAAATATCTAATGTTTTTAATTCAAATCGAATATATTTTTGTTAAAATTTAATTTCAGAGTTACATTTTGTATCATTATTTTTATTTTTGTATTTCTTACCCAATTTCTACATGGGAGAACAATGGACCATCTGTCATGTACACAGATCTTGTGTCTCCAAGGACTGTGTTGAAGACTGGCTTCTTTCCCTTAATCTTCCTTCTTCTTTTTCTTGTTCTCTTCATCTTCTTGTTATTTTATTCTTCCTCTTCACAGAATGTACGTACGTGGTCGTGATGGTTGCCATCATCCGCTTTACTAATATGCACAGAAATTACGCAAATACCAGTATTCCGAGACCCGCTCAGTTATGACGCATAGAGACCTTTCAGTCTTCTGTACTTATCGAGAAGAAATAGAAGTTAACCAAGAATAAACAGAATGTTGAAGCGTAGCCCCTCCCCCACCCCTCCCGAAAAAATTAAAAATGTGAAAGTTGTATCAAGAAATTATAAGTTATTTTATTTCAACAAAAGAACAAAAACTTTCTTTAAACTAGAAATAGTTTTGGAAATATACTTTAAATAATAGTTTTATGTAAAAGTATTTAATGAACAAATACAATTTCTATGGTCATCTTAAAACGCTACAAAGTTTTGTTATGTTAAGTTAGTGTTTAATAAAATTACTTGTTTAATGCATGACATAACAAATATGAATTCACTCTAAACTATTTTCATGTTACCATTTCATTTTACTTTATAAGTAATAATGACTATAAACACATTTAAAGTAAGAAATTAATTGAAAATTTTATAAAATATCACCTTCTACACCGCGACATATAAAATTACGCTAACGATTTTCTCGAGTTCTAATTTCTTTTCCATTATTGTAATAATTGTTTCCCATCAGTCCCATCACCGGGCCCCTTGACTTGCAGGGCTCCGGGCAGTCTGCCCATGCCTAGCTCTAGCACCGTTAGTTGAATTTCTTTGAGGGCACCCAAAATATTTGCACTTCATTCTATTCAACTTATGATATCTGATCGTGGTTTCCTTGATTTAATCTTCATGTAACAAAGAGCCTACTATACACATCATCACTTGGAAAGTACAGTCTAATATTTTGCCATGTGCTCATTGAAACACTGAAAACCAACTATAGTCAATGGTGTTTAGCAGTCGTGATTATTAAGTACTACACAGAGATTAGATAAAATAATACTTTATACTTTTAAATTTTTAGAGTATTAGACACTTTTATTATTTTTTTTAGAGTATCAGTACTATGTTGCCCGTAAGTTGATAAAATGTTTTCGTCCAATTTCAGGATTCTGAAGTTTATCGACCCACTTTGAAAATTTTCACATTCTTGTACATAGATGTGTACATAACATTAACACATTGTATCATATTAATGTTTGTGGTGTCATCAAAGTACGTGAGATAAATTATTGGCGTGTATGTGTGGGCACGAATTTTACCACGTAATCAGATGCCTACATTCATTGATAAACAGATATCGATGTTTTTTTTTTATCATTTTTACTCTACGTTATGCATGATTATAACTTGTAAAGTACAAGTTATGTCACATTTCCTGAACAACTAGCGAGTAATAGAAGATTTGTTTCAACGCTACGGGTTTCTCAATAATTCCATGCGGAATCAAAACGCACTCAAGCACCGCATTTCTCGGTCTTCGCGCGCGCGCCTAGGCACGTTAATGGAACATGTTTACCAATCGTATCACGATGCATTCAGTTGACCTTGCATTATTTCCCCCTGAGCTGTGCGGCTATGAACATTGGAATTAAGATAAAAATAAATTATCTATGACACACATCTATTCATTATTTTTTTCCTGACCTATTTCATGTCCGAAAATGTAGGTTCAAAACATCTCCTTCCACCAAATCAATCAAGAAAGGAAAATTAATTAAAATTCGTAAATACACGAAGGTGCACGTGAGTACATGTGAATATTCGAGAAACAAAATAGGTAGTCGTACATAATGCTTAAATGTAATGAACTTATGGCAGTATACAAGCGTCTTAAGTTACGCAGTGTGCTATTTATCAAGAATGATCTGAAACAATAAAAAGAATGTCAAATTTTGCAAATTTGTGGACTGAGTAGTTTTCATGCGGGAAATTTTGTTCTTCAGGGCCTGGTAAGCATGGAGTTCTGTTCATTCATGGCTACGTCAACATGGCGGATCAACTTGAAAGTAAGATAATTGAAATGTGTTATTATAATTACAAACCTGCAGTCAACGCTGAAATATGGTGATGTACCCGTGCTATATTACAATTACTTAGTATTATTTTTTCCTTGATAGTTTGCATTTGTGTTCTCCTTGAGTTGAGTGTTTTCCGTGATTGTTTTAGTGCGCGTCTTGCGAAATTTTGAATTTTTGAATATAATGTTATGTTGTATTTGCATTATTTGAGTATAAAAGGTTACAGTAATAAGTAGTTAGTTTATAAAAATCTTCTATGAATGTGAGGGAGTGTGTTATGTAGTTTTAAATCTCCTGGTTTATGTATTTTTTCATTTATAGTTATCATTCATGAGATAAAGTCGATGTTGCATTTTGCTAACAAATGTATGCCTGCCTCTCGCTTTTATATACTTCATTATTTTCTAGGACATTTGTTTGTCCGTCTGAATTTCTTGTACGTATAATAATAGTATTTATGATAAGTATTTTTAGGTTGAGTCAAGGGTATGTAGAGATAAGAGTATTTTCTTTTTATATTCTTCTAATTTGATATTTATATGTCACTTTTTCGAAGGAAAGTTCATCTAGATTTGTAAAATTGGTTTGAGTTGAAATTTCCTTCAACTTTCCAAAGGCATGGAAAGAATGTAATAACCTAACCTGTGAAGTTGAACATTCTGTAGTTATGTATGAAAATAATTGGTCCAGATGAAAGTACTATTCAAAATGACTGTAACATCTAGAAGCAGTTTCTAGAGAATTTAACATGTTAATTAGTGTAATTAGTTGTACTTCTGTTATTTTTTTGTTGATGTTTTGGAGAAGTGACCTAAAGTTCCAATTCTTTGTATTCAAGGCAAATTAACTTACACAAATGTGTAATAAATCATTATATCATACAAAATGTGTTGCAAATACTTTCTTCACTCCCATCCTATGTTACATAAATGAATCCATAGAATTAAATGGTATTTCAATGAGTGTTTCTGTCAATTGTTTTAACTTGCATTATGTTTATTTGATAACTTTCTTTTTAAAGGTAGATAAACCCCTCTTGTATAATTTTTTAAATTTCTTTAAAATATGTGTTGTTAAACAAACTTGAGAAATTTTGTTGGGTAATAGAATTTGTTATTAGAACTATTGCATATATTGAAAGCAATTAGACTTGGCATGTATACCAAACTGTTAACATCTGTGTGTTATATGTTATACGAATCATGTTTAGTCAGTGCTTATTTCATTTGCACTGGTTTACTTCTTTAAACAAACTTCCTTTTAACATACTGAATCAAAAAACAAATTTTACCTGTAACTATGTTTTGCTGTGCTTATTACAGGAATTGCATTGAATTTTGCACACACACACAAATTCTTTCCCCTCCCTTTTTCTTTCCATACTGTTGTCCTGGTAGTGAAATAATCAGTGGCTTTTACCAGTACGAATTACTAAATTTTCCATGTTTTATTTAATACATGCCCTGCTTTATTGTGAAATCCTAAAAATTTGTCATGTGACAAGACTTTAATGAAGAGGAATTCTGAAGGTCAATTTACTCCATAAAATTTGTGATGCTTTTAAAAAAATATAATTCTGTTTGTAAGTTGGAATGGTTTTGCATGATCAAGTTAACTGAGAGTTTGAGACTTATTTTGATGTATTCATGTGTGTATATTTCTTTTGTAGGCGAGTCAGCTGCAGCTTTGTTGAGTTTTAAAAATGGTAGTTTTGGCTGTAAAAGTGAGTTGGATTGTAACACAATGGAGGTCGATATGGATGAAGCGCCCATTCTTGGACCTGCTGCATTGGGACTGCAAAGGGTTGGGGAAGAAATGCCACCTCGACAGCCGACAACTCAACCTGGACTGGTCCTTAATCGTCGGGGAATGGTATGGTTCATTTTCTTATAATTTCAAGCTTGTATAATTTATGAAATAGATTTCTTGCAATTGTAAGTTGTTTTCAACTTGTGTAAGAAAGGGAGAGAAAAATTATTACTATTTGTATTCATGTTATTGTTCTATAGATAGATCAGTAAAATCATTAAACCTGGGAACATCTTCATTCTAAGAACTTAAGAAATGAAATTATTTAATGTGGATGTGCTTTGTGTTACTTTATTTTGAGATTTTAATGTAAGTTAAACCAAATGCCAGAATTATGGAACATGCTACAAAATGCTAATTGTGTTTGGAGGAAACTATGCCAAATCCTTATTCGAAAGGCTAATTTTTGGATAGCAGATTGCATTATCCAAAAATAGGATCTTCCCTTTCCTCATGTTAGGAGTAAAGAAAGTAACCCTTCTTCCAATAATGTTGTGGTTTCGTGGACCACTTGTTGCTTCATGATAACAAAGGGGGGTTATTATTGTTTAGGTAATCATAAAATTTACTTTAGTCCTTTAATTGGATTTATTGCATGGACATTGTATAAACAAAAATAAAATAAAAGCACTGGTTCACAGACTTCCTGATCACGTATTTCTTGATCCTCTACCAGATTTCCACAAATTAAGGCAATCCCTTGCTCTCTGGATACTCAGGCACACTTTTCTCCTCTAAGGATAGGTGATTAGAAGGAAGAATTTTGGAAGAAAGTGTAATTTTAGCAACATAATAGATAATTAGTTTGTAACTTTAAATTCAATTCACTCAATAAGTTTTTGATATTTTCAAGACATCCCTTGCTTTCTTTATTGATTGATTTCTACAGAATGTTGTCTTTTCTTGAAAAAGTGTAGCCAACTTATAGATGCATTGAACAGATTAGTTCCTACAGTTTTTGCAACTACCAGTGGCATTTTAGCAAGAGCCTCTAAATTTGAATAGTTTGGGATCTAGTGGTGATGAACCACTCCAACTCTAGTTTGTTGATTTCAGTAACTGTCTTCTTACCATTCTCGCTATTTCCCCACATCCACTGATTCAAAATTTTGTCTTTGTTTTTTAGTGTTTTTAAAATTTAATTTTTGGTGCAATTACATCGATTCATGATTTTGCGCACCGAGAGATTTTGTTTTCCTTTTGCTTTTATCACTTTAACTTATTATTTTGTAGTAATGTCTTATTTGACAATTTGTGTTTAACACTAACAATACAGAAAAACGTAATTGCCGAAGAATATTAAGTCAGATGAAAATGAAAATGTACCTCTGGGAAGTAATTTATGAGAGACTGATTATTTTAGAGGATTTACTTGTTACACATGAGGAAAATGTTATACCTTCCATTGGGGAAAGTGCACTGGAATTGGGATCCAATTGAGCTACAGAATGTGAAGGGTCTGGATCTCTCAATTCTTCAGTGCAGCTATGACCCAGCTTGGCAGTAGGATTGGTTCCTTAGTTTGTCTGCAAGTGTAAAATGGCTATTAATAGTCAGAAACTGCTTATGTTGGACCTACTGGTGGCTACAAGAACACATCAACAAAATTGAAGACTGCAAATGTGATTTCTTCTAATTTCACCTTAAACTAGTTCAGTTTTGGTATACCTCCTTTTGTTTTCACATTGGATTGATTTCTGTCTTGTACAGGGTTTGCTTTCTACTAGTTCCACTGTATTTGTGAGTCTGATCTAATGCTATATTTATTTTCTTGTAAACAGCTTTTACTGTATTTCAGCCTGCACGTATTCGAAAGAAGAATAGACTCTTTTTTGATGATGATGTGGTCAACACATTACTGCCGCGGTCCACAAAACGTGGTGTGCGAGGATCTCCGAATAAAAAGAATGCAACCACACCAAGCAAGGTGATACAAACTCCAATTAAAAAACAGCATGTTCCACAACCGACATTTAATCAAGAGCCTCCTGCTCCTGCCACCCCGGAGCAACATGAGGCAGCTGGTCCACCAACATCTTCTCCAGATCGCCGTGTAGGCCAGAGGATAGGCATGAGGCTAAGAAACTTATTGAAACTTCCCAAAGCTCATAAATGGGTGTGCTATGAGTGGTTTTACAGTAACATTGATTTGTGAGTTGTATTTTGCTATGTGAATGTTATTTAATGGTACCTTGTTTGAGCCTTGTACCCAAATAAAATTTTATTTTCTAGGCCATTGTTTGATGGAGACAATGATTTTATGTTGTGTCTCAAAGAAGCGTTGCCTCAGTTGCGCACACGAAAACTTACGAGAGCAGAATGGGCAAATATACGACATATGATGGGAAAACCTCGGCGGTGTTCACAGGTAAAATTTTATGAAACCAATGAGACATACCTAATGTTGTGATACCTGTGTTTTTCCCAAATTGTGGACAAGAGTTCTGTGGAAAACGTGAAGCCATTTTCACCATTAGGGGATATTGTTGTTATCTTTTGGAAAGCAGTTATTTATTGAATAACGAGCTGAATTCCCCAGGTAGCTATTTCGAATTTTCAGGAATGTAGAATCTCGTGCCCTTACCACGATTTGAACAACTGTAACTAAATAATATCTTTCTAAATAATTGGCCATCTTTTGATCCAGGATGTTATGTTGGGATTCACCTAAATTTTCAAATAGTTGAATAGGGGTAGACGGAGATGAATAATTTGATAGTGGTGATCATGATAAAACTGATGTTGGATATTTTTTTTCCCCCATTGAAAATGCAATCTAAAGCGTTTGTCTATTTTCTTCAGCTGTTTCCTCAAAATAATTCTTAAAAACAATTTTTATCAACCAATAATGCAATTGTTACATTATTGCTTACAGGAATTATGATCATAAACAATATTACATTAATTGCAGATATATTTATGATTTTTGTTGAACATTCATGATTATGATGTGATCTATTTGGTATATTGAGCATAAAATATTTTTGACAGAGTATGCTTCAATACTTAAATTAGTGCATCCTGACACTAATTCCTTGCCAGGATTTTCAATGGATGAGTTATTGTTATTCTCTACATACCCAGTAAATAATGTGTCAAATGGTCTTTTAAAAGTTGGTATTTTGCATGGTAATATGTGTGAAAAGTACAATGCAATAGAGAATCTTTTTTCACTAGGCTTTCTTTGAAGAGGAAAGAAGGGAATTGGAAAGAAAACGAACGAAAATTCGTTTGTTGCAACAACGTAAAACTGCTGATGTGACAAATTGCAAAGACCTTCCTGAGGAAATTCCTTTACAATTGGTGATTGGCACCAAAGTTACAGCAAGATTGCGAAGGCCACAGGATGGACTATTTACTGGCAGTATAGATGCAGTAGACACATCAAACAATACTTATAGAATTACATTTGAAAGACAGGGTTTAGGAACACATTCAGTCCCTGATTATGAAGTGTTGGTGAGTATGGTTTCTGAGACAATATATAATATGTTCAGGAATAGAATTAGAAATCAATTAAGATTGAATATGTTAATACAATAGAAATTCTAAAAACATCACATTCTTGTCACTTAACTTAATTTGTATTTTGGAGCTAGTTGCAGAAGGCAAATTTTCAATATGGAATACTGTGTATATACATGATGTCCTTACACGTTTTTATTTGCGAGGATACATATCTACTGGTCAAGGGTTTTCCTTCTCTGCAGCAGGATGCAGTGTGGACATGCAGGGATGCTGCATCACTCCTATCTCACTTCTGTTACCACGATGCTGCATATAAACGCTTTCTTGTTTCCACCATCGAAATGCCACAGCTTCCAATCTACATACATTAAAGGGCTAATGAGCACAAAGCACAAGTGACAACTCTTATTTCACTGATGAGTGTCAGGTTTTAACTATTCTCTAGAATGTGGGATATGAAAATTTTGCTGAACTCCTGTGAAGTATTTGTGACGTTAATTAGTAGAGGGCAGAAAATGGAATGAAAACGTTTTACTCTGTACACTACATTTTCAGCATTGAGGCAGCCATGATGCAATAATTTCACTTTTAGAGTTAGGCAGGTTTAACGTAGAGGCCATTTTCCGGAAAACATGGGAAATTGTGAAAAATAAGGGAATTTCATTGCTCTGGAAATGTTGGGTGAACAATCAGGGAATTTTTTAAAGAATTGTTTGAAGTCAGGGAAAATTTTGAGTGGTTGTAAAACTAGATATTATTCCTTTAAAAAATAAGTACAGCGTTTCTTTTTGCTCCATTTCTATCCGAGTTTCCTAAAAATTTTTACTTTAATGGCAAAATCAGAGCCTACAAATTAAGTTGCAGGCTTTCTTTATTATTTTCTTGAAATACTGGTTTTGTGAAATACTCCAAAGCTCTGGAAATTCTGGGAAAATCAGGAAAATTTGCTTCAGAAAATTAATGGCTATTCTGCTTTAGGCATTCTTCAACCTTTGTCATTCTACAAATTGTCTTATTTGTTTTTATCACTATATTGATTTAGAATTCTGAACATTGGTGTTCAGTTCTCTTATCTTCTAAGATGTCATGTTGATAGTTTTCTGCTGCCAATCTTCAACAAAATTTCTTTTGTGTATCCTGCATATGTTACATTTTTAATACTTCTTGATTTTTCAAACTTCAGCATTATTTATAACTTTAGTTTTTTAAGACCTTTGTTGCTGTAGATCTCATGTTGAGAGATCAAAAGTAGTCATAAATTAATTTTTGTAGTTGTAGAGTTGTGTATTTGGAGATCCCCGATCATTTTTCCTAAGATATTTTATTTTTGTCTTCACCTTCTTTTCAGTTTTAAAATTTTGTGATTTTCTTTTGTAGATACCTCTTCTTATTATTCAATTTTCTTATTCTTCTCTTCTACCTTTTATGATGAAGAAAATTTGTATGGAAATTTACGCAAATATTAGTAAGAAGTGAAATAAATAAACAACTCACAATATACAATTCAATCTGTACACTGCACACCTACAACTAATTGTAGTTGGTCAAATGATACTTCTCATTTTACAAATAGTTATTTAAATCTTCATATACATTAAATTAAGGAGCAACAATTTTAAAACAATGGGATTTAAAATTTCTGCATAACTAATTTTCCAATGAGTCCACCAAGTAAATCACTTAATTCAAGATTAAAATACTCTTTCATTATTTAAAGGTCAAACTATACCCATAAGGCTTTTGTTTATTTGCTCTCAGCTTTTTCCTTTCTTTTAAATTAATAAAACATGTTTAACTGTTGTTTAATTGTTTTTCAGTCAAATGAGCCTCCTGAAACAATTACTGTGTCAAGTTTTGCACAGAAGTTCCGTCCACGCAATTTGTCTTCTTTCATGACTCCACCTAGATTACTACCTGCGCATACTCCACGTCTTTCGGATCCAATGGTGGGTAGTGGAGTTGTTGGCAAGTCAAAGAGCATTCCCGCTGATGGAATGTTAGGTGGATTCCCTGTGAAATGTTTGGATATGGTTGTGAGTAAAGTGACATTAAAATCTGTTGTAATGTATCTTTGATGCAGTGTAAGTGAAAAATTTTTCTTTTGTTTAATTAGGTTCGCCTATCTAAAATTCTTAATGCTAAGAAAAACAAAATAAAGATTCTTAGAGATATGAATGCTGAGGCAGAAAAAAAGAAGTCTTTTGGAGGTCTTATTGCTGAAGACTTTCAGCGTAGATATGCGAATACTGTGGTGGAATTGGAGCGGTTGAATCGTGACCTGCAAGGATATTTGACATCAGTTCAAAAGTACTGCCAAGAGGTAATAAGTTCATGTGAAGAAGTAATTTTCATGGTTGATTTGTACCAAATCAATCTCACTGCTAATTGTGATCTAAAAGTTTGTAACAGTCTTATTTGTTCTTTCAAATAATTTGAGATAATTTTTAATGCTCTGCCTCATATCCCAAACATCTAACAAGTGGTGCCACAACAGAACATACTTTCTTGAATAATTGATAACGGTTGCATAATATTATATTATCCTACTACTATCCTTCCTGTTTATCCTTCAACAATTTCTTGAAATCACCTATCGAAACAAAGCACGAGAGGCTTAAAAAATCTTTAATTTTTCAGCAATTAAAAGGTTTAAAAAACAAGATAATATATTTATGTAGCCTGGGGGTTGAAACAGTGCTAGGGATCAGAGATCTCTGACTCAGAAACACTCAATTTTATATCATATAATGAATTTTTAATGTTGTGATAATTCTGAATCTTTGCAACTCAAAATTATGCAAAAGCTACCAATATTTTGAAAAAATATTTACAAAAGGATTTAAAAACCTAATATTAAGGGATGTATACAGTGAAATGTTTTTAACGTACCATGAATTCTGAAGACTATTGAGGAAAACGCTAAAAAAAGGAAGACTTCCAATTGATAACTCATGGCAAAATTTTACTGAGCATATATTGCAGAGAAACACTGTAAATGTTACATATTAATTCATAATTCAGCTGCAAAAAATACAGTAAAACCCTTCCTTTACACTTTTCATGGAACTCTAAGGAAATGGTGTAAATTGTGGGAAGTGTAAATAAGGGGAAATTATTTTTTCTTTGAAACCGTGAATACAATATAACGCATTTTGACGCGTATAATCAGTGAGGATTATAATATGCTTTAAAATGCAGTATTAGATATGTTATAAGGTCAAATAGTAATCTGACCAAAATTTACATCTGCCATCGAAGGCAATTTAATCAGAGCATAGTGAATTTTAAATGTCTCAACGACACTTCCGG
Organism: Gryllus longicercus; assembly: GCA_038098605.1. Lineage (NCBI taxonomy): Eukaryota > Metazoa > Arthropoda > Insecta > Orthoptera > Gryllidae > Gryllus > Gryllus longicercus. Next base: position 377,979 of record JAZDUA010000539.1, read on the forward strand.
AAGTTCCCGCCATCCACTGATGCAACTAGCCTTTGATGACACAACAATGTACTCATTATAGGATGAAGGGAGGGAAATTATATTTCTAATGTAAGTAAAAAAAAATGCGAAGTTACATTTTCTCCAAATCATTAAAATGTTTTCACCAGTTCGTAATGATTTCCAACTAGTAATTTTTTAAATTTATTTATGGAGTGAATTTACAGTTAAAAATGTACCAAAAATTCCATACTTTGATGTTTGAGCTATTAAAGGATGGAGAAAATTATGTTTATTTTAGAATGAGAAAGTGTGAAATTATGAAGGAGGATGATGTAAAATATACAAATGACCGTGAGGCTATGTTTCCTAGTCCTGTGTCACACGAGCTTTATGATAATGCGCGTCACTCAATGCTGATGACGTCAGTTGCGTCAATGCCTGTGCACACGTCACATAACCCGTGGTGTAGATTAATACTATCTTACGTGAAAAGGAACACAACCCCTGTTGGCGTTGTGCTCATAGCTCAAGCAAGACACTCAAGCTACAACGGAAGTCCCGATAAAGTGTGTTTTCTAGCTTTCAAAGCGCGAATCTCACTAGGCAATGGAAGTTGGCAACAATGCACGTCAACGCTATGCTTGTGCGGAACAGACCTTATATTCTTCTACCAATGTACATTTGTCATTTTTTCTGCCTTTTTAAATACCTCTGTAATGTCATGAAATGAAAATTTGTATAAGCCTAGCTATTCAATAATTTTCATTGTATTTAAATCTTCTGGTCTTCATGTAACATTTCATAAGGCTTAATAATATCGCACCATTTCAATAGTATTTCTGCTATAGCAATGTTTAACACTGCAAGGTGGTGGGAGAGTGCAGCACCAGTGCCCGTTGTGCGCAATGCGAAGTGCTTTCCAGATGATCTTGTGGCTAGCAGACTGTTGTGAATTGCGGGAAAATTGAAATTATACTATCGTAAATGCAGGCTATTAATAACATTATGAACATACGAAAGCTGATGGGACCAACAAGAAATGTTGTAAATGCCAGGAAAACAAATGGGGGAATGTAAAAGCGGGGTTTTACTATACTTAAATAATTAAATCGTAAAATACTAGTCAAATTATCATAAATATCTATGAATTGGAACTGAAAAAATGATATTTTTTAAAAATTAAAAAATATTTCTTTTAAATTTAAATCTATTTTTTTGAGTTACAGAAAAAAATTTTAAATTGTACTAGATGTTTATCTTTAAACCAAAATTAAGTGATTTATTTATCCAAAATTACTTTAAAAGCAGAGAAAAGTTCATTAAAACCTCAGTTTTTAAATCTATTATTAAATTGTAATTTTCTTTTAAAAAATGTAGATACTATATATTTCAGGGATTCGGTGCAATACTGCCCTAACCCACAAAACTTTACATTTAATTTATTTATAGTTTTTATGCTTTTGAAACACTTAATCTTGCATCCACATTACCGAATAAGATTGTAGCACCAATTACTAGCATGATTTAGAAAGAAGGCATTCTTCGTTCAAAGAAATGTTTCCATTTTTTTGTGCAATACTGCACTTATTGTTGAAAACAACTGAATTCATTGAAAAACTTAAAAAGTTATAGTTTATGAAATATTAAATTCTACTTAATAGTTGTCCTGTTATAAAAAATACAGTGTGTAATGTTTTTTACTTGCGCACATTCCCATTTACCCTTTATTGGCCAGTGGGTAGTATGCTTCCCTCTTAAAATGGAATTTTATCCATATACACACAAAGAAAAAGGATTAAAACTAGTAAGATTAACTACTGTTTTTATTAGTTAATTAATTAATCAACCATATTAATTTTAAATGAGTTATTAATAAAATACCATTTTTATTAATACTTATCTTTAAGGTGTTCTTTAAGTGGCTTTAACAAACAATTCAATACAAGTCTAGAATTGTGGACACCGTTCAAGCATTAATCGTGCATTGCTGCTTATTTAGTTTTCATCTTCAGAGATTAAATACTGGATAAAAACTAATCAATCATCTAAGTCTGTTAGTATATAACTCTACTACAAATTATTTTTGTTCTTCGTTTCATAAGTTTGTTCATTTTACTGTATATTGTATTTTATTTTGTCAAAATAATTCAATAATGTGAAAAATTTATTAGAAATATAATATATATTTAACATCAACTTTGTAATGGGTTTAAGTCTTTATATCCAAGTAATGTTTACTTTATGAATATTTAAAATACAAATATATTTTCAAGTTTTACAAATACTAAATATTGATTTAAATCATTGTTTTAAAAAAAATCATTTGACTTAAATCAATAATTTAAATCACATGATTTCAATCATACCAGCCTTACTATGAATTGACATAACATCAAAAAAATCCTATCTAAGTGATGTTGAAGGAGATTGCTGCAAGCATGATTGCCTCCTATTTCTTCTGAATTGTGTTGTGTCAGAACCATTTCTTGCTCCAAATGAGAGAGTTGTGCTATTGTTGTGTACTCAAGTTTATGGGCAATCATAAACCTAAATATTTCAATTCCTTCAGCTGCCTTAATATTTGAGGGTACATGTTTCTCTTGCTTCTCTCAGCAGTCAATTCCTCAACACTCTGCACTCCTGTGATTGCCACATAATTCTCTATAGCCACAAAGTCATCAAAAGTGACAGTTATTGCTCCTAAGGCCTGTGCCACTAGCATTGCATTGGCACACTTCAACTAATGCTGATGTCATTTGCTCAACCCCTGCTAGGCAATGTGTCTCCAAGAACACTCTTTTGCTTTTTTGCATTAGATACAGTGTTAACCTACAACACATTTTAAGTGACTTGTGTGCGCAGGTGTCAATGCAGCTGACATCATCATTAGGTGATGTGCATCAATGCAACACTCGTGTGACACAGGCCTAATTCATGCACTCCTGCAATTCACTTCCAACTTCTTCCATTTGAACAACTATCTTGATCTCCTGGAATCCTGCTTTCTTGAAACTGTTTTTGATAGTTTCAGCACTCGCTTCCCTCCATGAATACTTATTAAATTCACAGCTTGTAAAATATTTTGCTTCAACTCAGAATTATACTGGCTTTTTTGATCTATGTGATTCAAGGCCTTTCTGACCAAGCCCAGAGATTGCTGAAAGTTAGTTCCTTTTCAGTATATAATAAATGGTGGTAACTTCTGCCATCCACCCAGCATGAAACCACTCTTACAATTCTCAGAAATGAAAGATCTGGGGCATGTGCTGCATATCTATCTACAAACAACAGCACTCCCTGTTTTGATATCAAATTCCCTAAGAAAATTTAAAAATATTTCACTAGACATCCATGCTTTAGTATTGTTTGTATACTTTCACAGTGGGGTTGTGTTTTAAAGCACCTTCGTTTTTTAGGCTTTTTGATGACCAAAGATTTTAGTTTCTCCCTGCGTTTGGTATTCATGCACAATAAGACAGTAACTCCTTGCATTTCTTACTGCCATGGCAATTTTCACCATGAAAAGTAAGTCTTGTCCAGCATTAAATTAGAGAATATGCCGGTTTTATCAGTGTTAAAAATGTTACATGACACACAGTTGGTTGTGAGATTAGAGTGCATCCATTGAGTGACTCTGTATGTTGCTCTACCCTTTCACTCTCACCACCTTGTACACAACACCATGCTGTTGTCAAAATTTCAATCAATCCAACCACCCATCGGAAGCCTTGAAATTTTCAACCCCTAACCGTAAAGCTATTTGTAGAGCCTTTTCCTTCAAAATGGTTCCATTTATGAGGATATTTGTGGTACATGCACACATATACTTCAAATTTCCACATTTCTCAGCTAATTCCATAATGATTTTTCATTGTAGTATTGAGGATCAAGGGGCCAGTTTCAAGTGCTTAGCCAGCTCTACCCGACTTATACAAGGATTGTCATTTTTCTTGAAATAGACTCTGAAACCATTGTCATGCATTTAATCATACCCGTTAACAGACCACCCCCCTTCCCTGACCACTGACCAGTGCCTTAACAGCAATGTTTTTAATTTATCCCTTTTATGAAACCACATTCTGGAAAATTGAATGGATATAGTTCACCTAATTTTGAGTAGTTAAAATGAAACTTGGTGGCACTGTAAACAGCATTTGAGAAACATGCCATGCCATGTGCCTGGGCTTCATTTCTCAAGGAAAATCGGAGGGGCTCTGGGAATCATGTAAGTGTATCATGGCCACTGATACAATACTATAAGCTGCTTGCTCCATTTCAGTTCCAGTTCTTCTAATATGAGGCAGATATGAAAGTGATATAAAGTTGAATTCTTTGAATTAACTGAGCCTTCCATACCTTTCCTTCCTTGAACATTTGGCACAGAAGAATATCAATGTCAGAAGTCTGGGTTGACAAATGGCCCCCAAACAAATAAGTGTGTTAGGTTTCTGTCTGAAATTTGTGTCCAACGCTCACCCAAGACTTATCACTGGATGATTTCTGAAAATTGTATGAGAAAAGTGAATGTGTGTGCTCCTAATTTATAAATTGTATGATGCATCCCCAAATTACATTTTGAGTCTACACAAGAAAATGGAGGTTTGTTATTTGCAGACAACTATTTGGGATGCTAAAACAAAATGATTGAAACGTTTATTTTTAACTAAGAGAATGAGTATGATTTATTTTTCATTCATTTAAGATGGTTGTAAATATGTGTGAAAAGGCTACTGTTCTTACCCGAATATGACGACAACCCCCGTTTTAACTTGAAATTGAGGGCCGATCTCACTCCATAACACATCATCTTCTATGCCATCCAAACTGTTGCTTACCCAGCACTTCTTGTAACATTTTATTATGGCTTCAGCAGAAATATTAGTACATACAGTTAGTATCCATTGACCAAGTTGTCCAATTGAAGATTTTTTGATGTTGCCAGGAGGAGTTAATGGGCAGTTCCCTGATAACAGCCACTCTTTATTTGGTGAGTTGGTGCTTGAAAGGTTTGTTCAGTCACATCAAGGACTTGTGACAGTGAGGTCTTGTCTCATGGTATCACTAATACGTCTGTGTTCAGAGTAACAACTTTCTTTTTCACTTCTGTAAGCTAGCATTTAAAGGTATCAAGGGTTAACATCCTCTCTGCTGCAATAGGGTTCCCAATCGCTTGTCTCAAACTTCTTGAAGCCAAGAAATCAAGTGCTCTGACATCCACCCAGATTCATTGCTTTAAAAAATTACTCCATTTGGTAGTTTTTCTTTGAGAAAATTCTTCCATTTCAGTATAACAAATGGTGGTAGCTACCTGCCATCTGCGAACCTTCCCAGCATGACCGAACCATGCATTTTCTCTTTTCTAGATGTTTTTATAATTACCGATTTTCACCGTTTCTAGCAACTGTTTTGTTAGAAGGCATGTTGAAGTACATGGTGGTCCCATCTGTAATCCGATTTGACTCGACAAATGATTGTGTTGATGGCCCAATTGTATAATGTGCTTTTGGTACACCAGAAGTGTTTGTTCATAATCTGCAGGCAGCTTTTGCAATAGGGAAGTTGTTCAGACAACTCTTTTCTTCTCATAAACCGTATGCATCAGCCGACACTCGCATTGAATTCTTGTCTGGGAATGTTCCTCCTCCTTGCTACTTCTAAGGCTTCAATGCGAATGCTGTTGAAACTCCGATACCCTTTTCTAAGGGTTTCCCGATTTTCTATAACGAATGCGTGCGACAACTTCATTTTCGATTTCGAGATAGCGCCCCAACTTTTGGTCCACAGAAACATTTCCTTGTGGAATTACAAAAATTCAAGATTTCCTTCAAACCTCTTCAACGCCGTACATTTGCTTCACTTATTCCATAACGTTGTGCGTCTTCAATATTGTTAGTTCGTTGAGCGAGATGAATTACTCGTAATTTAAAGTTTACATCGTTTTGCGTCGTTCCAGATTTCTATTTTGTTCTATTCCTCATCTTTTCTCCACGTGCTTGGCCATTGCCTCACAATATATTAGCAACTAGTAAAGAGAACCACGCAACCCAACTACCAAGCACGAACTCGACTACTAAAGTAACGCAACTCAACCACGCGGATGCGGGAGAAAGGCTTTGGCGACGTCGCAGCTGTTGCAAAACTGCTAACTGCCGCTAAGGAAAACTTCTATCCTCTCTAAAGCTTCTGCGTGACAGCTGGGGAAATTATTTGATATCTTATTACTTCAATTATAAATATATCCAATAATAAAAAACAGAAGTTTCTATTACAAATGACTTTCCTTTGTGAAGTAAACTTACTATACCAGCAACAACATAATACCGTTGATATTACATTTTTCTTCAAACGCGCTCCACAACACTTGCAATCATAGTGCGTGCAATCATAGTGCTCAATCATAGTGCTTGCAATCATAGCATACATCAATCAATCATAGTGCTTGCAATCATAGCATACACCGTACTGCCGAAGAGATTCGTTCGCACACAGTTAATAATTTGATTTTTTAGCTACAAGAGTTTTTGTCAAAGCTCCGTTGACAACACGGATATTCGAAGAGGAACAACCAGAAATTTTCCTTCCGCCAGAGCCTGTTGTTAATAGATGGGGAACATGGCTCCATGCTGCACTTTATTACTTGTCACAAATTAATATTTTAAAGAAGATACTTCCTTTATTGATTGCAGATGCAAGTGTATTAATTCAGTAATAACGGCTACAAATCATGAATCAAAACTGTACTAACATATATTGGTGCACGCTTTTTAACTTTGCCGTAAACCAAACTTGACGAACAATCGTGAAGTCCATTACGACTTAACGTTGTGGTATTGGAGCTCCCAATTAAATGATAATGCCCCACTCTCCTTCCAGCTCGTGTCCTTGGTGTGTCACTATGTTCAAATTGGAGTATAGAACTAACTACTGTTTAGTTCTTTTCACGTTGTGAAGGCACAATGTGTCATGGAGAATCCGCGCGTTGCCGATTCATCACGTTCGTTTGCCCACTCTTTCCAGAATCGTCAAAATCACGGCTACCTTTCTCAATATACGCATATACTGCAAAAAAAATGTTTATTCGCACAATTTATTTTTATTACAACCATATTTTTAAGGTAAATATGTAATACACAGGGACGATTTACACGTGTTCTCTTATAAAATGAAAAATAATAATCGTAAATTGCTCATTGTGTCGTCAAATATTGATTAATTAATTTACGCAATGAACGAAACACCATAACCAACATTTATTCAATTTTCATCTTAGTATATTATGTTCCTCTTCTCATTTCTAAATAGTCGCATTTCTCGTAGATTTGAATATCGGCTAATATTATATCACTTCTTTGTATCATTACTGTCTTTTTTCTCGATTTTCAAGTTGAAATCCCATTTCTATCAATAAGCGATAAAATGAATATTTGAATTTTGGTAAATGTTTATCATTAAAATCTTTCGTTACACCATTGTTGCGGGAACAGTTTAAAATAGAAACTCGTGGAATTGGAGACGTACAAAATCGTCGCACTTCATTTCCCAATTGATTCTGAAGTGCAGTTAACTTTATTTTTCTTGATATTTGCCCACTCTAATTTTCCTTTTTCATCATAAAAATGGAATGGCTGCTGATGCCTGTTGCTCTGCGAAATTCATTCACACGATTGACTCCGTTTTTGGATGTTCCTTTTACATTCTCGAATACTTTTAAAATGTTTTTTACCACTTTTAATTATTTCACACTTTTCCCTACGTATATGTATATTTTATATCTAAAATTAACATACTACATGATGAACTAAATGAAGTACCTACTTTTCTTTACCACTGCACATCATCCATCTCACACGAGTAAAGATGGATGTGCAAAGGGAAGACCAGCAAAAATCGATTGACCAGAATACCCAGCTAGATAAAATTCTCGGAAGAGCTTCTGGTGATCAATCTAGTATTGACATGGATTCCGCTGATAATTTTATATAAACAAACAGTTCCTTTCAGCCCTCACACGTCCTGCGTCTGTGCCTTTTCTTCGTCGCGTCTCCCGTCTAGCCTCACGTCGCGCGCTGCTCGTATTCAAAACACACCCAAGTAATGCATCCGAAGACCTTAGGGTGATAATAGATAATTTCATTTTACCTCAAACAATTCAATATTTTAAATGGTCACATTTTAACATTGTTAAAATCAAACGCATTTCCTCCAGCTGAAGTAACTAAAATATTGTATCGATTTTTTCCTAAATAATTCCATCAACTTTTGGATATGTTTTAACGGTTTGAATAAAAAGGTGTTTAAAAAGTCAGTTGCGCAGAAATCCAGCGTTTCCATTATTTTATTTAAACATCAAATGATTGACGCATTTTCCATCATTACAATTGTGTTCCTCGTCGTATTCTCTACAAGACTACATTTCTGTTACTTACTTTTGGAACAATCAATTTGGAGTGCACGAGATTCTTCCATAAGAATTACATTGTCCATAAGAGCCCATTGTGTCTTCACGACGTGAAAATGAGAGCTCAGTAGCAAAGTCATTCAACAATTTGCCATATAGAAGAAAACACACACTTGTTTATTTATATTTTTCTGTAAGTTCATACTTTCCTATTTTTTAAACATATTTGCATGTATATTTTTAGGATATTTAGGGCATATGAATCCGTAGTTGTAAATACAATACCCCGCTTTTAAGGTAGCGAATAAGCGACTCTCCAAACAGCTAGAGTGGGGTAGCGAGAGGCTCCTTCCCGCATCCCCTCCCACCCTTCCGTTTGTTGCACACGCCAACGTTGCCCACGTACTCACAACGGGATAAGCATTTATGTAGGCCCGATAGAAACACACCAACGACTACAGTATAAGCGATTGTGACAGTTCTCTCGCCACGTGCGGTGATGCGTCATGTGACCTGCTCTGAAGCAACCAGCTTGCGATGATTTGTTTAGTTTCTCATAGGGTTCAGCGTTGCCGCTCATCTGCCTCGCGTGAAGTCGCCGAGGCGATGGGGTTAGGTTGTGGGGAAGGTTACGAATACGATATCAAGACCTGTCATCGCCTATCGGTAGTGTTGGATGTTTTTAGATTTAATTCATGTGGGTGGTGTCTTGTACGTAGTAATGTATGGCAACAGCGCAGCGAACTGTCAGAGTTGCTTATGCGATGCCGGTGCTGTAGTATATACTTCGATTTAATCAGTGCCCTTTGACAGTTCATCTGCTGTTACGGCATTATGGTGACGTTCAAGCTCCCGATTGGATGACAGCGTAACAGCTGATGAACTGTCAAGACACTATAAATAAATGGAAGTATAATTTCAATTTTCCCGCCATTTACAACAATCTGCTTGCCACAACCGTCTGGAAAGCATTTCATGTCGAGTGAAGTCGTAGGCTTCCGCGGCCAGAGTCATGTGAGTGATCTGGTCTGTCCGGGGGACGCCGCGTCGGAGGCTGTGTTGCCGACGTTTCGACCAGCCCTGAAGAAGACCACGACGAGATGGTCGAAACGTCGGCAACACAGCCTTCGACGCGGCGTCACCTGGACAGCCCAGATCACGCACATTTCGTGTCGAGTACAACACCTGCTGTCGCTGTACTTTTCCGCTACCTCGCTACCTTCCCACTTTAACACAGCCATAACCGAAAGACTATTGAAGTGTTGCGCCATTTTAAAGACTTATTGAATGTTACTTGAAGCCTAGATTTAAATGTAGTGAAAATCGTTTACCATCTAGGCCTATCTATACACATTTTCATTTCATGACAATACAGTGATATTTATAAAGGAAAGAAAAAAAATACCGAGTTTGCTAGAAGAATACGAGAGAGGTAACCTCACGATCATTGGTTTATTTTATATAGTCCTTCAAAATTTCACACTTTCTCAATCACAAATAAACGCATTTCTTCGCCCTTTAATAGCTCAAAGTATGAGATTCTCCCTACGTTTTTGACTTTTAAATTCGTTTCTTGAATCGACTTTTCATTATTTAAAAAAAAATATAAAACATACTAGTCGGAAATAATTATGAACTGCCGAAAACAAACTTTTTATTTAGTTGGGGAATATACAAACATCGCATTTTTATCTAATAGTATAAATACAGTTGGACACTACAACAATGAGTACATGCTTCTTCAATGGCTTCCATCAGTGGATGTAAAGGACTCGTGGAAGTGTCGTTGCGACAAACTACGTTTCTGTGTAAATACGCTTGTGATTTCCAATGGTGAACATCATGATCAGATTTCTATTTGTCTTTGTAATATTGTTTATTATGTATCTAATTCTGCTTATTGTTTGTATGTGTCTAAATTCATTATACTCATAGTTATGAAGGGAGGGGGGAAATTCCCCATATTTATACTTAAAGCAATTAACTCCACTTTATGGTTCCATGAAAAGTGTAAAAGTGGTTTTACTGTAATTATTTTCGTATTTTTCATATGTGTGACTTCAATATTGTATGATACCCTATTGATCTTAGAATGTAATATAAAAGTTGTATGTTTTGTAATGGTAGGTATATTTCTTAAGCTAATTTGGTCACAAAATGAGGTGAAAATCAAATGATCATTTATCTATTTATGATTAAAATTTTATTCCAGATTGCCCCTGAGCCCAGCCAAGCGGCTGTTTTAGCTCCTGCTCATCTACAAGAGAGGAGCCAGCGAGAAGCCAAAGATATGGTAGAGACCGCTATTCAAACAAAGAACATAGTGAAGAGCAAAAGGATGGTTTCTCTCATTACCCAGCTAACCGCTCTAATGTTGCAAGTTAAAGTAAGTGCCTTGCAATGCTTTATTACTGGTTAATCTGACCCTTTGAATTTTCAGAGGCCTCAGATGTATCAGTTATCTGAATAAATTGCTGACCCATTGGAATGATGTACTTTTTCTACTACAAATAATAAAGACTGGAATTCTCATTGGTATTAAGTATCAAAAGTACCACTTGCTATTTATTAAGAAAATATGTATTTATTATTTACAAGTATCAATTATCACTTTCTTAATTACTTGAAGTATATAAGGCCTGTCCCAAAAGTTCCTGGAATATTTTTTTTAAAATCGCTTATTTATCATCAGTTTACAATCTTTTCAGAACTTTTCAAAGTATTCTCCCCGTGCTTCAATGCACCATTGCCAACACTTCCTCAATCATTGAAGTTGTCAATGGGAATCTCCTTCAGAGTTCTTGTTACAGCTGCTTTTTTAGCCGCTAGCGCCTTATGCCAAGTTTTTTCGCAGTTCTTTTGATTCTTGGGAACATAATGATGTCTGCTGGTGCCAGATCAGGTCTGCGCAGAGGCTTGGGCCGTGTTGTTGGAACCCTTTTTGGCCAGCAACTCGGAGACAATGAACGTGGTGTGGCTCGACGCATTGTCATGGTGCACAATCTAATTTTGTGAATTTCTTTTTGGACATTTTTCATTTGAAAATCCTCAGTTAAAATGCGGTGAGCGATTGTTTTAGGTATTCTACACTCGTCTGCAATCATCTGAACACTAAATCGTCGGTTCTTGTCCACAACTTGACAAATCTTTTGCAGTATTTTCTGTGATGTTGACAGGTGTCCTGAGCGGTCCTAATCATTGACTCCCCCCAACCTTCATTGAACCTCTTGTGCCACATGAAAGTTTGGCTTTGTTTCATCACCACATCATTGTAGGCTTTCCCAAGCATTTTGAGCGCCTCCACACCGTTTTTCCCCACTTTCACACAGAACTTGATTGCATAACGCTGCTCCAAAAACTCTTTTGGCTGACGAGGGTGCAGTTTATACCTCTGTGTGGAGCGTGATCCTGCCTCAACAACTGCTCACAGGTGACTGACACTGGTCACTACACTTTCTTGCTCGAAAACAGATTGTTCGAAAACAGATTGTAAAACACGTATCCGACTCAGATCTGCTCGATAACTTTCAATCCGGCTTTAGAGAAGGTAGACCAGTGTCAGTCACCTGTGAGCACACAGTCTTTTCGAAGCTTAGATCCAACTTTCCGTCCGAAGCTCCACTCTGCCAGCCGACTTTGCCAACCAGAAAAAAATATTCTGGTAACTTTTGAGAGAGACCTTGTATTATAATATTGTTACTTTTACAAGAAACCTTGTGCTATGTTATCTAAATCTTATTTTGTCAGTAAATAACTTGTAGTAGTTTTTGTACCTAACACTTTTGACTTCTCCAGCTCGGGTTTTGGTACAGTAATATTAATAATCACTTTCTGATATGATTCTCAGTTGGTTAAATTTTAAAATGTAGCTTGTTCTGAACAAAGCAGAGCACTAGTAATGTCTCAAAATCTTTTATTGAAAATATTGATTTAAACATCATATTTGATGTATAAAATGGAACATGCATTGACATGGGTCTAAATTTGAAATCACATTGGCAGTAAAAATGTCTGTTCTGTTCTATTTTGTTTTGTTTTAAACAGTTATTTGGAAGTGGTCAATGTAGAATTTATTTATTTAAAAATGTTGTATGTTGAATTATCATTAAATGTAAACTATTTTAGTGGAATTAGATATTCCCATTTTAGTCTAGCTTGCAGACAATGTTTTGATCTCATTTGATGCTTATTATCAGGCATTAAATTTCAAAAGAGCCAATTTAATGTTAGCATTTTTATCTTGGTGCAGTTCTGTGCCTGCACGATATATGAATACATTAGTTTAAAATAGTAGTTTACGTAGCAAGGGCACGAGACTGGTGATTCATGCACGAGTCAAGTTTGACCTCCACGCATAGCATGGAATGCAGCTGCTGAAATCACCTCGCGCTTGTGTTGCATGTAATATTTTTTAATATGCTGTGAGCAAAACTCAATACTTCAGGCATAGGAATAAAAATTAAATATCAAGTAACTAGAAATACCGTATATGTACAAAAATAAATGGATTCCAGTTAGTGTTGAGACACTATTGTTTGTAAACAATAAACAAAGACTTCCTCAGGACGAAAAACAATTGCGAATCATTACAGATGTTTCACTCATGCTTCACGATGTGAAAATATTAAATGCATGGAAAATTAGCACAAAAAATGTGTTTCGCTCACAGCCTGTTAAAAATATATTTTAAAACCTTTTCCCTCTACTCGATTGGCTTGACTGTTGTACGATCGCTTTAATGAAAAAACACAAATGATTGTTGCATCTTGCTGGGTAGTGTATTTTCACATTCAAGAGTGAAATTTGCAGTTTCAATTTCTAATTTATTTGTTTTTTTCTCTTTTATTGTGGATATTTTTATTGCTCGTAATCAGGGAATTGTAATATACTTCAGATTGAAATAGAATAATGAGACATCTGAAGTCAGTTATATGTTCTTTAAAATCTCTGTTGTCACAACATAGTTTCTTTACTACTAAAACCAAGAAACTGCTTTGTAAATTCATATGCATTAAATGTGGATCATTTCCTTTATCTTTCATAATGGTAATAGTCAGTGTGTGAATTTATGGGGAGAATCCAAGAATTGTCTCTTCCTATAAGTCTGAAAAGTTATAATCCCTGCAGGAAAAGTATTAATTTCTGCTACCGCACACACAATTAAGCCATATGTAGGTGTTTCATAAATGATTTGTACCTTGAAATGTATACATTGAGTAAAGTTGAAAGGAAACTTCCGAAGAGCATTCATAGGATTTATTCTCATTGTGCTGTTTAAGCAAGGACAATCTTTTTTTCAATTGTCAATTTTTGCGCAGAGATGTGCATGTATTCCATTCAGATAATGGCACAGACCAAGAGAGCATTCCCGGCAACTTAACCTGCACTGAGAACTTAGCAAGTGTGCGAGGATAATTTTGATGTTAGAAACAAAATTTATATATATTGAAATCTCAGTGTGTGGTGCAACTATGAAGACAATGAGGATCTTCATTCAAGCATGAACATTTTTGATGATGAATATGTACTGTATATTCAAAGTTTGCTCAGTTTCTGTAAAACTGAAAAAATCAGGGAATTTCATTTCTCCAAAAAAAGTCAGGGAAAACAAGGAAATTTGTAGAAGAATTATTAGAAGTAAGGGAAAATTTCGAGACAGTTGTGTAATATTATACCCTTACAAAAATTAGTTCTGCATAACACAGTGACTCAATTTTTATTAGTCGAGTATTTTTTTAAATTTGTACTATAGCACAGTGACATCAGAGAGCAGTCACATTAGTGTCAGGGTTCTTTTAATACTTTTCTAAAAATAGAGTAAAAAAACTACAAATCTTACCAGTGAAAAATAACCAAAATGCTCTGAAAAATCAGGAATAATCTCAGGAATTTGTTCATAGTGGAATTTGTTCATAGTAAATAAGTGGCCACCCTAGTGATGCAAAAAAATGTTTTTAATTCAAATTTTGTGGCAGTTGTGTGAAGATACAACATTGACGTGATATTTTGCATTTCTGTTGGTTGTAAATTAATTTGCATTTCAGTTTCACCAACATTTTCAATTAATGGGGCTTTATTTTAGTAGTGCATGTATTTGAGAATAGTAAATACAAGTGTCCAGTATCAACTGGGACAAAAGATACCCCATATTTTATTATGCATCCAAACATTTGATTGCTGTACTGGGCCTTATGGAGTATTACCCTCTCTTTCTATCCAAAATAATTTTACATAAGACTCTCTCTACCACAAGCTGTGTTGCCAATTGACAAGAGTTGGGGTTATTTGGCTCATCCAACTTGTTTTATGCGTAAATATTTAACATGTTAACTCATCAATAGCTTCAATTGTGTTCATATTAGACAATGAGTTTTTTATTAGTTATTCCCAGAACTCTTATGAACGTGATAGGTATTTTGAAATTGAGTTTGATGGTTTAATTTTGAAAAAATTAATTATAAATTATAGCCAAGCATTTACTTCTACATTTTGACATTCTTAAATTATCACCACGTGAGAAACTTTTTTATTATTGAAGAAAAGTGCAAACATCCAGCATATGAAATGACATGTTAAGTCCAAATTTTTATACGAGACCAACCACATTTCTGTATGAAGCGTGGTTCTTCAGTTAGATGGTAATAAAAACAATATTTAGTGTGCTCTGAACCAACATGTCAGGTCGATCAAATCTCCAATACTTCTCAGCAATTCTCAATTGATGATAGGCAAGGAGAAAATAATATTTTTGAATTTCACTTATTAAAAACAGTGAAATACATATAAATATCGAAAAATGAATTAGGAATTTTACAGTTAACATTAATGCCAGTCATTCAAATAGTAATTTTCTTAAAATGTGCTTTCAAATGCAAAGATGAGTGAATTTTTAGCTGGATGTTATGTCTGAGAATACTATGCATTGTCTGCACAATGCTTTCCAGTATCTGATCCCTTTCATATCGTCTCACCTTTGTGAATGGGCATTTTTCCTTTATTTTACATTTTTTTTAATGTGAATAAATTGGATGTGTAAAATCACTTGACTGAAAAATAGTAACATTAATCTTGGTGTCGATGTCATTTGTGCAAAACAACCATTCAAGTCTCATTAGTATTTCATGGATAAACAATGTTTCACCTGGAGTTGGACTTGTTGTGCTGTTGATAATTCATTTTTAATTCTCATTTAAAGGTCTGTTTTTATAAATAATAATTCAATACATCTTTTTTATGAAATTAAGCAATCTACTTAAAATGTTTTGAAGTGATTATCGTTTCAGTGATATGTGAATTTTCTCCAGGATTGTGGGTGGTACATAAGATCTGAAGAAAGGTTGAGACCCCCTACGGAAATCCCAATTTTGCTCATTAATACAAAAGTAGGAAAAATAACTTCGTCCTCCATGGCCTTCACACTTACAGACGACTGGCAAAACCCAGAGATGTCGATGCCTGGCGTCCATGGCAGGCCAACCCCTCTTTTGCAGGCCATCTGATGTTGAAAGCGAGTGCACCAAACATTTTCAACATTTCGCCAGGTGGTGGAATACTATGCAAAATCCATGGAGTATTAGAAATGGTGTTTAAGAGACATTTACCTTAAGACCTTCTGTTACCTCCATGCGTCCCGTGGCGAGCAAAGTTGCATCGCCAGCATCAGAAATATCTTATCAACCGGTCAGATTTCTATCACGTTCGTTCTTTCACGACTGATGTCCAATGTCTTATCCGATGATCTCTTTCTAGTTTCAAGGGCACAGTAAGAAGTGTTCTTACTAATTCTATTGAAGTCAGTTGTATTTCGAAAAACCAAATGCTACGTTTGAGAAAACTGAAAAACGAACTTGCATACAGTGCACTTGGTAACATTGTTGCACTTACCTTTTGACACTTAGTTATTAAAACCCATTGTTGTGATAATTTTGTTTAACACCAGTTTTTAACATCCTGCTTGATGCTCTCTGAGGCAACTGAGACCTTGATGACAGATAGGCAGACAGCTGGGGCGCAGGGCGATTTCCATGCTTTGACAGGCAGCTAGTCATGAAAGGTCAATAGAATTGTGGCAAAACTACTACTTGCAATGCTTCTTAGTTTTTTATCATTCATTAAAAATCAATATTTATTTTGAAAGGTGCTGAACAAGCTGGTAAAATTTCATGTCAATCTGAGTATCCAGCATGGCGAGTGTTGCATGTAAGCACTGGCTGAAAAGTGGCAATGCTGTTCTTCATAAGCACTGTACTGCAATCAAATGGTTGTGCACTCTAGGTCAAATTTAATGAGGAATGGAAAATTTTATCTTCCCAGAAAAATCATTTTCATGAAAATTGAAAATTGTTTACATGACACTTTGGGCATACAATTTAAACCAGCACCACTATTGAGAATGCTGGGTGTTGCTTTGTTTCCTTGTGTCATTGATGAAACTGTCAAGAAAATGTGAGAAATACTTTGGACACCAGAGTAGTACTTTAATTGGCTGTGTTTTATGTGTACTTGTCATTCAGTCTGCAGTTTGTTTTTGCAAGGAATGCGTTTGGAAATGGCTGGTTTTTGCAAAACTTGTACTACATAATGCGCTGAGGATCATTGAAGTCACAATAATGGTTTTAATTCCCCCTTGTGCAAGATTAATGTGGCATGCTGCCCTTTACTTTCCTTTTCCATAGGTGAGGTGATAGCCACTTTCCCAAGGTTTTGGGTCGATTTGTGAAACCTTTACACGACAAATTTGATGGCAATTTGAAAAACATTCAGTTTGTCTTGCTGTTTCTCTGCAGTTAGTAGATACATTAAAAGCATGCTGATCATTTCTTCAGTTACAATTTATTAGTGCCATTTCTTGAATTTTCTCTACCACCAGTTCAGTAGAATGATTTCATTCCGTCGTCTTCAGGAGCAAATGATTGACTGTTGTCCTTATATTAGTACATTTTGACACGTTTTCTTTCTAGGCACATTTCTAATGAAGGAAGTGCTTGGATGTCTCAAACAAACTACTTGTACTCACTATTTTCATGAACAAACATTTTAGCTACAAAACGCTTCTTAGTTTGTCTCGTGATTTAAGAAAAGTCTGTAGGTGTCTTATCATTTATGGGGCCATCTACAACAGACTACACAAGACTAGTTCACAGTGAGGATGCTGTGAAAACAATAATCCAACCTTTCTGAGAGATTTACTACTTTCCCGAAGTCTTGGATCATGGTCATTGACATTCTTACACTACTTATTAACATTAAATATTGCTTTTTAAATTAACTGAATTCATTGATTACTAAATACAGAATATTTGGAACCGTTGAAGTACTTGTAATATATGGCACACAATGTTCTTCTCACATGCAATTTCTTACAGTTGTACTGATGACTCAGAGAAACAATGCCCAGTGTCACTGTACATCCTGCAGTGACTCAGCAATTGGTTTGAATTGCGTGCCCAGAAGTGGTGTTTGAAGACAATTGTTGTAAATATTGCCTTTAACCCCAAAAAAATGGAATTAGGCAATCTACAGCCACTGATAGATGACATTAAGTCAGCAGTCAGACATTCAGCCCACCTTATTGATTTACTAAAAGACCAATGCCTAAATGACAGACATCATTAGCATTGATGACACGTCTTTGTTCACCGTGGTGCTAATGGATGAGTCAGTCACTGTCATATGCAACAAACTTCACTCCTAAAGGCTTACAATGGAATTGGACAACTTACCTTACTTCTGTACCATGAGCGACTCGTGCCCAAGTAGGTGTGGCCATGGGTTCCCGCGTCTCTCCCATGTGGCAAACTTATTCATAGAAGCCTTCAAAACGGAGGCTCTGGAGTGTGTCCCACATAAACCATCACTGTGGCTCAGTAACACCGACTCCGAAATAAAGGTCACTATGGAAGTGGAAAACGAGGGTACATTGCCTTTCCTCGATGTGTTGCAAAGCTGACATCTAGGGCAGCGTTGACAGGAAACCAACCCATACCAACCATTAACCCGCACGTCGGCTAGCACCATCACCCGGCAAGTAAACGGGGGATTTGGAAAACTCTGGCCATCAGAGAAACTAGAGTGCGTGATGAGGAATCTTTAGACTGTGAAATGGAGCTCCTTAAGGGCGCATTTCTAGCTAACGGGTGTAGTGCTATCGCTGTCAACTACGCCTACGGCAGGATGCGAACACCTCTAGCGCTGCGGATAACATTACACCATCTAGCGCTGATGCCAACCGCAAGAAGGCCAGTTTGCCATGTATTCAAATTGGCAAGCTTTTGAGCCGTTGCGAGATAAAGAGCATGAAAACTCGCGCCCCACTTCTGATGAGAGGGGTGTATGAGATTCCATACTGCTGCGGCCACAATTACATTGAGTCGGGGCGAACCTTTAAAGAACGCCTTCGGGAATAAAGATTCGCCATTACAGGCGTAATATAAATAAAATGGCCGTAGCCCTCCCATGGAAAATTGCTAAGGAGATTACTATAAGAAGGACCGCTTTGACTGCTAGTGCTTGGCCACTACTGGCAACATAATGGCAGGTTATGTTCATTCACTAATTTTTTCAGTGCATTCGGTTACTATTATCTCGCTTATAAATGGCTTCATCACTGTTTTGCAACGCCTTCGCCATGCTTGACGTTCATTTGTATCCTGACCTGTCAAAGTGGTCCCTTAAACTCCTCTATACACCATTCTTATTGACAAAACCCGCCTCCTAGCCAGGGAAGACTGCTGGGGACGAAAGGGAGTTAAGAGGCAGTGAAAATCATCAAACATCCCCTCTTGGAAACACGGATTTTACCGCGACGCCAGGTTGCGCCAGGGCGTGGTTCCTCCTGTTCCTTGACGTCCAACCGCGGGCGATCCAATTTTTCCCACCCCGTCCAGGAAGACTGCAGCCAGAAAGGCTGATCGTCCGACCAACTGGTAGCCGGGTGGGGGGATAACTCATTCTTTAGAAACCTGTAAGCAGTTCACCACGCATTCCCCCCTGATAAATTGCTGTACAGTGAAACTGCAAGTGTTGTCTGCATTGCGGAAGGACATGGTTTTGTATGGTCGAATGCATTGCAAATTCATATTTAATCATATAATTAGTCCAACTATTATGATATATTCATTTTTACAAATAGCAGAACGGGCAGACGTTCTGCCCTTCATCTGTCTTTCTCTCTTCGTCACCCCTCTCCCCCTCCTCCCAGAGGTGAAATCAGAAACAATCGCACATTGTTTCCGAAAAGCCGGATTCAGTCAACGTGACTTGCAGCATGAGGAATAGCAGGACATGAGCATTTCTACCTCCGACGAGTGGCAAGAATTTGGTATCTTGCAAAGATCACTACGACATTTTCATTAATGTTGATGCAGAAATCACCGTATCAGATCATTCTACTGCAACACCCCCACGCATCTACCGGCGACGTGGGATCGTCGGAAAATGCGCGGTTAGCGACCCGGGCTTAGCTCAGTCGGTTCTACTACCCTTACCTATTTAAAAATTAGGTGATGGAAGGAATTGTTAACTAAATTCATGGGCATTCAAAATAAACAATTTGGTTACTGGTAAAAAGACAACGTTTATTCCTGGACAAAGCTGTGCCAGGGAAGTTACATTACTAAAAAAAAAGAAAGAGAAGATTGAATAAAGAAAAAATAAAGATTAAAATTAAAGGAGAGCTTACAACTAGAGAAGAGTACAAAATTATTTTATAGTTAGAATTACAGAGTTGTCCCTGAGGACCTTTCTGTGCCTTGGCGCGGCACCGCTTTGACAATAATTTCTAAAGAGCTTATTGCCCCTGTTTACGTTGCCTGTGGCCCTCCGTGGCAGATGCGTTCAATAGGCCCGGGTGGGCGCGGCGAAGCTTGTGGGCGTCTGGCGGTGGCCAGTGACGTCAGCGAAAGGACGTCTGGAGGATGCTTCGCTGGAGCTAGTAGATAGCCGGGCTATATCGCCGGTGCGGAGCACACAACAATGTCTCCCTCTACGTATGCGATCCCTCTCGAATAAAAATTTCAGTAATTGCGAAATCCTGCAGCGAATACGCAATAACAAAGGATTCGACAATTCCCTTGTAAGTGCTTTTACACTTCCCCTCGAATCTAAACTTCGATTCAATCCCCGTCCCCGGAGGTGCACACCACCTCTAAGAAATTCTTCTCCCTAAGTCCCCCCAAAGGTGCTCGCACCTCTTCCCGCGACTGGCTCCCGCCCTAGCAGTAATAGAAGTAGTAATGTAATGTCGATTTTTCTCTCCCTCAAGTATAAAGATAACTTCCATCCCCCCACCCTTTCTCCTCGTATGTTCGAGTTCCCGATGACGATCGCGTCGCTATTGGCCAAAGGTGATGGCGTCTTACACAAATTCTGGCCAATAAGCTCCAGCTGATTCTGGAAATTTTCCATCCTCTGTTTCTGTCGCTGCGTGTGTCTTTCTCTATCGTCTGGAAAGTAGGCCACGTCTCTGAAGGGGCTTCCCGGCTACTGAATTATCTTGTGCTTCCCCGCTCACGGTGACAGGCGTTTCGAAAACGTTCCGGACGGGGACGCAGCGGAGCGCCTAACAACTCACCCTTTCTTCGACCGTCGGTGTGCCATAAACTGCCGAAGTGGGTCAGGGGGCTCGTGGCTGTTGCAAGAAGGGGGTGTGCGCGTGATGCCGTAGGTCCTTCCTCAGAAAATATTCTTTCTTAAATTCTACATTATTATTTAATTTATTTAAATAATTCGATACCGCTACACTACAGACAAATTTTAGATTCCATGAGAGCAGAGCAAGAGAACTCGATAGAGGAAGAAATAGGAGAGGCACATGTATGTAAAACACCTTGTCTCGTAGACTCTGAAGGGATTAGACATTTTTCGACGGTATGTTGAAGCGCAGATTTCAGTTGGCGGGGACACTTTTAGTTCAGTGAATATTCTAGAAAATGTTTGGGAACACAAATGCAACACAGAAAAAAAAAATACTGACTTTTTTAGTCTCGAAATTCCTTGAGTTCAAAACAGCAATACCGGAAGGACTGATTTGAATAGTTATTTTTAAAAAGATTTATTGTCTTTGATTTATTTCACAATATTTTGTATCTGAGAATAAATGCTTATTATGTAACTAATTAACATCAATTTTATACTTTAACTATATTGAACCGTACCTATTAAAACAGTTCACATTTTTTTTAAGGAAGTATTATTTTGAAATCTCGAACTTTTGATAAGTCAGAGGAAAAATTTCATTCCGGAGACACTGCGAGATATCGAGGTTTGACTGTATTTATTACTTAATTAACCCCGTACAAAAAATTGAAAATTATCACTTGGTTAATTTGTGATAATGGAACATATGGGTTAAATGTCAATTTTTCCGAAATCAGCGTCGAAGTTAACCTTTCGAAATCTGTCACCTCGTCATGGTAACAACGCGTTTTATACACGTTTTGCACAGTAAATAGTAGTGTGTGGTGACCTATTCGTGTAGGTAATCTCTGTAAAACGCAAGAGTGCGATTTGGAGTTTTGGGAAACAAAACGAAAATATATTCAGTTCTATAACTTTTCAATTAAAAGCATTGTTTGAAAAAGTTGAATTATTATTATTATTATTATTATTATTATTATTATTATTATTATGATAATCGTATATACCATTTCTGACCACGTTCTCTTGCGAGGCCCAGTCATATTCTACCGTGGAGAGCGATTAACGTATCATTATGGGGATCAGCTTTTCGGCAGTATCCCTTCGTAAGACAAATCTTGAATTATGAGATAATATTATGATGAGAGGTGATCGTGACTTTTTGAACCATCCCAGCATTCACCTGTATGACCGAGGGAAACCACGAAAACCCCGCTAGCCGACTGTGGGTCGGCGCCTGATATCGCCATGCAGCGAGGGAAAGATCATCGGACCCTGTTAGTTGACGTGCCCGGAATCACAAAAAACAAACAACGAAAACCCCGATCAAGATGGTCGCCCTGGGCATCGAACCCGGGCCGGTTATCTTTAATAGATTTACTCAAGACATTACGAATCGTAGAAACCAAATCATTTGAATTGTTAGAAGTGCGTTGAAGCTTAAACTGCAGTCTAATTCGTTCACGAAGGAGAAAATTGTGAGGCGAACAGGAAACAAGAAAATGGAGGCGTTCCTGGAAAATATACTCGCCAAATTATTTTTAAGGTGTATTCGCATAAAATGCGTTGGACTGACTCAATGTTTTGTGTTCGCACGAGGGCCGAAGGCCCGAGCCTCACCTTCAACTTCGAACTGCGTAGCAAAGTGTTACTTTGTGCGGGAAAGTGCGTCGGCCGCGCACACTGTGGTCGCGCCGCGAGTGACTTTTTGAACGAACTTGACTTTTAGATTTATCGAGTGAGCGTTTCTCTCAATCGATAGCGTGTGTGAACGAATCGTATCACTAACTGCATTTCTACCACCTGTGTGTTTTGGTAAATTCTAGGTGTTGTTTCAAGGTAGAATAGTATACAACGAATTTAGAAGCTCGGTGGATGTACTCTTTGCTAACCAATTATTAATGTTCAAGCTGCTCTGAAAAGCAATTCCTGCATTGCTTGGAGTAGTGGGGTCAATTAACAGATTTAAGTCTATCCTTTCTCACTGTCAGTGCCTCGCATTAGATCTGATAGACTGATAGATCTGTGTGTGCAAACAACTGAAGTCAGGATGATTCGGAACAGGGCTTCTTACACGTATAATTCACTTTTTTCACAAAAGTACAATGAATTTTTGAAATCTTTAATTATACATGTATTTTATGCACAATATCTTACCGCGGTGTAGCTGAAAAAGTACACGAATTCTGAATTAATACTCGCACTAACACAGAAATAATATGCACAGTACGGATAACACGCATAGTTGCGATGGTGTAACGGTTAGCGTATCGGACTGTAATACAAGTTGGCGGCCTGACGCTTACCAGCGTGTTGTACTCGTTTGCGAACACATCTGGAAGCTCAGTTCAGGGCTACTTTGGGTTGCGGCGCTTACCAGTGTGCTGCATACAACCAAATGGAGCTTCCAAGTAGGCAGGAACGCATGCGCAAACTGCCTAATGCTTTTAGATGCAGAACATCAGCATGTTCACGTTCGGCCGCCTTTTGTCAGCAACAGCGTTGTACGCTCAATGCAGAGCCGCGCGCTTACGCGAGTCAGCGTACTTTACTTGGTGGAACTTTAAAAAACAGGCCGAATTCTCGTCAATGACGAGTGGTGATTTCACAATATAATAATTAAGTTTAACTGTCTTTTCTCCAGGGTAAGTGCAGCATACATAGCTTATCTGGAATGCACGCCACTGGATAGTCACACAAGATAAGGTTCTGCAGTACAAACAACATTAAAGAATGAACTTTTTCATTTAGTGAAAATCAGAGCCTTCCAGATGAATTGGATCAAAATATATAATGTATATGAGAAACTAGTAACCAAAAGTCACTGCCATTTTGACATATGCAGATCTTTGGGTGTGCAAGTCGTGTGTCAACCCCCAAGGAAATAAAAAAAAATCATTTTTGGCTTTGAGTTCATTTGTTTGGTTTATGATTTATTCGGTCTTACGTGCGATCGGCGTCGTAGATCGGCACCAGCGCGTCCACGCAATGCAGGCAGTGCGCGTGTGCGGTTCAGGGCATTGGCGAATGCCTTCAACATCTTCAGAACGGATCGGGAGGCGGCAGTGCATGCACGCGATGCCCCCGCTCAAGCAAAAAGCATGCAAAGGCCTTGGATCTCGATTCCAACGGTCTGCTATAGTGAGCGAGCGGCCGTGGTTGTGATATTCTCCGTTGCCTGTTGCAGCCTTTCGAGATTCTCATGAAATTAGTGTTATTTTGATATGGATAGTGAAAAAGTGACACAAAAGTTTTAAAATAACTGCTTTTCTTCTCTTCCGTCGAAATAAAAGAAACCAGTATGAATAAAAGAAACTTTAATGGGTGAGCATGACCTAACCTAATAATATTTCAGAATTCAATTTGTAAAACGTCAGCCGGAAAATAGAATAACTTCGAACATGTAATTTTAAATACAACACCCTCATTGTTGTTATTTTGCGACTATTTCCCTCATTCTTCCAATATTTTAATATTAAATAAATTAGGTTGTTTGTATAGTTCAGTTTTACTCCAAATATGAATGCCAAAAGAGAAGTGTGAGGGTTAACACTTTCCTTTAAAGAAAATAAAAATATATGAAGAGTGGATTTCACAATGATGTTATTGTATTTATGATGATCATTGTATTCAGAAATATAATATTTAGGAAATCTTAAAATGTCAAAAATTCAGTTTTTGGCTTTATCTCACCTTAATTTAAATTTTCGTGTAATGTGTAAATACCAATGTTTAGTATATCGAATTTAGACGTAAAATGCTGATTTGTAATTGCAAACACTGTGTTCATGCTTTAGTGAGGCATTACGAGTGACAGCTCGTGAACAAATGTTCAGGGTAGGCAAAACAGATCAGTGAACAGCGGCGTATCCCGGGAAGAGGACATGGGGCCATGCTCCACCTCTTTTTTTTGGGGGGGGGGGTAGTTTCATTCAATTTATTCCAAACAATTGTCTCAATGATATTACATTCCAAAGCATTATTTCCATGATGCACCCGCAGACGTGATTTCAAGATATTCAGATTCTAAAAAAAAGTTGCGATTTTGTGTTGCTGTGACATTAATTGAGAAATCGGATTTAATTTTTTCCAGACATTTCAGATTCATTGAATGGCATTAGGTGCTTTTAACACTTCATGTTTTTGTATATCTTTTGTTAAATTTTTCGTGTTGAAATATCTATCTCTATTCCAACTACTCTCCGTAATTGACAATAAAATACATGGCCAACAATGAAGCTTAACTTTAAATTCAGTACCTGTTAGCCACTTGTGTGAATCATACCCCGAAGGATTGAATTTTCTTAAATGTTTCTCCCCAGGACAATGTCGTACGCAGCATAGGTGTATGTCGATCATTGTCCAAATGTCTTTTTTCTACATCGTTTAGGCGAGGAAATGGTGTATGTATTAGTTCATTCAATGTATTGTCATAATATTAATGTAAACTTTAAATAAAAAAAAATCAAGTAACACAATCCGCTTCATACTAATTTAAAATGAAAAAAATAAGTACTTCCTAAATAATAATCCACTTTCTCCACTTGTTAACTCATTAACAAGACAGTGAATATAAACGCCACGCGGCTTGCATGTGAGTACAGACAGAAAGAGAATTTGCTGACTTACGCGCAAAGCGCATGGGCCAAGTATGGATGGACACAGCGTTCTCTCACTGCAGGGCGCAAATCTTTGCGGGAAGAGACGATAATGATCGCATGGTGCACGGGCTGTAAAAAAATGCTTGAAATGGAAATACGACTCGTGCCACGATAATGAAATGTTCATTGTACATTTCCAGATTAATAATACTTAGGGCCGGTTTCACCAACAGCCGAGTAAAGTTGAGAGTAGTTACCCGAGATTAACCATTTAATCCAAGATAGTAACTCTCGAGTAGAATATGAGCGTTTCACCATGCTTCTAGAGGGTTATTTTACTCTAGAGTACATACTCTCCGATTTACTCCGCAAATCAGCCGAACACACAATATTTGAGAGCGATTCAAGAGGCTGTGAGCGAGAATGACGCTGGGAACCAATGCGGACCAACGTGAACCTTTGATTAATTCCTTATATTCTATCATTCATTTCAGTTTCGGAGTTCTTGGCGTTATAATCTGGTGTGGTGTTATGGTGGTTTGAGTTAGCATAGTTTATTTCCTAGTTTCTGTATCTTTATTTCGTAATAAAAACTCATTCTTGTTCTCTGGAGACGAGTTACTATTTTGTTAGCAATGCAGAAAAATCTAATTTGCAGTTCGTTTACCGATGGCGTTGCAAATGAATTTTCTGTAACTAGGGAACGAAAATGTTTAAGTTTTTCAAATGTTGCTGATCTCGTGTTTTTCTAAATTTTATTATATGTTGTTTTATTTTTTAAACTTTTATTCATTTTTCAACTATTTCTAGATAAAATGTTCGAAAGGCATTCTGGAACTCAAGAAAACGTGCGCAAATGATCTCCCCCATACGTCACATACAGTTTTTACTGAATAAATAAATGAATATTTCTTAGTACTTATTGTTCCTGTAGTTAATACTTTTCCCTTTGTTGTCGTATTCGGTACGTACACCTTTATTTCGTATCCACATGGGACAAAAAGAACTTTAGAAGTTCTCTACAGTTTACAATGTGTCTGATGAAGTTAAACAGCTGATTTGGTCAAACATAACCTCATGACAAAAATCTCGATCGTCATAATTAAAACCAATCCATTCTCTTTCGCACCCTTTGTCTTCGCACTAGTGGATAATATTCCGAATCATTGCTGGAATCGTCTTCAAATACTATCATTCGTAATCGTCGAACCGTAACAACACTTCGGAGGTACATGCACGTTGAAAACTGAATTTACTCCGTACTTCACCCGACGGATTTTCGCGGTGTAAAGTTACTCTCGAAAATTCTCTCGTGTAAGCGATTTACACTCGAGTGAAGTGTTGGTGAAACGCTCCAAGAAGTTACTCTCGAGTAAACATGATTTACTCCAGAGTAAACTCTTACTCTTTGTTTGGTGAAACCGGCCCTTACACCACATTAAAATTGTAAGCGTAATTTTTTTCAAATTATGGAATGTATTAAACTAGCACATTCATTAGGATAGGCAGTGCCAAGGAACCGCCACTGCTGTAAGATAAACGTGTTTCACTCGAACACGAATTAACTTTTTATTTATTTATAAAAGATAAAGCCAGCAGTTATACGCCCAATTACAGGCTTACAAATACAAAAAATAACTAGTGTGTAATGGCGGCTACATATTTCTTCGCAGAATGACAGATCGAGGAAATAGTCTGCAAATGAATCAATCTCATCAGTGCAATTGGCTGCGAAATTAACATTTTATTTAGAGGAGAGTTTACAATGAACTTACCTGTAGAAGTAAAGTTAGACAGAGGCAAGAGCGTGGTGCATGCCGTGGAATATATTAAAAATTCCCTTCAAGAAACCCGTTTTTTATGGTAACAGTATCGATTATTACCTGAATTTTTGAGCACCTGTTAACCTTTGGCTTTGCCAGGAAGCTGTTATATTTAGGTACCTTTTCTAAAGCCTTTTCCAATTTTCGTTCATGATTCACCAATAACTAGTTTTTGGTCCTGCGTTGTTTAATTCTTGGGGCTGCTTATAACTTAGTCTATTAGGTGTGACATAAAGACAAAATGTAAAATTTTAATGTCAAATCTGCCTATTTCAAAAAGTTGGAATGGGCTTTCTGTTTGTAGCTCTTTTAATTTCGTTGAATTTTGACATTAGTAAGCTGCGGATATTTGCCTATTTTTTTCCTTCAGTGGAAAATGCAATATTTTTGGTTACTAATTAATTTTGAGGTATTAGGCGTATTATTTGCAAATTTTTAATAATACCTATAAAAGCCTATTTCATTAAAAAATCCTATTTTGTGTTTAAATGCCTGAATGTTCGCATTTTCGTGTTTATTGATCAATATACACCAAAATACCAAAAATTTAAAGAATTGAAGGGTTTTTGGTTTTTGTCCTGTAGATTACAGAAATTGAAGAACTGTCAATAAATCTAGGTTCCGTTTTACTGCCACCATATTGCAGGTATTTCGTATAATGAAACGTGCAAAATCGCAGGTGGTTATTTTTAATCAAATACGCCTCCAAACTTTTTTCTTAAAATGTTCACCTCTTATGTATCTAAGGGACAGTATAAAATTTGGCGCTGGTTCCATTTTCCACGTACACCGTATTTTCTAATATTGCAAAAAGTTAACATTGCAAAAGTACACAATTGAAAAAGAGATTTTGCCTTTTTTGTAAGTTATATTGTAAACTAGTGGTGCCACGACAGGACGTACTTTCTCGCGATATTGTTAATGGCTATGTAATTATGACATAATGACAATTTCTGACTTATACTTCAACTACCATTTGAAAATTTCGAAAACAAACGAAGCGGAAAAATACATATCTTTTTTTAAATTTAAATGCTTAATCGAAAACTGCGTATTATTAGTTTATGTTAACGCGAACAAAAACGCAGCCGTCATTTTCGCATTGTTATCGGAAGGAGGGGGATTGAGGAAGAGGAAAGGGGAGGAGGGGTCTTCTTTAGCCCTCCCTCAAATTATGCTACGCGCTCTGACAGAAATGACTGAAACTTACCGATGGGCGATTTTTATGGTGGTTTGACTGACGGTTTTATAACCCAAAAATAGATCATTACTAATACCTGAATTATATTCAACTTGCTTCCCGCAAACCATGCCCCCTTCCGCACTGAACACTTACGCACACCATCACCCAACTTCTTTCGCTTGGCCAACCTCAAAGTCACTTACACACAGTACACTTAAATCCTGCAGCAATCAAACTACGTTCTTGCGCCCATTCTATGACAGCCAAACACCCCCTTTGGCGCAACGCGCAAAAAAAAAAAAAAAAAAAAAAAAAAAAAAAAAAAAAAAAAAAAAAAAAAAAAAAAAAAAACATCGCAGCACAGACACAACACTCAAAAACACAAATCGCAGAGAATCTGAAGAACGGAAGAAACTTAACTGTACGACAGTAACGTAACTAACCACTTCGACAGCTACCCGCACAAAATCACGTAGACAAAAAGATCCGGTTCGCTCAAACTGTAATGTCAGTCGTAAGTATGTAATCTAAGGTTTCTGTGACGCCTATCAGCGACGTTGTTGGGTCGGCCGATTTCCAGACAACTAAAGACAGATTTCCCGAGAAAGAACAGTCCAGCAGTGGCGTGCATTCCAACCCAGCACTCTTGGGATAAGCAAGAATGAGAATTTAATGAATATTGAGTATTAAAATCACGATGAACTGTCACTTGATCAAAAATATTGCACCCGCTATATATTGTAGTGAGATTTTTGCGCCGACCCACGGCTCAACCGCAGCTGTGAAATCTTCGCTGAGGATGGGACCTGCGCGCGCATCCTATTCACTGGGCCTACGGCAGGCGGCGATCGGTGGAAGCCTTAGCAGATAATGTACTGAATCCAGCTTTCTATGGATAGATGACATTACCCCCCTCCCTCCCCCTGCTTCAAGGCTAGGCCTCTCCTGCCTCGTGATTTCAATACTTCCCGCCAGAGAGCCGATGTTGTTGCCGAGAATGTTTTCTAGAAATTTTATTAAATCTTATGAGGAATGTTCTGACACACACGATCAGAATACTATTCTCCGAAATTCCCAGAATTTTCGAATAGCATACCGTACCCTTAAGAAAGTGTGCTTGGCAGGACTGTGCGTGATGTGGTGAAAAGAATAAAAACCTACGGTCAAAACTACTAGTGAAAAAAGATCCGTTTAGCCTATTGCATCATTGCTTGAGGACATATGGCACACTTTCATTTTCCTAAATAAAAAAATAAAATAAAATAAAATAAAATGCTGTATTTTGTTAGTCCGAAAGAATGGATTTTACTGATTTTACGGTTTCCACTGATTACCGCAGCGTTTGTAGGAAGTAGATTTCATTTTCCTTAATTGATTTTCTTTCATGTAAATGTCTTGTGTGGGAGTGATAAATTACATGTCGGAATTTATTTATATTCTAAACATTTTGTTTCACTGTAAAAAATGTCTTGTTGCGCGACTACTTTGTCTACGATAGGGGAAGGGGGAAGCTGGTTGGTCGCTAGCAACTGGAGTATATATTGTAATCACCGCACGCTCCTGCAGTCGAGACCAAAAGTTTGTAAGCTGACTTCACTTGAACGAAAGGAAGTCGCGTTTACTCGGTAACATATCCAACGGTTTGAGTTGTTCATCTGAACTGGTTTTGATACAATTGTATACGTTATTTTTCTTTGCTTTCAGAGCATTTTAAAAACATTTTTATAGCTTCTTATTGATCATTTTTGGCGTTGTTTTAAGTCATCAAATTCGCTTCTTAGAAATAAGGTAACATTGTTCCGAGAAATTTGATGAATTGAAACTCTGTACCGCCTGTCACCAAGCTTTGCTACGGAATAACGTCAGGTCAACTGTGACTCGTGCGAACAGACTCGTGTTGGTGTGTTCAGTGACGACAGTGTCAACGCGATTCGACTACTAATAATTTGCAAGACAGCCCGAACGATAACGCACATTAGGGAGTTTGTGCACGCCTTAGCTGGCAGCAATTGACTGTAATCTCAATCCTCTGCGCATACGAAGAAAATCGATATTGCTTTCGATTGTTTTAACGTGTATGTTTTAAAAATATTTTGCCATGTTACTTCCATCAACCAAGGACAATATTTTTCTCATCAGCCATTATTTGGCAACAATGGGCACTTGAAATGTTAGGTTAGCAATGTGTAGACTTTCCTTTATGATTTTTTCCTCGAAGAAAAAAAAAGCCAAAATATGAATGTGACTCGTATTTTAAGAAGAAATGTAAAGGATAATTTTCCACTAAATATATTTTTTACCGCAAGTCTTTAAGAATTTGGAAGACAAATTGCCGAAACTACTTTCTCGCCACTCAAAAAAATATAAGCATGGTTGAATAGTTTTAAAATTGTGAATAAATATAAGCATGGTTGAATGGTTTTAAAGTTGTGAATAAAAATATCTTATTGGCGCTCTGTATACGAACGCGCCGCAGCACTCGGCGTTGCGTTCTTTCCCCACGGCACGATGGTGGATGTCGCAAAATCACTTTTCCAGCAACTTCAGAAGAAGTTAAGCACGTTCTCTCAGCAATTTTGTTTTCAGAAACTCGAATTTCTGCCTGGATACTCCCGGGTCACGGCGCAATTTTCACGCCTACGAATCTTTCGGTATTTAAACATTCTGCGTCATGTTCCTCTTAGCTGGTAAAAATAAAATAAATTTCTTCCACCTTACTCTTCGCCCATTCTAAAAGTTTCGTAGGAGAAGTGATACAAGATCCTTGAAGCCGTGTGTAAGCTGCGAGTTTCTTGATGTCTCTTCCATTTTCTGTCTCAGGGACCTTTTCCGTCGCTCGTGGCAAAAGAATGTCTTTCGGCTGGGACTTGCGAATCCTCTATACGAGACATTGCAAAAGTTCTTTCCGTTTTTATATGGACCTACCACACCAAGACACATTGTATGAGCCTCATTCCATCAAAACTCGAGAACACGATTTTGTAATTTGGATGCTTTCACGCCCTTTTTAAATTTTCTGTGCAGCTATTTTAAATTCCCTTAAAACAGCTGTTGTTTTTTTACTTCATCCGTACGACTTTTCTCACTTTTGTTTTCGTAATGATAATGGTGATTGACCCAGAGGAATAAAAATGTTTACATTACTGATAGTAGATTCCACCGCAAATCGCGGGGCTATGTACTCCTCTTCAATTGTCTTCTCTATTCTTTGTTACAGTTGAATCACTAAGATCTGTTTAGGTAATTTTGATATTTTGAGTCGACACATGGCATATTGCTTCACCACTAAATTAACTATTTTCTTCCAGATCGCTTCTGTTATTTTTCTCTTACACGCCCGATTTATGTGCTACTCAAGTCCGAATGTAGTGTAACACGAAAGCCTGTTAAACATTCACAATCTTCCACATTTTATAACACAGTGTATCACTATACTGTAACACAAGAAAACTAAGCATGCAAGCTGTTGTCAGGATCCCTTGGAAGTCATCGACGGATATCCCTAGGAAAGTAGGTTCCTGCGTTCGAAGTTTTCCCACCCCTTTCTGGAGAAGGACACGAAACTTTCAACCTCAAGAGCATAATGCGCGTATTCTGTTTATTTAATAACTTACGCATTTTTTAAAGAATCAATGGCTTATTTTAATATTTAAAAAATAGACTCGCTGTCAGAAAAAAAATTGCCACCGCCAGTCACTCTGTACCTCCGTCGGTCAGTTGGTTGGTCACTGCACCTCGGTCAGTCGGTCGGTCACTGCACCTCGGTCAGTCGGTCGGTTGGTCGGTCACTGCAACTCAGTCGGTCGGTCAGTCATTGCACCTAGTTGATTATTGGCGATTGCCCCCTTTTGTCCAACCATATATTTAGAACTCCTAACTTCTATTCTAGAAACAGCAACATTTTTGTTATTAAATTGTTACAGATACTTTTTCATTGCCAATACGCTTTCAACCATTTTTGCATAACAACTAACCCTAAACATTATTTAACATGAAGCAAACATTACTAAATTTTGGTCAAAATGAGGGAAACATCTTATTACCTTATAAATGAGCTTATTTTTTTCTTAGGAACTTTTATCTATTTTTGTTCACAAATTTTGTATTTACTCTATGTATTTTTTTTTAATTTTCATATTTTTATGTATATTTTTTGCAATCAGTTGTAGCTAGTTTTTTAAATATATAAATAAAATGAGAGTGTGTGTTTAAAAAAAAAAATTAAATGTGTAGTTTACTGATACAAAATTTTCTATACTGGGAATGAAAATGTTTAGAATTCAAATGTTTTTAACCTTGCTATTTTTGTTACTTTTATTTGTCATTCAATTTTTGTATGGTAAATGGGCAGAGGAAGAGATTCAGGAGATCAAGAAATCATGCATAGATTATACTTCTCCCCATCACAAACAGTTTCAGTATTCTTTGACAAAAATAAATCAAATCAAGAGGAAGACATTTTTAGTTTTCTGAGTCACCCATTAAAAAGATACTTGCTTTTCTCCCCATTGTTCTTCACAGTAACAAACTCACATGTCAATATAATATTATAATTATTATGTTACAGAGTCTTTCTGAAGCAGATCGCAGTGCCTATGAGGTCAAAGTTCTTCAGAGCTCAATGGAAGAGATACGTTCACAGTTGAGCCCTAAAAACCAGTACAATTTCCAAAATTCTGTGGAGATTCATATGCAACATATCCAAATGGGACTCTGTCACAGTGGATCATTTAATCCACTTATGGCACAACGAGTGTAAGGATAATATGTGAATTTTTATTGTAGTACAAAAAATTCCAAACTGGAATCCTTTCTTTGGATGATACTCATCTGATAGGTTATCTAAAATATTATAAAAACTGATTTTGTAGTAATGTTGTAACATACAAAACATTCTGAGTATCCATTATTTTTTTAATCTTTCAGCACTATTTAGCTCTGATAGTAATCTTAATTACATACAATCCTCAGGTTTTATTTATATTGCTCTACCTTACGATACAGTATGTAAATTAATCCATTTAAGGTTTCCAATCATTGGATATGTGCCTACATGATCTTCTGCGATAAGGAAATATTTTGACTATTGCTAGATGAAGTAAGTTTGATTTCAATTCTATTTCTTTGGTGAGTTAGGTGTTAAAACTACTCTTATTACTGTGACAATTCGATAAGATAACGGCCACTTAGTTTTTAGTTTGTTTTGTATATTCTTAAATTAATTTGTATACTTTATAATCGAAGTCTGTATATTTGACAATTGTGTTCTAATTACAATTAAAATATTTCTGATTTGACTAATGTATCGTATTGCAATTATGGACTCTGCAAATGAGATAATTAATGTATATAAATATTCTTCTTTCTCTTTTTAAAATATTTTAAAATGTAATCATAGTTACATTATTCTGGATGCAATTTTCCAAAACTTATTCTGTAATCTTCCATTTCAGCATGGTACTTTTATGTATGAAATAAAACTGGCAAGAATGTATATGTAGGAGGCTTCCATGTAGTGTAATTCATTACATATGTGAAAAGAAAATTCCTTTTCACTGTACAAGGTTACCAACAAACCAAACACATCGTGATAGTATTCTGTTGAAACATCAGAGAAGACAATTAGGTTTCTGGGCTTGTCTATGCTTGTAGTACTTTATTTTATGTATTTTGATTAAAAAATGGTAAAATTTGTTAAACACGGTTGCATTCCTGTTATACATTTTCTTGTCAGTCGCAATTAGTTATGCAAATCTTGTAATAATTTCCAAAAAGATAAAATCTTCAATTATTTATGTAAAGTTGTAGAATATATTTTGAATTTTAATATACAATAAATAATGAGAGATTGTAAATTGGTTTTCAAATGGATATGTACACATGAATATTAAGTCTTTATTTTATTTTTGTTTTTAAGGGACATGTATTCCTATTTTTATTAAATAAATGTGTTATTACATTTATTTGAACAGAATCATATTCATATTAAATTTTAGTTTTTAGTTATTGCTGTTGTGCCAAGTAAAACTTAATTATTGTGTAAATAGAACATTGACTCAAACTTCATATTAATTGCATCCTTTTGTGGAATTGTTTCAGTTTCTTAGAAAAAAATTAATTTGTCTACATGATTTAATTTGTTATCTTGCCTCCTAAACACTGTTCTCTGTTAATCCCTTGTTATGTGATCTTAAATCTGAATCTGTCTTGTGTTCTGATAAGTTTTTGCATATTAGATTATGTATTGTTAAGGTGGCAAATTAATTTGAAGTGTGGTTCCCTTTTATTGACAGTGTATAATTTCTATTTTTACAATTTGACTTGTTAAAATGGAGGAGAACAAATAACTATAAAACAAGAGAAAATGTTGCTAAATAAAATTGACATCAGAGAGAACCTCTGATAAAATTCTCAGAAATGTTTTTTATCTCTGAGGCTGAAAGCCTTAATCTTTTTTCCTGGACAATTCTACTAAAGTCTCTTTGAGCATATTAATATTGTTTTTTATTTCTAGGAAGCATTATTTAATTTGTATTGCAATACATTACTTTACTTTTGTTTTAGAAACGAATGTAGAGATGAGAGAACCTCTGATAACAATTTATCTGCATAAATTGCATCCCTTCTAAGTTTAAAAGTCTTGCATTCGTATATTATAGTGCCAAAGTTGCCAACACTACATTCTACTAGAGCTTTATAAATAGACCATGGATTTTTAGATTTTAAAATATGCATTTTATGTGCCTAAAATAGGTTCTCTTAGTATCTCGGTTAGGCTTTTTAAATGGTAGAATTGGCAGAAATAAATCAGAAAACTTCCCAAAAACATAAATTTTTATGTTTTATTGTATATATTTTTCAAAGACAAAAATAAATCAATTTTATATAGAATCAGTATTGTATATTTTGCAATAATACTGTTTATGAACAAGTTTAATTATTTGTCTTCTAGTTAAAATTATTCACATCATATTTTGCCTGACAATAAATTACTAATACTTTCTACAAGTTTTCAAGAGAAAATGAATGTCTCCTATCGGTCAAGATCACTTTTCTTTCACGGAAATTCAATTGCTTTATCTTAGAAGCGGAGGCAGACTTTTCCATGAAGTCAGGAAGTAGTGGCATGGCGACTTTTGTCCCAAGATGTTGGTCCTGTACAATCATTTCTTGCTATCTTACAGCAACTTAAAATTAATATCATCCTTGTCTGTTGTGCCAACACAGAAGAAAAAAGTTAAAAGAAGGGGGGCACAAAAGAAATTTGGCAAATGTTTCCTTTTAGGGTTTTAAAAGTAAAATAGTAATTCACGTTGAAATAGGCTCTCTGAGGTGCTATAAAATTGACATGTTTTAGTTCAAATAATCCTAAAATATATATATGAAACTTTATTTAGTACAAGGCACCCAGGATAAAAAAATAGAGTTTTATCTAATATCCATAGTCTATTTATAAATCTAAATAACAATTCTTTGTTGTTGCAAACATTTTTTATTCAATTCTCTTTCATTACCTTCATTAAATAAAATTCTCATAGATATGAGAGAACTTGTAATCATTTCTTTTATTGTTACTTTTTAATATCAAAACTTATTTAGAATTCACATTGAATATTTATTTGCATGTTGTGTTGAAATGCTGGAAACATATCTTGAAAGTCTTGCAGATGAATAAATATGTACTTTAATAATGATCTTGTTTACGAAAGGAGAAAATTGGTAATTCGTCTTTTGTTGACTCATTACATCATATTTTTATGCGAGTTCACCATTGTGATGATACACCTATATTTGTCAGAATACTGATAAAAAGGCAGGGACCAGAAATGCCTTTTGATTTAAGTGTCTGTGGCAATCACAACAATTATGTGGAATATTCTTTTATTAATGTGAATGTTATCTACATTAGAAGTATGTTCTTAAATATATCAATACTGTTTTTTAATATGCTAATGAACAATTTTGATAAAACTTATCAAATAGCCGGTAACAAATTGTAAATGCAATAAATAGGAGAAAATTAGCAATTACTTATTCAGATGTTTACGAGCAATAGGTGTGTAATATAGTGTTTTATCAGCCTTACAAGGGATAACGTTGTTCTATTGTAGAATGTGACATTCCTCCAATTCTTGAATATTTTTTAAAAGTTCAAATGTGGCGTGAGGTTCTATATGTAATTATACAGTGAAAAAAAATAGTACATGAATGTTTTAGGGCATATATGTATGTATATGGGTATCCAGGGAGGAAACAACAAAACTTCAAAACCAAGTTCTTAAGTCAATTGAAGTATACTTTTGTCTAATAAACTCCTTCGATATTTCAAATGGCTTAGCTAAAATAAGCATTCATGGTCTTGATTTGAAAAAATACTTTCTATGCAAAAACTTGCATTTCAGAAACACATAAGCATTCCAAAAACATGTAAATTGTTTATTATTTACAAAAATTAATATATTTGTTTACAAAGGATAATTAACGCTAATAAAACAAATTGAAATCTGTAAATTGCTTTTTTGTTTGTGTTGAGTTTTCTTTGTTTTCAAATATATTAATTTCTTTTGTAAATAATGAACAATTTACAAGTCTGGAGTGTTTATATGTTTCTGAAATACAAAGTTTTTCAAGTCAACCTCCGAGTGCTTGTTGCAGTGAAGCCATTCAAAATCTTGATGATGGTTATTAGAAAAAATATGCTTAAAATTGTCTAAAGTGCTTACTTTCAAAGTTTTATTGTTTCTTCCTTGGACACCTGTGTGTATACATTCACACATATACTTACAGGATCTTTATTTAATCTTGCAACACATCTGGTGAGCACCTTCTCATGTGGCAATTTGGGAACTCTAGGAAATAGTTTGGAAATCACTTTCTCTTTTAGTGACATCCCTTTCATTTTTAGTTGCAAGAAGGAGAAAGCATTTACTCTGTCCTTGGGCAGTTATTCTTCCTCCTTTCATACATTCTCGTAAGAAGTTACATTTAGGAAAAAGGAATCACCAAGTTGTCATTATAAGGAATCTTAATTATTTTTTAATTAATATCATTCTACTTAATAATATTTGTATATAACCTACCTATCTCTAAATCCACCATAATGTCCCTCCACATCTTTAATATCGCAGTTTTGTTTCGAGAGTCTACTGGACAGAATCACAGAAAAGAACATTTTGTTTACCCACTCATGACCCAGCCCAGCACCACTCACTGCCCCCTGTCCTGCCTTTCTCAGCCCTAAAGGATTCCAGCCAGTGAGCAACGTACTTAGATATCGAATGGGAGAAAAGCTGCAACAAAAAAGTTGCTGCAGCTTATGACCTGACTCTCACCTTTTCCATTTCAATGTACTAGCCATAGGTGTTTTGACTGGCGGCAATAATTTGTGTTTACCAAATCATCACAACAGGCTCCCAGGCATGGGTTGTAAGATAAAATAAAGATCATATATGTCAATAAAACAACTGTAAAATTAGTGAGTTTATTGTCAAAGTACAGTGCAACCTCAATAATCTGAATAAGTTCAGTCTGTCATTCATCAAAAACATGAAATTAAAAATTACATTACCAATATGAACATTATCACATTTGTTGTATTTGTAGAAATACTGGTGAGAGTTGTTTCATTTTGTATTCCTCAAGTGTGCTTGTGTTAGGTTCATTTCATTTCATGGTTATTGTGAGGAAAGTACGTTTTCCTAGTTTCATCTGAAATCTTATGAAGATTTGTGCATTGGTCTTGCATGTAATAGAGCGTAGGAATCTTTCACTATCTTCTTTTATTATAATGCTATGAAACATTTGTTTGGAATGAATGTTTCTGAACAGAAAAATAATTCAGCGCTGGTAATGATGGCCAGGATAAATATGACCGAAATGTGGAAATGATTTGTTGAAAGGTAATTGAAAATTAATTGAATACATTAATTGGTTCTATAATGGTCCTTGATGTACAATAAAAATGTATACATTATGAAAACTGTTCCAGAACAATAGAGAGGCAAGTACTGTTCAATTTCAATTTTTTCATGCTTTCATGAATAAACAAAATGGATGACCACTGCACTTTATTTCATATTATGTTACATATCTTGAGAATTGAAGGGTGACTTTTATCACATTTCATATGATAGTATAATAATGAGAAGAGGCTGTAGTCAATCTTGTACAGATCTCCAATGATTGATGAAATCTCAGTAATAGGTTTTTTTAAGATTATTGAGATTACACTGTATTAATTTTGCTTAGTAAATAATTATATTTATCTCTTCAATATTGTTGATAACTCCCTAATTTTATTTAATGGTTTTAGTATCTTTTTTAATTTAACT
Organism: Gryllus longicercus; assembly: GCA_038098605.1. Lineage (NCBI taxonomy): Eukaryota > Metazoa > Arthropoda > Insecta > Orthoptera > Gryllidae > Gryllus > Gryllus longicercus. Next base: position 416,933 of record JAZDUA010000539.1, read on the forward strand.
GGTACTTGTTTCAGAAAGCTGTGACTATATTTTCGTACATTTATAATTTTCTATATTTGTGACATGCAATTTGAAAATTATTGTACATGGCAGATACTTCAGGTAAAAATTAATGAAGTTTTTAAAAAATTGTTTTGTGACCTGGAAGCTGCCTTGGATAATTGTTTCCAAAATATAAAATGCATTTGTGTGCTCTATTCATTTTAGTCTGTATGTGTTTCTGAAATACTTGGTATTCCTTTTCCACTGCAGTTTATGTATCTATTGCTAATCTACTCAAAGCTCATGTACATTTCTTTCCTATTTTTTGTTTTACTATTTTGTTGTTCAGTTTTGGATAGTGAGGTGAAGAGAGCGAGGATGAACCCTATTTTGCTTTTGTTTTATTGATATTGTTCTTATGTGACAGTAAAGGAGGATTTGAGTAAAGAACATTTGTTGTCATTCATTGAAAAAGGCACAAGAAATGAAATGTGAATTGTATGCATCCAGCTTCTGAAATTATGTTGGCACGAATTTGACAATTCTTTTCAAAATGAATATTGACTATTTGCATCTGTATGGATATGAGTGAATGAAAGTTTATTTTTGCTATTAAATTAACAAGTGTGGTCATAGAAGAGGTTGACTAAGTTACAAACAGGTCATATAAAAATCAAATTCTTTAATAGAAGGTGCTTCATTTTATTTTAGTATTTACTCTGCAATCATCGTAATAAAGTTAATAAAATAGTAAAATTTAGTCAAATCCCTTATTGTATTTTTGAATAGCCAAACAAATATATTTTGTCATTTTGTGAAATTGATTTAGTGATTTTCAACATTTAATAAGTTTTTAAAGACTTCTGAAAACTATTCCTTCAGATCCATTTATTTTTGTACACTCTTGGAAACATAAAGTTTCGCGTTGAAAATGCCTTGGCGCGATAGGTTGATGGCTCTGGACATCCCTGCTTGCCGACAGCTCAATCTACCGTTTATTTCCGAAACTACGTTCTGTAGATCGTGCTATGAAAATTTAATTTATCTTATTGGAGAGAGTTTAAAATATTTTAAAATCCATTGAGAGCAAAATAGTTGTAGCACTAAGGAAAAAGACTTTCGTGATTCCTGCCAGTAAAACTCAACTGACATAAAATTTTGTAAACGTAATGTTTCTTTCAAGTTTCGTTAATATAAAATGTGTTAGTATAAGAGCAGCGGGACAAGGGCGCAGAATGGCTCAGTATCAAAGTGCTGTTCTAGCACTCGTGCAGTTGCGGGTTCGGTTCCCACCCTACATAGATATTTTATCCATTCTACAGTGCAATAAAATCCACTAAACTATAACATTTTACATTTGTCGTGACAATTTTATGCATAAAACGGTGAAAATTCGCTGTCGCGAAGAAGGCGAATATTTCAATTGTGAAGAAATTAGAAAATCGATCGATTATATTAAAAATTAAAAATTGTGCATTATGTAGTGAGGAGATAACAATAATATGTTAGTCCTGTACCGCTCGAGCATTTTTATAACGATTTAGTTATCGCAGCGGTGTTTGGACCGCCCATAACGTTTTGGAGATTTCTAAAAGTTTTCAGCCAGCATGATCAGGATCAATAACACCAAAACATTACATAAATATTTTATTTGAAAACTAAGCCAAAAGTCCCCAACTCACGTGGAACAATCAAAATATGTAAAAATTAAATGTTGGCCGATAAAACTTAATTCAGGGGTCTAGTTTGAAAATGGGACTTCTCCATTCCAGTTTGTTTTGAGAAAAACAAAAAAATGTCATATCATTTGTTTAAAACATTCTTATGCTAAATGTTTGAGATTAATTCCCTTGGCTAGTGAAAGTCAAAAAAATAGAATAAGATAATTAAGGAATGTCTAGTCATTACGAAGAAAGTTGAGCTAAACATTTAAAAAAGACTAATTTTGAAATTTAATTTTAAGTATTTTGGTATTTTTTGTGAAAACGTATTTTTGGTGAAAAAAAACTTGTTTTCATTAAGTATTTTTACAATAGTGTTAATTATTTCATTTCGATTTCAATATATCATGTGAAATTTTTTATCAAATATGAAGATGAGCAGCCCGTAAACTGCTGACGTTCACAACACTAATCATTTTCAGTATGAGCTTAATCAATGCTTAGACCAGTTTGATTTCTACAGAATGATACATGTTCTGAATTGGAAAGATCGTACTGTGCAACGAAATGAAGATTATGGAAAGATCGCGTTCTGATATTAACACATTATTATTCATAACGCGATCTTTCCATGATCTTCAGGAGCCCTCTGGAGTGAACAAAAAACGCCTTTTGTTACAAATCATTTTATAAATTCTCTCAATTCGCCGATTCTCGCAATATTAGTACAATTTTGCATTTATTTCAGTAGATAACGGTCGGGCATTGCCTGCCATCCGTTCGTCATTCGTATTAGTTCCGTGAAAGAAAACAATCTGAATATGTTTTCCGCACCCAATACGGAGGTAGGTATTATAAATAACATCGTCAAGCAACATGAGATATCTTCAGTATTCTTCTAAATGCTTTGAATCCTGTAATAATGCAAAGCCAACTTCTTAGATAAATGAACACATAATAATAATAATAATAATAATAACAACAACATACATTTGAGGAAATGAGAGTATAAATATTGGTGAAATATAGAATTGAACAAAAATGCCTAAATTTTTTTGCGCTGGCCAGTGTTAAGAAGGCGCGCGACAAGTGTTAAGACTGTTCCTGCAAGTCGCTCCTGAACTATTGAATGCAATCACACTCTACACACGAAATTTGAAAAAAGGCACTATGTGATAAGTATATATGTCCCTAATAATACCTGGGCACTGTCACTGGCTAAACTCAGTTGACAGATTTTTCAGGCAAAAGTGTTCAGAAAGCGATCCAAATACCGCATAGGTAAATCAAGAAGAAAATGAACTTTAATGTATTGCTCTATTATTTTTACTTTTGCAAAAATATAATGATTTTTATCTTGTAGAGCACCAAAACTGACCATGAAAATGCGCTCGTAAAATAAAAAAATCACCATCAATAGGAAGACAAGAAAAGATACATCAGGAAGGCAATCACGCATCAAGAAAGAATTCTGGCAACTCGAATTCATTTCCAATTTGTTCATTAGGATAAGTTCAATTGTTGTGGGGCAAAAGTATATTCAAAATTTAAACTAAAACAAACCTTATTTTTTGCCGGGAGATACACAAACTACATTATTCTTTTTTTATTTGTTATCTGTTCAACAGTTGTGTGTTCAACAGGGAGTCTCACCAACTACGGGCCATCCCCATAACTTCTAAACGGTTCACGATATCGAAATGTAGTTTTCGCCCAACAATGTGAAATCACGAGGCAAGTAATGTGCCTTAGGAATATTGTTCAAAGTATCGTTAGTTTCCGAGAAATTTAATCATCTTTAATTTTTTAAATGGAACCAATCTCACTAGCAATAGATAGATCATAAATAGACGAATGCAATGATGTAACACATGCTAATGCTTTGATAGTATGTTGAGAAGAAAATTATACTTACCGCCATGTGATTTTAAATTAAATATATAAGATTAACTGTAAATATACAACCCTTTCAACTGTCTCCTTTTGGAAAGGTTGCCTTCGTGGTGCGGGCACTTTTACGGGGAGAGGGGAGAGGCCGCGAAGGTCACGTTCGACAAAAGCGACAGTTGCGACGGAGGCTACAGAACAAATTGCGTTTAATTTAAAACCTCAATCCATAAACTATAATTTTATGCACAAAACACAATCAAAATATTAGCAATGTTACAGCATTGCATTCCTCTTTTTAAGATTATCTATTGGTAGTGAGAAAAATACATGGTTCTATTTAAAAATCAAAGATGATCAAATTTGTCAAAAACTAAAAATATTTCAAACAATATCTCTACACCAAATTACTTGCCGCATGATTCCGCATAGTTGAGTGAAAATGTAAGCCGATATCGGGAACCGTTTAGAAGTTATGAGGGTTGCCCGTAGTTGGTAGGACTCCCTGTATGCAAGCAATATATATGTATTTCAAAAATTCGTGTTTTAATTCCGTTCGATAGTTCGATAGAATCCCTTTTTTTCAACATTATTTGTAATTATCGAAATATGTTGGAGACATTTCAAACGTTCCGAAATTTGGCCCAATAATATTTATGTAACTAATTAAGTTAAAAAGTGCTTGTTTGGCTCATTGGTAGAATCGTTTCTTTTTGAACTCTATGCAGCAGGATCGAATCCATTGCGTGTCCTTTATTTTTTTCTTATCCGTGATTTTTTTGTCAAATGAACTGTATTACAGTACTCTCTCTATTGTGTCAATAAAGTATTATTTTGATTTTAAAACAAAATAACTCTGAAAAGGGCTCTTTATCTTTCTATGAATATTTGTTTTTAATTTTCCAAATTACATATTTGTAAAAATTTTATTCTATTTTTTACATTAATTGTTTATTTATAAATATCTCATTCTAGAAAATGTAAGGAATACATTAATAAGGAATCCAAAACCCCCCAGATTCTACGACCATTTTCATCCTACGTGGGAGAGAATCCACAAGTCTCGCCGCATAGTTTTCACTGTGAGCGACCTCCTCCCAGGCTTCATGGATTATTTGCCAGAGCGCATCGGCATTGTTAGATTCCGGATAAGGCCAGTTTTCGGCCATGGTGCGTCTTGTATCTGCCCAAACATTTTCAATAGGGTTCAGATCTGGTGCCCATGGTGGCCAGTCAACAACCTGAATATCTTGTTTCTCCGCAAAAAACGATTGAACCAAAGCCGACTTATGAATCGGTGATTGGTTCTGTTGGAATTGAATTATCCCCACAGCATGCAATTGCCTTACTGATGGAATCATGATATCTCTCAGTATGTGGATGTACTGAGGAGCATTTAAGTGGTCTTGGATTCTAGGGATCATTCCAATCCCTCGAGATGACATCGAGCCCCAAACTGCTACTGAGAAACGACCTGACCTGGGGACTTGCTTTACGTACCGAGAATCATAGCGGCTTCCTTGGGGCCTGAAAACGCGAACGGGACCATCATTTGCGGAGGAGAATATACTCTCATCAGAGAAAATGATATCAGCCCAGTCTCGATGTTTTTTTTTCCTCCGCAAATGCCAGCGGATAGAGCTGGTGTTCTTTTGTCAGCTTCGGTTTACGAGCTGCATTTCTGGATCGCAGACTAGCCTCCGAAAGTCTGTTGCGTATTGTTCTGGAAAATCCAGGAAATCTGGTGGTTCTTTGCAGTTGTGAAGAAGTTTGGAAAGGGTTTTCCACCGCTGCTTGTATCAAAACTTCATCTTGGTCAGCATCTGAAATACGCCAAAGCCCCGTTCCTAGTTTCCTCCCGGATTCTTCCGTCTCTCGATAACGTTTAAGCCAGTATTGCGCTGTTCTTGCCCCAACGCCATACCGACTCGCCGCCTCTGAAACAGAGACGTGACCCTCTTCTACTAATGCGATAACTCGCTTTCGTGTGGCTTGGATATGGTGAGCAATGTCGAAAAATGAATGCGGAGTAGTTTAATTTGCTTAGCCGCGATTTTTCTTTTCTTACCAAGTGGCAACGCTGCAGAGCCCTTTATCTCCTTTTGACCTGCTGTCGAAAACACGGAAGTGCTGCGAAGGTCAGATTCAAGTCGGTAGTACCGTGAGGCTTACGAGAGAAAATCGATAATCTCTCTCAACAAAAGAAATGAGATTATTCCACTGTCTTATGAACGAGAATATTGTAGCAAGCAAAATGACATCGCTAATATGGCTAATTGGCAGTCTGATGTTCAACTAGAAGCAGTCATATTTTGCGTTAATTTTTGGTAGAAATTGTTTTTGAAATGAAAAAAATCGCTATTTCTGCCATTATTTGTTATTTACAATTTGTATTATATTTTTTGTGCATAAAAAACGTTCAATACACATAATGAATTTCTACTTACATCTGAAATAGATGTTTGTATGATATTGTAATGGACTTCAATAGCATGACAAACTCTAGGAATATTTCCCCTTCAAAATTCGTTTTCGGCAAATTGTATTTTGATTTTTTTTTACTTCACAGCTAGGAAATCTCAATACCCACATAACTAAGGCCTCCCACATGAAGGCAAGGGATCTCAGAAAGATCGCTTCATCAGAATCAATGAGCCACATTTATCATCAAAACCATTTTATTTACTTCAGTGTAGACATTGGATTTCAAAGCCTTGTCACACTAAGAATTATTGTAATTACAGAACATCAATAGTTCCATCATCTTTATTCACACTATATATCAATAGCATAAGGGAGTCTATGCACAGAATTTTTAAAAAAAAATATTTATATATAGTAGCATAGTAGAAATAAAAGTTATATCAAAGCAAACAAGAGATGTCCAAACGGGATTTAATGAATTATTTACAGATACAAACACAAGTCACATTTCCTTGTCAGTATATCACTATAATTTTGTGATATTGTTAAACGAATTGTCTTTCTGAGCTTTTAGGAGTTCCATTTCATGGTTTTATTCGAGTAAAAATGAAAATAATACGCAATATTTTAATGTTCTTTTTATTCGCAATTTAAGATTATTATCTATAAGATTATAGAAGCTTATTTTATTTTGGTCTCTTACGAGTATTACCGCTTTTTGAGAATTGCTTGTTTGCATTCCTTATTCGCAATCGAGAATTTTCCTTAAATTATGCATAACATTGACGCGACATATTTAGCATGTTGTAATTCTGTGGATTATATGGCACTGTAGAATGAATAAAATATCTACGTAGACTGGAACCGAACCCGCTACTTCACGATTTCTAGAACACCACTTCCACACTGAGCCATTCTTTCGCCCTTCTAGTGCACCTCTTATAACAACACATTTTATATTAACGAAACTTTAAAGCAAAATCACGTTTACCAAAGTTAATGTCAGTTCTGTTTTACTGGCAGGAATCACGAAAGTCTTTTTCCTCTGTACTGTTACTATTTAGCTCTCAACGGTCATTAAAGTATTTAATACGCTCTCCAATAAAATAAATTTAATTATGGTTCGATCAACAGAACGTAGTTTCGAAAATAAACGTTAGATAGCGCTGTCGGCAAGCAGGGATGTCCAGCGCCATCAACCTCTCGGGCCAAGGCATTTTCGACGCGAAATTTTATGTTTCCAAGAGTGTACATTGACTTCAAAGGGAGAATGTAATTTTTAAACCTATCCATTGCTCCCACTAAAGACTAGTTTGCCGGCGTTGCTCTTCCTACTTTTCCAACCCACGAAGAAAGCTATTTTGAGCAATTTGTAATACCGCTTCTACGTAATGGGTAGAAAAAATTATTTATTTTTTAAGGAATCGCTTTGATTAACTGTCGTCCAGCGTCGTCATGACCCTGGTTCGAGAGGTGCAGAAATGGGGCGACAAAAACAGAATACGTATTTAAAACTTCAATGAAACGAAACAAAATTTATAATACACGGGGTGAGTCACGTAACTAGCACCTGCAATTTTTAAACGTTTGAAGTTATTGCAATGCAGTTTTCACAGAAGTATATGAGGGAATGGGGCTAGTTCACACGGCCTAATTCATTTCCATTGTATCAGTTGTATTTTACGAGATATTGGGGTAACATTTTTTGAAATGAAACTACGTATTTTTTGTCTATCATGACGAGCGTATAAAGAATCCAATGATATAGATATTGCCATATATTAGATGAGCTTTTTTTAGTAATTTTTATTTTTTGCGATTCGTGTTTAACGGATTTTGTAACGCCCCGAGCACGCGTTAGCAAGGAGAGCGCTGCGTCACCTGGGTGGTGGACTGTTGCATTCAAAATCCATTAAATACGAGTCACAGAAAATTAAAATTACTCAAAGAAATGCTTATCTAACTTACAAAGTTTGTCCCGAAAGTAATGCGCTCTATTTTTGCCGCGACCATACATTGCACAGCGTTGCTGCTTTCACGGAAAGTATGGGGGGGGGGGGTCTTAACATGGTGGAAATACATGTGCAAGTTCCTTCGGCGCAGCGATTTTTGCGCGTTCCGTGCAACACCAGTTTGTGCCACCAGCCACGTGACCACAGCACGGGTACTTCGTTTGAAAAACCGAAGGAGGTTATAATATATATAACCTTGGAAAAGCCAGACTAGACGTTGGTCTCCATGTTGCACGGAGAGCGATAAGCGTTGAGAAACATTTTGAAAGTGGTACAAAGTGACAGTTTTCAACGGTAATCAACCAAAAATAACACGAAGAAGATGTACAAGATACTATATTTAAAATAAATGCGTCATAAATCCGTTTCAAGGACCTGTAACGAGGTGATAATTTGCATGTAAAGGATTTGTCAATCCTTCATTCAATGGATATGTCCAAGTATTTGCGGTACTACTTTACATGAAAACTCATCTACATTTTCAAAATTTTATAAAAAATTGTTCCATTTTTTAATGAAACATTGTTCTTGGTTCGCGAACCCTAAAAAACGGGGTAGATCTCATTTTTGTTAAAGTTATTGATTTTTCGACAACTGACGAAGTTCGACATTTTTTTCGGCTACTTGCTACAACTACAATATTGAAGACAGAAATTTTTCTTAAAAAAAATTGTTGAAAAAAGAGGTCTTGAAGTATGGTAAAATATATTTTTCAGAAAATGTATATAACTTTCTCGTAATTTTGCGTAAAATATAAGCAATTTCTAAACAATTATTTTCTAAAAAAATAATAATAAAAAAACTATTACTCCGTACGAGGGTACGTAGCAAAGGGAGGTAAAAAATAGTGCGGGAACCGGTGCATATTGCAAAATCAAACTATGTATTTTCGAAAATTGCAATAAATTAACTCTGCAAAGTACAATGTTGTTGAGAGATTTTCGTCTCAAATCAGTTCTAAAAATTAGATCTTAAAGTCCATATAATTTTTTTAAACAAACGGTTAGTTTTCATGAAATTTCTGATTGAAGTTACTGCAATTTATAAAAAAGTAATTATCAAAAACCCCAATTTTTTCTTAATTTTTTTCTTCTAAGATATAGTAAAGAATGCTTAAAACGGTGGAAGTGTTATTTTCGTTCAACATTTTGAATTTAAAAAAAAGTGTCTTGGTCGACGCAGCGTGTCTCTGAACTCTTATTGGGCGTTGAGAGCCTGTCATGATTAATGTTATTATTTTTATCAAGTCTCGTCAGGCCGCAGTCTGTCAGTGCCTTTTATTCCTTTGGCCAGGGGCGCGGAGCCGTTAGAGCCCGGAATTCCTAGACGTCATTCAACCAGGAACTCGTGAAGTCTCGACTTTGGTTAACCTCCGTGCGTAGTTAAGGAATTGGGACAGCGATGTCGACAAGTGCTAATGCTCTAAAAATGAGTTGCTTTGGCACCACTATTTTTGTCAAAGTTGTTTCACAGCTTAGAGCAGTGGCAGTCGTAGAGACGCACAAGTACGCAATTCGTACAGTCGGACGGGATTTCACTTTCCATTTTTAATTACAATAGCATATCGCATCTCCAATTGAAAAGTGACACAAGTGCGAAATCGTCATTTTTCAGCTAAAAGCTGATAAGAGGTACTGCTACTGTTCTGAAGTTGATTTTGAATTAGTTCAATTACTGTCCGCTAGAAGGTGAATATTTGGTACTATCTATACCAAGTATTACAGAACTACGAAATCAGAAATTCGCACTTGTGTCATTTTTCTATTGGAGGAGCGATATGTAAAAATGCAGGGTGATTCCAAATCTGGTCGGGTTTAGTTTGAGACGCCATTAAAGATAGCGGAAAATATATCATTGACACAGGAATGTCCTTACACACTTTTTTATATCTCCAACCATTTTTGAGTAAGGATGAACATGATAAGTTTGAACATGTGAAGTAAAAAGTTGCTCTGAAGGTATAAAAATGGTCATTTGAAGGAAATTTTAGAAAAATATCCCGAGATTCCATCTCAAATTTTCAAAAGATATTATAAGCCAAGTCCCACATCTCAAAGTAATTTCTTTGGAGTTGTAGCTTTACAGGTGAAATGGTTTTTGAGATATAGCCTTTTCTTTTACACCATTGTACAGTACAGCCATAGGATTTTCGCAGCTTTGGGAGACAAAACTTCATTTTCTCTCATACATCAAGACACAGAAAATGCAATAAATTCATCGAAACACGGACAAAAATATGGATTATCAAATAGGTTTTAAATCATTTCTAAAAGATTAATTTTTAAAGGTATAACAAAAGCTCGAGTGTAAGATATGAGCAAAGAAATATTAAATAATATACAAATTCTAACTTACGTAGCATCGAACTGCCTGAAATCACCATTTATTTTACTTTCATGAAGCGCAGGAATTTCAAAGCGGGCGACTATGTTTGAGGCCAAATTTCACAAAAAATACCCATATTTTCAAAAAATTCAATGTGACCTTATTTGAAGAACTGTTTTTTGATGAACACATTCCATTAAGAAAAAAACAATTATCTTCACAACCGGGAAGACGGCAAACAAATTTTAATATTTTTGGAATTTTCGAAAAATCAGATATTTCAGCGAACATAATATCTGCACCAGTTTTAACCGGTGGTTTTAACCACCGGTTTTAACAAAAGTTGTTGAAATAAAATGAAAATCGTTTATTTTTTACACATGTTCGCAAAAAATACTCATTTTCGAAAAATTGAAAATGGAATTATTTGAAGATATGTTTTTGATGAACACATTACATTAAGAAAAACTATTCATCTTCACAATTTTAGTTGCATTGTAATTGAGGCCGAAAAAAAGTTTGAATTTTTGCAATTTTCAAAAATCAGAATTTTTATCGAACATAAGACTTGCACAATTGTCTCAAGCGTCCTGTACACTATCTGAGGTCAGAATTTATTCAAAATTATTGGCGCCGTTTTTTAGAGCAAAATTTAAAATTGCCTATTATTCACCCAAAATTACGCAAAAATGTACTCAAATGTTCGAAAAATTGTACATTACCTTATTTCAAAATCTATCTTTAAGGAACAGATTTCATTAAGGGAAAAATCTCCATCTTCATAATTTTTGTAGGAAGATACCGAAAAAGTTTGAACCTTTGTAATTTTAGAAAAATCAGTTTTCAACGAACATGAGACTTGTATCTTTTCTTAATTCTCTTAAACGTTCTTTACACTATCCAACAACAAAATTTAATAAAAAAAGATAGAGCCATTTTTTCAAAAATTTTGAAAATGTCCCAGGGGCTTCATGTAAAGTATCACCAAAAATTAAAATATTAAATTTAATTGGCCGCGACATCAGTCAGATCCATTGGTAAAATTTTTGGGGATACTTTACATGAAGACCTTGGAATATTTTCAAAATTTTCTCAATAATGGCTCTAAACTTTTTGTTTCAATTTCTTGTCAGAATAGAGTGAAATACATTTATAAAGGTGGCGTAGGTCCGATTTTCTTGGTTAACTCGGAATTTTCGAACATTTCAAAAGTTTGCAATTTCTTTTCGGCGTCTTCCTACGACTGCAAAATTAAAGATAAAGATTTTTCCTTCAAATGAAATTTGTTGTCCATAATTAGTTCTTTGATTAAGGTCATGTATATTTTATTCAGAGTTTTAATAGTTTTCGCGCAAAATTGCGTGCTTTTTGTGCAATTTTGAAAAACAGCAGATACAAGATTTACTCAAAAGCGGCTCCAATTTTATTCTTTAAACTTTTGGTAGGGATAGTGCTAAATGTAATCTATTAGATGACATGAACGTCATTTTGATCTATTCTTTTATTTTTTTAATTACGAAAATTAAATTTTATTGAGTTGTCTCCCATGTCATTAATATTTACATTATTAGCGATTTGTTGACATTATTGCATTTATGAGTTCATGCGCTTTAAATGTCTTATAAAGTTTCTCAAATACTCATCTATTTTCTGTGAAAATGAGCTCAAAACTTCACATTTTAAGAAACGTTCAATCGCAATTTTAACAAAAACAGCTTCATTTTTTTCTTTAAATTTACTGTACAGATTGTGCTAATTGCACTGTTCAATATGTCATAACGTCATTTTTCTGTATTCTTTTGTTGTTTTTTTCAATTACACAAATGACTTTTTTCTTTTCAATATCTCTAATGTAGTTAATATGCACATTTACAGCGATTTGTAAACACTATTGCATTTGGAGGTTAAGGTGCTTCAAATGACTTCTAATGAACACTCAAAATATGATTGCGTAGACTTTCGCGGCCGGAGTTTGTACTATCTGGACTATTCTGGATGAGCCGCGTCTCTGTTGTAGTGGCTTCCACGCCAGAGACGTGGCTCATCCCGGGCTGGGTAATATAAGACTTTCGAAAACTCAAATATTTTATGTGAAAAAAGGGCTTTAAATTTCGCATTTGCAGTAACGCTTAAGCGACATTTTCTTTAAAAAAGGCTACAAACTTTTCAACAAAAATTGCCATATAATACGGGGTTTTACTCTTCTTTAATATTCTTAAAGTAATATTTCGGTTCTACTATTAGGAAACCGAAAAATTGAGGAAATTTCAAAAAATTGTATTTTGGGCGGCGATAGATGGCAGCTGGCAAGGGTATGTAGCAAATCGTAATACGTAGCTAGCCTATACCAAAGAAAGTAGAAATCTAATACGAGAAAGTCTGTGTCATCCTGTAGCACCACTACTTAATTTTTTGGCTTCTGCTCTAATAACACTCATAACCTACTCATAACAATATTGGGTATGTTAATTGCTATTACATTCAACGGTTGCAGCTGGCAGCAGTGTTCAGCCAAACACCTTTCGGACAATCACCTATGCTTCACAGGCGGCATTGGTTACGAACAAACAGAATCACAGTCCGACTTCAAACGAACAGTACACGAATGAAGTTAGGATTCAATTTATTAAAGAAATGTCATTGATGTTCTGTATCTGTTCTTATTTCTTACCAGTTTCATAAATGATACAGTCCTGATACAAGATATATAAAACGAGAATAGAAAAACTATATTTTATTATTTCGGCAGATTGGAATGCACTTAATTGTCGGAGAAGTGCAATAATTATGAAGTGTTATAAATATTTTCTGTCTTGCGAATGCAGAAAACACACACACAACAGCAACAATGTTTAATTTGCATTATAAAAGTGTTGGCAATGCGCCAGAAAGATAGATTTTGCAACGCATCCTAGCGCACCGCATCTATCGTCACGCGGCGCCGCTTAAAACTCGTCAGATAACGACTCCTGAAACAGATTGATACATGGAACGACGAGGAAACTTTCTCCGCGCACTGTTCACTTCCTCGTCCTTGACAGACAACAAACCTAAATGCGTCACCTCTGACGTTGCATTCTCGGCGAGAGCAGCCAGCAAACCAGCTGATAGTCCTCCCCTTCACTCCCCTCAGCCAAAACCGCTGCCTCGCGACGCGCTGCACTGTGCCAACTTTCCTCATCATCCCCCCTCATATTTTCTGGCTAGTCCGCAGGTTTCGATCGTGCGACCACGCGCTCCCTGCAGCGCTCAAAACAACCCTTTGAACGCATTATCTTCGTGTTCTTAGATTTTTTCTTCTAGCACGATTGGGTAAAGTTACTGTGAAAATTTACAAAGGAAAAATAAAGATGTTATTCTGTAATTATGAACTTTTTTACCCTATGTTTTTTTTTCAGCCGGCAGCCGGTTACTCTTTACTTAGGGGACCCATATTTGACCATACACTAGAAATTAACAAACTTCGCGGGCTCCTCTGAGCTGGAATAAGTACAACGCGAGGTCCTCCGCGACAACACATGGGAAACAAGAAGCAAACAACCATACCCAAGGCGGGACTCTATCCCGCGACCGAAGCGCCGAGTCGGTATACTTTTTTACCCACCTCGGCCATCCAGGCGGTTTAGTGGTTAGTGGTTATAAATGTAATTGGCAATTATTAAAGAGTCTCAGATGGCAGGAAAAATAAATTGGTCTCGGACGAATACAGCAAGCATTAAAAAATAATTATATTTTTTGAAATATTGTTTGTGTTTTTCTAGCAATCCCTGTGCCAATTTGTACAGATTCCATTCCCCATTCTCAAAATCTTGACGTTTCGATTTTGGTACACCAAACCACTTTCGTCAGGAATGATTTTAAATTATAGATCATCCCATCCAAATTATATGAGAGTGGCTATAGCTTTGGTTGACAGAGCCATAAAATTAGCTGATCGCCAGTTACGCAACGACAATTTAAAAAAAAGTTTTGTTTCCCCCCTCCTTTTGGTAAACAATGACTATCCTTTAAAATTCGTAGAGAGATATGTCAAAAATAAGTAAACACGTTGGCTGCTTAATAGTCAAGATAATGACGAACTTTCTGGCCGAGGTAACGTTAACTCATCAAAACTGAGAATCAACTGTTGATGCTCAAAATCATATTGACCAAATCAGTGAGCATCACGTCATGCTTATCAAGGCAGGCAAGGTGAACTAAGCAAGGCCCAACGAGGAGGTAACGACTAGAGACATGAAAATATGTAGTATCAAACGTCAAAATATGTACATAAATATGTAATGAAAACAGTGAGAATATGTAATAAATATGTAAAATCGGATATAATATGTAATATTAAAATACGTTAATTATAAAACATTTTTATCCAATTTGAAATCACATTATCAAAAATTTTTTAAACAAACTTTAAAAAGAATATAAACGTTTTAAAAATAATTTAGATAGCACTAGTTGATGCACATTTTGCTCCATACAACTTTCCCGTCAGTAATAAAAGCTTCGTCTATTGCTACCCAGGACGAAAGTTTAGCAGCCACACTAGACGCAATAGAAGCCCTCTTACAAATTGGCGATATCTACGACCAGCAAACAATCACTCCTACGTTCTGCATTCTCATTAAAGTGTTACACGTCGGCGATCTCCAAAGTTTTTCGGAAATTAAAGTTAAAGATCACTAAATCCAGCGTCAGTGATACTTTTCACACCTAAAGGTGAAATGATCTCAGTCACTGACGCTTACTTCCCGCCACTGAGATAACTAAAGCAGGTGCGCCCGACCCTAAGAACATCCGACGGCCTCTTCACGTAGCGCCTCTCCATTCGACAGTACTCAGTAATAATATAGGAAAAAATGCTAAAATTCATAAAAAAAATAAGTATAACATCGAAGAAAATTTATAGAAAAAAATGTTCTGAAAATATCAAAATATGTCAAATATGTAATATCGTATTAAATATGTAAAAATGTGTAATGAAAAATTGGATATTTTGTTAGGTCGGCGACAATTTGCCAAAATAACAGCTTTGAGAACGGTACGTAGAAAGACAAAAGTATATGTAATACATAAAAATCCTGTCTCTAGTAACGACACCAAGCACCAAAAGGAAAATTTGGGGGAAGAAAGAGAAAGTAAATTTCTACTATTACCTTATATTCCTATCTATCTATCTATTTAGCGGTTTTTTACAGCCTTGGCCGTTTTCCGCATCCCAATTTCCATGCCTCTTTATCCCATACATCGTTTTCTTCCATTTCTCTTTTTTCCATGGCTTCAGTTATTGCCATGTTCCATGTTCTTCTCGGTCTTCCCCTGTATCTTCTTCGATTTGGTATCCACTCCCAAACTTTTTGAGGAAGTCTATCCGATTTCAACCTTCTCATATGTCCATACCATTTTAGTTGTCTCATTTCGATTGTATCGTTCAAGGTTGTTTGCACTTTCATTTTATTTCTTATTTCATCATTTCTTATTTTATCTAACAGAGAAAGTTTACAACATCTTCGCCAGAACATCATTTCTGTTGATTGAAATTTGTCTTTCAATTTTTTTGATAGTGTCCAGACTTCTGCCCCATAGAGTGTGGTACTCTCTATGAACGAGCTATATATGCGTTTCTTTGTTTTCATTGAAATAATTGAGTTCCATAGCACTGGGTTCAACTGCCTCGTGGCTATTTTTCCTCTTATATTTTTATTTTTCACATCCTGTTCGTCTCTACCATCTGCTGTTAGTGTGACTCCCAAATACTTATATTGTGTTTTACCTTTAATTATTCCTATACTAGTCTCTAAATCATGGGGCATACCTCCCACCACCATATATTCAGTTTTGTGTAAATTTATTTCCATCCCCCATTTTTCATACTCTTCTACTAATTTTCTGAACATATAAGTTACATCATCTTCATCTTCAGCCATTATCACCTGGTCATCTGCAAATAGTAGACTAAACAATGTTTCATCACCTATTTTCACACCCATGCTTCTGCACTTTCTTTTCCATTCTTTTAGGGCTTTATCAATGTATATCTTAAACAGGGTTGGAGATATACAGCAGCCTTGCCGTAATCCTTTATTTACTGGGAAGTTGTCTGATAGACATTTTCCCACTTTTACTTGACTTTTGTTATCTTTATAAAGTTGTTTGACTGCATTTATGTATGTTGTTGATATTCCTTTTTCTTCCATTGCCCCCCATACTTCTTTTACTGGTACATTATTATAAGCCTTTTTGAGGTCAATGAAAATTATGTGAAGTTCTCTTCCTCGCTCAATTGTTTTTTCCATCAGTTGTTTGAGACAGAAAATATTGTCAATACACGATCTTCCTGGTCTAAAACCACTTTGCTCTTCTGAGTCTGATGTTTGCATTTCAATTCTATTCTTTAGCACTCGTCCATACAGTCTAACCAAAGATGAAGTCACACTTATCCCTCTATAATTATTACAATCTTTTTTACAACCTTTTTTGTAAATTGAATTTATGTAGGCTAATTTCCATATTTCAGGCATTTTACCTCCTTTTAAAATGCCATTGAATATTTCAGTAATTAATTCCAAACCTACGATAGGATAATGTTTAACCAGTTCTGTGGATATACCTCCAGGCCCAGGTGCTTTATTATTTTTCATGTTTCTTAACGCTTTTTTTAACTCTTCCAAAGTCGCATCTGGTATGATGGAATTTACGTGCAGTGGTTCATAATTTATTTCCTGAAATTTAGCTCTATTTTCTGTCAAAAGATTTCCATAGTATTTTTGCCATTTTTCAATACCAATTGGGTCTACTAAATGCCATTCTTGGGTTGTATTCAATTTCATGGAATGTAACATTTTCCATGCCTCTCTGGATTTGGTATTACCAATGCACTTGTCTAATCTGTCACATTTTTGTTCCCGGAATACATTTTTTGCCTTCTTCACTTCTTTCTTGACCAAATATTTCATTCTGTTGTATTCACTTCTGTCTTCTAAATCCTTTGTGGAAAGCCATCTCAAATATAACTTTTTCTTTTCTTCGACCAGGTTCTTTATATCTCTGTCCACCACAAGTCTTTTTGTTTATATTCACATTTTCCCTCCTCTCCCAAAGCTTCTTTAGCGGCTTCATGAGTGCATTTTTCTAAAAATTGGTATTTTTCTTCAGTACTTTCTATTGGGATGTACTTTAATTTTTCTGCCATGCGCAATTTGTACAAAAATGCAATAGAATCATCTTGAAGGCTCTCAATATTGTATTTCGGCCACATCTGACTCTCTATTTTTCCACCTTTTGTACTTGGTTTTGCGTTTCCGTAACTTTTGAAGTACGGTTTATACATAAGGTAAGCTTTTCCTTTTAGTAGGTAGTGATCTGATCCACAGGAAGCACCTCTTTGAACCCGAACATCGCTCCACTTTATTGATGACTGTTGTTTAGTAATTATGTAGTCAATTATTGATTGCAATTTTCTAGTGGGTTGGGTCCACGTGAATTTATGTATTTCTTTATGTGGAAAGTAGCCATTCAATATTTTAAGGTCATACAGTTCACATGTCTCTATAAGTCTTTCTCCGTTGTTATTTAATACATTTTCACCATATCGCCCCACAACATTATGCGCCATTCGTTTTCCAACTCTTCCATTAAAATCACCTAGAAGCACCACTTCTTTGCGATTTCCAATAGAATCCAGCAGCATAGTCAGTTTCTCTAAAAATATATCTTTTTCTGCAACACTTGCATCGTCTGTTGGAGCATAAATTCCTATAATAAAAACATTGCGTCCTCTTAGTACAAGTTCGAGACATGCTATTCTCTCATCAATTGCTACCCAGCTTTGAATATTTTTCTCCAATCTTTTATGTACAGCTATGGACACTCCTGCTCTTGCTCGCTTTTCTTTTCCCACTCCGCTAAAAAAGTGAACATAATTTCCTTTCCTTTCATTTCCATTTCCCTTCTTTTTTGTTTCACTCAACACTATTATATCTATGTTAAACTCCTCTATTGCGTTAAAAACTTCATTTACTTTAGTGCTTAAACCTTGAACATTCCAGCATCCAAAATTCATAGACCATTTTCTTTGCCTTTGTCGACGTCGTGAGTTAATCCGAGGCTCATTTCCATTGAGAGTTTGAGCGGCTTTTTTTTATTTTCCGAGTATGGGGGTGCTGGCCCCATGCCTCAACCCCCTTCCAGGAGGACCGGGTAATTTTCTTTTAGGGTTTTCTTCCCTTAGATTGAGTGTCTTCCAAGACTCTGGAGCTCAATCTACCCCTATTTGAAGCACTTTTGCTTCTGAACAGGAAAAAGGGAATGGTAAGGATACACCTAAGGTTAGAAAACGGAAGCCTCCGAGCTACTCAATCCACCCATTGGCTCCCGGGGTTCGGGAAAAGATTTTAGGTAAGAAGGATATCTTACAGTTATGGACAGCGGTCAGCCACTCCTTTGTAGGTAGGAGAAACCAGGCTAATTGCTGCATTCCCCACCCACCGGTAAGGGCGTGCAGGGCGATGGGGTCGCTACATCCCTACGCCTACCTTATATTCCAAAACTTAAAAAAAAAAAAAAAAAAGGTTAGGAGTGAAAAGTATGTTGACCTTCGAAAGACTGTAGTAAAAAAGAATGCACTTGAGAAACACGCGGAAGATCAAAGAGAACTAACTGAGGAGTAATGTGGTCTTCTCACTGCGCTGTAAAGACTAATTTGCAATATAGGAGACAGACTAAGAGAAAACGTAAATATAGAATTAATGAGCATAGAAGAAGCATGTTAGAAGAACCCAATAGGTAAACATTTATTTTCAAGTACAGGTTAGATCTAAACCATCAAATGGCATTCAATGTTCCATAGATTCTAGCAGTGGAATGAAGTTTCAACGATATAATATTATTGGAAAAGTTCCAGATTAAAATTCAACAGACCATGAATTCAACGACAGAATTAAACTCATTTACAAATAACTATGATTATATAATTAAAGAATAGCAAGAGAAACAAAATCAGAATCAAATACAGGTTTTATTGTATGAAAA
Source organism: Gryllus longicercus (assembly GCA_038098605.1). Lineage (NCBI taxonomy): Eukaryota > Metazoa > Arthropoda > Insecta > Orthoptera > Gryllidae > Gryllus > Gryllus longicercus. Next base: position 436,248 of record JAZDUA010000539.1, read on the forward strand.
GGTTTCCCCTTTTCCTGACGTACGTAAGCTCGCGATCACTTCCAATATAGTTCCCGAACATTTTCTTAAGAGAAATTTAACTGTAAGACAATATAAAATTGTATACAAAAGAATGTACTACATTCGCGAAATAAACGCAAAGACTTGTAAGAAGGGTGAAAAGTTCCAAAGAATTATGAATGTGTAGTAATATGTGCTTAATTTTGTGTTATTTTTTTATTTATTTATTCTAGCCTTTTTCAGCCGCATAAGATAAATACACTAATATGATTTATATAAAGAATCATTTGAGACATTACAAACATAAATTTAGTTTAAGATATAATACAATATATAGTTGTTATATACAGTAGTTTATAATGGGAAAAGACTCATCGGTTTATGTCTATGGGGGATCGAAAAATTCTCTTGGTAACTTTTTAATCGTTTGCGCTGAGAATTTTACTTACCTATGTGAAAGTGAATAGCTGAAGGGATCTTTAATATTTTGGGATAGAATTTTACGAATAAGAAATGGACGGGGATTGGTGTAACGCCAAGTTCATTCTGTAACTGCGCATTTGGAATGTACCAGGGAACTTTAGTGATGGTGCGTAGGAATCTATTTTGAAAAAAAATGGATTTTGTTGATATTTGTTTTGGCTGAGGCAGCCCAGACAGGGAAAGCATAGGAAAGTATGGGTCGTATTATTGCTTTATAGAGGTGAATAGCATCATGTAGTTTGAGGGGAGATGGTTTTTTGAGAATAAGATATAATTGATAGACTCTACTAGTCGCTAGCGCTATTCGATGTTTTATATTTTGCCGCCATGTAAGCCTTTTATCGAAAAGAACTCCAAGATATTTGACAGTTTTGTTGGGAGGAAGCCAGGTGATGTTTTATGACTGGTATGTGAGATTTGGGGGGACGTCTGGTCTACGACGGGTAAATATTTTTGCCTGGCTTTTATTAGGATTTATTTGAATGCGCCATTTTTTGGCCCAGTTGGAAAATAATGTGAGGCGATGCTGCAGATCATTCACGGCAGATTGAAGATTGCTATCGGAGGAATACAGTACTGTATTATCATCAAATAGATATATTGCAGTAGTTTTGGATGATTGATATATCCGAAGTGGAGACATTAAAAAAAGTGGGGGAGAGGGTGGATCCTTGAGATACTCCTGCTTTGATAGTGAAAGGTGTGATGAGAGCTCCGGAAAGATGTACAGAAAATGTTCGGTTGGACAGAAAACTTTCAATGATGCATGAAAGATATAGTGAAGTACCTACACTGCGGAGTTTGAAAATTAACCCTGAGTGCCAGACGGTATCAAAAGCTTTAGCTACATCTAGAAAAACTGCTGCGGTTTGCTTGTGGTCATGAAATCCTTCGATGATATCTTCAGTTATGCGTAAGATTTGATGATACTTGGACAAAAGGGGTTGGAATCCAAACTGATGAGGTGGTATGGCATTGACTGAGCTGAGATATGAATTTAGCTTAGAGAGTATACATTTTTCAAATAGCTTGCCCATTGTGAGTAGCAAACTAATCGGGCGATAGATAGTTGTATGATTTTGAGCTTTCCCTGGCTTTAAAATGGGAATAATGTGGGTGTGTTTCCATTTATAAGGGAAGAACATTTGTTTCAAAGCTAAATATTGCTGTAATATGTACGATTACTTTTATGGGAATGCATTTTAATAAAAAAGTTGATATTAGATCATGGCCATTTGATAATTGTGCTAGTGAAAGATATTTGATGATTTCTGATGGTGAAATAAATTTAGGTCATTCAGAAACTGTTATTTTGGGTCGTGCAATTTCTTCTTGAATATGATTATCGTGGTGCCCATTTTGAGAAGGGTACGAAGTAAAGGTTGATGCAAAATAATTACCCAACAGATCACATTTATCGGAAGGAGAAGATGTGAGAAGAAGAAGGGTGGGTAGATAGGTGAGTTTGCTAAAAAATCGTCGGGTTATATTCCACAGTGTATGATCAGATGGGTTTGCCGTTTGAGTTTGGAGATGAATCTTTGGCGCGTGGATGGACGCCAAAAGTTGTCTCACAATTTTAGTTAGGAGGTTTAAATAATATTTTAGAAGAGGAGACCGATGTCTCAACCAATGATTACAAATATATCGTTTATCAGTTTCTTCACTACAGGTGGTATAGCTGGAAGCGAAGTGCGTTGATGGGCTGTGGGGCCGTTAAGTCGAGTGCATCTAATATAGTACGAGTAAGTGAGTCAATGGCGCTGTCGATTTTCTGCGTAGTTCGGAGTAATGGCAGTGGAGGTAGAATATGTGTAACTAGCATCTGATAATATGGCCAGTTGACATTACGTAAATGATATGGCTGAGCGGTGCGAATTTCTTCTGTGGTGGAGTCGAGTGAGAAAACTACGGGGCGATGATCGGATTGCAAGGCGATATGAGTTTCGACTTGAATGTTACATCTCATGTTGTTAGAAAAGCCGAAATCTAGAATATCATCTTGCACTGACGCGCGGTAGGGATAGTAGCTGGGTGTATCAGGAGCATGCACAGCCAGATTTAATCTTTGTATATCAGGTAGCAACAGACTACCAGCAGGTGAGTTTAGTCTACTTCCCCAAGCAAGTGTTTAGCATTCCAATCACTGATCAGTAATGTGGGTTGACGGGAGGAAAATAAGGATCTGTATGGATTATTAGGGGACCTGAAAATTGAAGTGATTATTAGGGTAGATTCCCTCGGGGATCCTCTACGCTCAGACGATTTTCTCGAAAAGTGATATTTCTCGAATGATTTAACGAAACCCGAGGCGCTGCGATTTTGACACGATCTTTTGATTTTCGGGAATTCTTTACATTAAGACTCAACATTTTCAAAGTTTTCTCCAAAACAGCTCCAATTTTTTATTAAACTTTTCCTTAGGATATTGCAATGAACGCTTTAAAAATTAGGCATTCCTACTTTTCTTAAAAGTGCTGAATCTTCAAAAATTGCAAAAGTTCAAAATATTTCCAGCGTCTACCTACAACTACACTGTTAAAAATATATAGTTTTCTGGATTAAATCTGTTGTTCAAAGATAGATATTCAAATAAGCTCATGTACAATTTTTAGAAAATATAAGTAGTTTCGCGTATATTTGGGTGAAATATGGGCAATTTAAAAAAATTCAAAGAGAAATTTATTACGTTAAAAATGTTTTGGTCTTAAATATTGAGCGAACTCTCTGTATATTGAAAAATTGAAAAAAAATGACATCGCAAAAGTTCAATGTTGATAATAGAGATTTTTCTCCAAAAAAAAAAATTTCTAAAAAATATGATCTTTAAAAAAGGTTAAGTACTTTTTTTGAAATAAAAAACGAATTTTCTCCACGGATAGAGCAAAGAACATTTACAAGCTGATGCAGGTCTCATTTTCGTTGAATATCTGATTTATTGAAAAATGCGGGTTAAAAATTATACCATGAAACCACTTGTTTTTTACACTCTCGCAACAGAGGAGAGAGAATGTTATGTAATGCTGCGCGGAAAAAGGACGAATTTTCGGCAGACAAACTCTTGAAAACGAAAAAGTGGATAAATCCAATGGATAAATTTAGACACAAAATCCTCCTATACATTGTGTAGCCAGAATCCATGTTTTGTGAGTCCTTCGTACCGAAAAATCGAATGACGGAAAAAAGTCTGTCCGTCAATCTATCTGTCTGTGTGTCTGTCTGTCTGTCCGTCTGCGAACAACGCTAGCGGCTAAACAGTTCAGCCGATTTTCTCCTAAATTTATATTCCCCTATTGATGTGGCTGATGTCCGCTCCCTTGAATTTGAAACTGATATTTTAACATTGGGAGTACTGTACATAAAGCCCTGGAACATTTTCAAATTTTCAAAAAACGGGACCATCAGTTTTGATTAAATGTTTTTGTTGGATAGTGTGAAGTTTAAGAGAATTGTTCAGGTCTCATGTTCATTAAAAACCCTGATTTTTGGAAAATTGCATCGTTCAATTCTTTTTTCGGAGTCTTCCTACAACTAAAATATTAAATACAGAGATTTTTATCTTAACGAAATATGTTCCTTAAAGATAGATTTTGAAATAAAGTCAAGTATAATTTTTCGAAAATTTGAGTTAATTTTCCGTGAAAATAGGGCAATACTGTACGTGCTGTTTTAGTACCACTAGTTTTAAGCGTGGAGAATGTTGAGTTCAGCGTCTGAATGATGGTATAGTGGAAATGTGTATGGCGAGTTGACGTGAAGGACCTGAGTTTGAAGTCGGCACTGTGAAACAAAATTTGCTGGTTGCAAATTTGCAGCATCATGTAGTTGCGTCGCCGATATACATAATGCGATAAAGTATGTGCTCTTGAATCACTACTAGTTTTATTACGATACCAATTTGGAATATCTGATATCATACAAAGTGTCTTTTTGTAAGGAATAATCTTATTATCACCAATGTGTTCTTCTGTTACTGGTAGGTGATGGCAGATCATTTACAATCTGTAGAAAGAGAACACAACCTAAAATCGAACCCCATGGGACCCCATGTTTATTAGACAATGATCGAAAATATAAGTAAAGTATGGTGTTCCAGTACTTTCCCAGTACATTTCAGTACATTCCAGTACATTTTATACCATTAATTTCTTATGCGCGCAGATATCGAAAGAAAAAATGTAGCCATGTAAAAGTGTCTATGGTTTCATTAGATATTCAGGAACTCTGGAAGAATCCAAAAACAAATTAACATCAATTAGATCGCTGTTGAGGTAGATCCCTTCTAATAATTAAATATATTAAATGTGGTAAATTAAAGATATTGTCTGGTATAAAACAATTAATGAACTTTGTTTTCGGCCCAGAAGCTGCAAGCTCTGAGGATGATCGCTACGTGATCGAAACGATCTTAAGCAAAATATATTTTTTGATAATAGACATCTTTAATTTACCGTATTTAACAAATAAACAGTTTCGATGTTGGATGAGAAATGCAAATATTAGTTAGTGATATTCTGTCTGAGCATACCTACTGAATTCTCATCCTCAGTGCGTCACTGCTTATGACAGCTGGTCATGCGACAGAAAGTCTCCAAGGAAGATGCCGCGCACCAAATATTTGCGATTCACGTGTCTCCTTACGGCTATTCACGTGCCTTCTCTTGGTATGCAAATAACTGCTGTACTGTGTATCTGTATATTCTACTCGTATACTAAGTTTTTGCAGTATTTGTGAAGACTGTTTTTGTTAAAATATTTAATTTGTTGCAGTGTTATGCTAGAGTATTTTATTCCTTCTTGAGCAGTGGGCTCAAATCCTTCCTTCCTAATCCTGGCCCTCTCCTCTCCCCTAACACACACACACACACACACACAGTAACACGCACTGCACTAACACACAACCATATATCAAGAAACAAATCTGGAACTTAGAGCTTGTCCCGGTTGGGGCGGTTCTCTGTTAAAGGAGATAGTCTGCGGGAAAACCCCGCAAGCTGATGTGCTGTACGGCGCCGGATCTCATTTCTTGCAGAGGAGGAAAACCGTAACCTCGTAAGTTTGTCTTGGAACATCTACTGTGTTATCTAAACTGAAAAAATAAATTAAATTTATAAAACTCTTTTTTGCTCCAGATTCGATCAGAAAGTAACTTCTACCAATACTATAACCGGTCGATGTGCCTATTCCCGCTGGGAGCGGGATGGACATGAGTTGAATAAACAAACTAGTGACACTACTTCAACAAACACTTTTTCACATTACTTCTAAATTTGCAATTTTTCGAAAATTCAGAGAGTACAACGGAAATTAGACCTGCGCCATTCTTTTGGTCGTTCCTTATTCAATCCATGAGGATTGAAGAAAATATTTCTAGAAGTTTTTTGAAAAAACGTTTTTTTCACAATTTGCACTAACTTCAAACATGTTAGCGAGGAAGGGTTAACAGTCTAACGAGCCGAATAAATACACACGATTTCCAAACAAACAAATCGTATATTCTGATGTACGTGTTACATAGCTTAGTGATCAAGAACAACTGAGAAAAAAACAAAAGGTTGAGCGCGATGCGCACGGACAAGTCATGGCGCATGCGCGCAAACAAGATAGATGGCGCACAACCGCTACTCGCATTCAAAAGATAAAATTCAAGTTACAAGAAAACACACTACTCATTTTTTTTAAAAAAATACGATAGTTTCTAAAGAGCTGATTTTTAGAACATTTTTTAAATCTCTACCTTCAATTTTGTAATTTTTAAGTGTTAAAATTATGAAATTCCGTTTTATAAGGTTTTATTTCGCTGTAGGATATTAAAAACCCTTCCGTTTCCACGTTCCGTTTCGTTTTATGCTGTGCAAAATGATGTATTATTAAGGACCCACAAAACACAGATTCTGACTATGTATCTTATTTTATCTGTGTTTTGTGGGTCCTTAATACCCAAAAATCGATTGACGGAAAAAGGTCTGTGTGCACGGTCGGATTTACTGTATTGGGGGCCCCTTCTGCTGGGTGATTCTCAGGAAAAAGTTCAAAAACACTTTAAAACTATTTATATTTATTAATTTTTAGTAAACGTAAAATACATACATATACATAAAATAAAAATTAATAAATATAAATAGTTTTAAAGTGTTTTTGAACTTTTTCCTGAGAATCACCCAGCAGAAGGGGCCCCCAATACAGTAAATCCGACCGTGCACACAGACCTTTTTCCGTCAATCGATTTTTGGGTATTAAGGACCAACAAAACACAGATTCTGACTACACAAAGTGTTACTTTATATATATATATATATATATATATATATATATATATATATATATATATATATATATATATATATATATATATATATATACGGGTCCTTAATACCCATTAATTTAATTAATTAAATTAGCCATTAATTTAAGCGTTCTTTATGCTATCCAAAGACGAAATTCAATCACAAAAGGGTACCCCCGGATAAGATGGTAAGAAGTTCTCCTAAGCCAAATTATATATGAATAGTTAATATAACTCTAATATAAGAAACTCACGTCCTTCCACAACCAAAAAGTATTTTTTTAAATTTTAATTGTTTTCGTCAATTTAACAATGTTATCTGTTTAAAAATATATGAAAAATAAGAAAGCAATGTATACTAACACAAAAAAACATACTTACTTTTTTATAACTTTTAAAAAAAATCTGATTTATTAGAACACATTTTGTTTATATCAAACATCTCTCTTTTCAATATTGTACTTTTGCGTTGTTAACTTTTTACAATTTTCGAAAATACTGAGAGTTTGCCGAAAATTGGACCAGTGCCACTTTTAACACTATTCTTTTTTGCATTGGAGAAGAAAAATTAAACAGAGAATTTGCAACAATTTTTCAGAATTTTTTTAAAAAATTGTCTATATTTCACCCACGTTTACGCGAAAATTATTCATATTTTGAAAAAATGTACCTGACCTAATTTTAAAATGTCCTTAAAGAGCAGATTTCATTAAAGCAAAAACTCTCCATCTTCAATATTGTAGTTGTAGGAAGACGGCAAAAAGTTTACACTTCTGGAATTTTCTATAAATTAGGGATTTTAACGAAAAAAAGACCTGCATCATTTTTTTAAACGTCTATCCTTGGCGCTATCCGAGGACAAAGAGTAATCAGAAAAGTTGGAGCAACGTTTGAGAAAATTTCGAAAATATTATTAAGGATTTATGTAAGCCCCCTCAAAAATCAAAATATCCTTTTCGAACACAGAAACCCTCGATTGATTGATTGTTTTTTTCAGTGCTTCCGGGTACGTCAACTACCTTGGTCATTAGTTTCGTAAGTGTAGTGTATGTTTTTTGCTCGGGAGGTGGTGGTGGTGATCTTTCCATCGCTGTATTGTGAGATCCGGGACCGACTTATCGTCGGCAATAGGGGTTTTCCTCAACCAGGTATCTCTCATCAGCGGGGCACCGCCCTAGACGGGACAGGTTCTGAGCTTCTGGCCGGTCTCCCGGCATGTGTGCTTGTGAAATGCGTGTTAGTGTAAGTACGTGTGTAAGGGGAGAGGATAGGAGAAAGACGCTGTGGGAAAGATCGCGCGTGGTCCGTGGCCCTTTTTGAAGAATACTACTCCGGCAGTCGCCTAGTGTTGATAAGAGAAACTACGGAAAACTACCGATCAGAGCAGCCGGCTGCTAGAATTCTCCTCCAGGCAGCGACTGAATTCGACCTAGCTGACAAGTTAATATCGAAAATCCTGCCACCGTCGAGCCTCGAACTGACTCGAATCTAGGACCTCGCGGGCAGAGGAACTGCAGTGACATCAATTGATGCCCTGAGTCATCTCATGCAGAGGCCCTCGAGTTCCTTTATATCGATCAAGGAATATAACCTTTGGAGATTGATTGATTATTGATTCCAGGCGCGTCAACTGCTAAGGTTATTAGTCCCGTAAGTGCGATACATGTTTATCGTGGGAGGTGACGGTGATCTACCCCGGCTGAATGCTGAAACCCGGCGCAGATGTACGATCTACGTCGACTAGCGGGATTTACATCAATCAGGTAGCTTCCACCAGCGGGGCATCGCCCAAGCCGGTCTCTCTTCACATGTGGTAGAGTAGTGCATGTTCGTGGAAGTGTGTAAGGAGTGAGGATAGGACAAGGAAGGGAGAAAAATGTCGCGCGCGATCCGTGGCCTGTTTGTTAGGGTCAGAGTCGTAGCCTAGGTTCATGAGCGCCCCTGGCAAGATTTGAACATTGCGCCCATAAGACTTATTTTCTAGGAAGAGAAACAACAAAAACTTTCAAAGTCTAATTTATGTTTATTTTATGTCTACATTTAAGCATTCAATTAGTTATTCCTATTTTGAAATAAGGGAACAATACAATAGGAGTTCCTTCATTTAGACATTACATTATCTCTTAAAAGTTAACTTTTCTGGCTTTTTCTGAGGTCAATAATATGGTTATATTAAACCTTTTTGTAATGTCATACTCAATCGACAGGAAAACGGGATTCATCATATGTTTTTGTCCAATGTGCAATCTTAAATATTTTTAATTAATTTAATTTTGTTGAAAGATCTTCCATAGCTGCCAGTAGTCACAGATAACATCAAGGCTAAACTAAGTGCAATGCCTCTATTGGGATAACTGGTTATTACTAATCCATATTCCTCATGGCTATTAAGAAGTGCAATGTAACCTGCGTTTTTTAAATCAGACAATAATGATTTTATTTGGTGTTTGTAGCTTTTAATTTCTAAACACTTCGTTGGCATTTAAATCATCTTTGTATTTTAATGCGAAATCAGCTGCGTAGTTCTCTTGTTCTTCAATGGAAGTGTTGTGAAACGAAAATCCGAATTCGAAGCTATGGCAGCTAAACTTTGAAATCTCCATTTACTGAATAAGTGTGTTTAGTGCACAGTAAAGCTGCATTTTAAACTTTTAAAGTGGAGTCATTATGGCCGCATCATTCTTGGCGTTTTCGTCTAAAATTGTTCGTTTAATCTTTCGTTTATGCTTTTCAGAAAATTACGGTTCCATCAACAGCTCTTAAGCTTAATTTTTTGCTGAATCAATAAATAGCTCTACTTGATTTTTTCTTAAATCATTCGGACATGGACACGGACAGACAGACGTTTTGTCGGCAATTGATTTTTCGGAACCAACAAAACATGGATTCCAACTACACAACGCGTTAGATGAAGTAATTAGTAGTAAGTAGTGCTTGATTTATAAAACTTTAGGTTCCGTAACGCGCTCCAAATTAATTGTTTATTTCATAGAAATAGTTTAATATTTATATTATAATTTAATAATTATTCTGGAGGTACCGGAACGCCGTCGCTCCCCTCCGTTCCGCCGGAAATCAAGCCCTGCTACTAAGAAATAGGAACGAGATTTATCCACTTTTTTGTGGCCGGGCAATGAGAGTTTTTCTGTTGAAAATTTGCGGCTTCCTTTCATTACAACACTTTATTTTGTCACGAAGTAGAGATCAAAAAGTAAAAATTGTGGTGGCTCAAAGAACAAGTTATAAGTTCATTTTTAAAGAAAATATCAGATATTGATCCAAATTATCCCATTTCATGACAGCGTTTGGTACTTCAGATCAGTCTCTAAACGTTTGGTGTGGGTATTGTCAGGCATTTCTACAAAATGGCACTGACGTTTACTGAGAGGGATCATAAATTCTCTTTCGACCAGTCCCTGCTTAATGTAATTGCTTGGACTTCATTTTAATGTATAATGTTTAATTGTACAATATTTAATGTTTTATGTATAGTATGTTTTATTGTATGATTTCCGAACTTTGTTTTTTGTGAATGGCCGCTCTGTATTGTTTGTTCATTGTTTAGATTCTCTGCAGAGAGTTAATCCAGCTTTGTATATCTCCTGTGTTTTCGCCGTGGGCAGGAGTTTATTCGCCCGCTGCACAAAACTTGCAATCAATACAGAGCCACAGCTATGGGCCTGGGATTGTCGCTGAAGTTTCACTATTATAATCTTGCCGTGAGGTGCTCGCGTTGTATACGCACGTTTTTATATCACACTTAAATTACTAAGAGATTCACATACTTTCTTCTTTGCATGGTTATAGCACAACAAATATTGCAAGAAACGAACTAGCTCATCGAAACACTCTACTTGAGATGCATTCGAATATCTTAGTCAATCCTGGTTGATTTAACTTTTGCACAGGGTCTGCTATTATAAGCATGGAGCTATGAGTACGAACATGTACATGGATTCATAGATGTATGAATAGAAACTGTTATGTGTTGCCATCTGGCCGTGTTCTTATACAAAATCATGCAAAATGAACTGACAAAATCAACTATCGCGAATAATATTTATTTGCGTTTCTAACTCATTGAAGACAATGTGTATATTTTCAATATCTTTTTAATCACAATTACTGAAAGTTTTAAAAATTAGGATGTAAGAGAACAGTAAGGGCATTATTGGATTTAGGCGTTCAACTTACGTATAAAACAAATGTCATAATCAAAAAAGGAAAATCCATGTTGACCTGTGTAATCCATATATTCTTTGTCCGTGATGCGAGGTATAGATTATACATGTTTTCACTGAAGGAAAGGTCACTTATCTATGCATATTTCAGCATTTCGCCAGCAATACCTTCCATAACAGTCTTTCAAAATTTCAACGAGTATAAAGCAATACAGTAGAACTTAGTCAATTATCAGTTAAAAAATTAGGTTTCTTTTTTGGGTAAACATTTTGTGAGTTGAAAATTAAACAAGGGTTTCCAATACTTCAGGATTTATTTTATATTTTTACATATCAAACACGTTGCTGTTTCTCGGCTATTAAACGTTAAAGGGTTCATTTTACTATTTTAAATGTTTATTATATCAGATGAGTTTGGCTACAGACACTAGTTAAAAAAAATTGAATGACGTTATTATATACTTTAAAGTCTTATTTTCCTGCGCTTCCTTTGAGATATTGTCAATATATATGGCGATAATAACTTATAATATTACAAATCGTAGAACTTTTGTGATTTAATCAGTTTATTAGTATTGGAGTTACTTATCAACTGTGTATGATGTATTACGGCTAACCCATAAACAGGTTGAAATCTGAATACAGATGGAAATAAGCATTTTTGCCAAGAGTTGATAAGAAAATATTAACCAAGCATATATGCCAAACGAATTGCATATAATTTTGACAATGCTGCGCTGGCAAGAGTAAGTTGCTTCTGTATATTTTTCTACGAATACTGTAACAGTTACATTTATTCCTCTTTTTTCAAATTGAAAAAGTTAAAAAGGATTGCTGCTCCTGACTATCGAAACGCATGCAAAAATTAATCGCAGGCACATTGTATCATTTGGTTGAATTAGACGTTTTCAAATACCATCTGAGTTATTTGTTGCGCAGAATGGCAATATTTCAATATTATGTTGTTGTTTATAATGCTGCGAGAAAGTATGTGCTGGTTAAACATCACTTGTTTTCATTCAAACTCCAAGAGAATCTGGACAAAGTTCGAGTTCGTTATCTTCTGAATAGTATCAATAAATAATCGTTTTCCATATTCTCGCGGTCGTCAGCCACTTCGTTTACGTGGGGCACGAAAGTGTTTCGGGGTCTTTCTACAACTACAATATTCAAGACAGATTTTTTCTTCATTAGTTCCCATTTGTAAAAGAAACCACTGAATATTCCAAAGAGAAAATGGAATATGCGATCTGCCACGTGGTATTTAACCTTTAATTTTATTTCTTTAAAATTTTTTAAAAAAGAAATTAGTCTTAGTTTCATATACGTTGGATCATTTATACCAGAATGCACTGTTTTAAACGCACCGAAAAGGAGCAAATTATTTCTGTGTTCATAAGTTTTCTGAACACACTGGTTAACAGGGAATATCTTTCCGGCTTGATAATAGGTATTTTTGATTTATTTGATTATAGAAGAAACAAAAATGACATTTAAAACTTTCAGTTTGCTCTTGGTTCTTTGAAAGTTAAAAGTCCGTGTAAGTTAAAAGGAAATTTAAAGGTTGGATATTGTGTTGGCACATCAGAGCATAGCAGTTTCGGGTTATAGGTAATTTTTATGACCCTGTGCAGCATGTTTCAGGTATTGAACTATATTGAGTTTCTTTTTGGTTTTGTTTAAATGTGAGATACTATTTATTCTGAAATAAATGTTGTTTGTATCAATTTACTTGTGATCCTGGATGTCACATAATTGTCAATACTCTCCTGACAATTTTTGACTTGTGTGTTGAGATGCCATTTACTTTCAAAAACGTCGAATTACTCCAATTATAAACCTAGTACATCACCATTATTTTGGAGTACAATTAATCTGTGCAATGAACCTACGTGGATAGTTAAACAAAAACGTACATTTAATGTCATTTGTCGTCCCAATGTTTCGGAGAGAACCTTCAAATCACGATAATCGCAATTAAATGGTTGTTATTTCTGCATGATACCCCCTACAGCATCTCCAGAAAAAATAGATAAACTGTAAAATACCCCAACATCTCATTAGCCTTTCGCTAATATTAAAGAAGGTATCTTTATTGGCCCGCAGATTCGTCACCTTCTTAAAGATACAAAATTTGATGAAGTTTTCCAGCAACATGAGAAAGCAGCATGGGAAACATTTAAAGATATCGTGAGTGGCTTCGAGACAAATCAAAAGGTAACAATTATATTGCTATCGTGAATTATCTTCTAGAAAAGTACCATCAATTAGGTTGCAACAAGTCACTTAATCTCTCCTGCATTCTCGCCTGAACTCCTCTCCAACAACTGTGATGCTGCAAGTGACGAACATGAAGAGGACTCTATCAAGATATTTAGAAAATTGAATGAAGATCATGTATCATAGAAAACGGAACACTGCTATACTTGCGGACTATTGTTGCACAGTGACAAGAGAAGACACAGAAACGCAGTACAAGCGGCGAGCAAAGAGAAGATGTTCACGTGAATAAGTTCTCTTATTTGAGGACAATGCAGTTATAAAACTAGAGTTAGACCTACTGAACAATATGTAATGACACATTCATTATTCTAGAACAAAAATTAGGATACTTTAACAATTTTTAGAAAATAAAATATTCCGAAATATATTTTTAGTATTCCTAATTGCAATTTGTATATCTTAAAAACTAGAGCTTACAAATGAAATCTGATGTCATATTCGTTTCTCTCGACCAGAAATTACGATAGTTTTTCTATTTTGAAAAAGGAAAGAATTCCAAAGTGTGTTTTTTTAATAGTAATATTGGTATTTTGCTTCAGATGATACCATCCCGATCATAATTTTTTTTCGTTCCGTTTTTTTATTGTGAGAATATGGAATCCCTAATTAATACAATTTATAAAAAATACTCTCAACAGCACCAAACGTTTTCCTCCGATAGAGTAAAAGACGATTAAAATAATGATCTTACATCCGCACAATTTTTTGCATTATTTCCCACATTTGAAATTTTCGAAATTTCAGAGAGTTCAACGAAAATGCGATCTCTAAACGTCCCATCTACTATCTAAGCAAAAATTTAAAGAAAAAAATTGTAGCGTTTTTTTAGAAAATTTTATCTTTATCAATTTCAAAATTGTACAAGACCATCTTAAAGATATATTTTTAAAACAGATTTTTTTCTGAGAAAATATAGCTATCTTCAATACTGTAGTTTTGGATTGTTAAATTTTTGCAATTATCAAATATGAAAAAAAAAGATTATCGACCCTTTTTACCGTTCTTCGATACATACGAGGAGAAAATTTAAAGAAAAAAATGGCGTCTTGCAAAAATAATTGTTTTTAAACAATTACAAATTGTCTAAATTCCTTGCAAAATTACGCGAAAACTGGCCCTGCGAGTTTGAAACTGATATTCTGATTGGGAGCGAGGGGCAACTTTATAGAAGCCTCAATTATATTTTTAAATTTCTTTCAATAATGGCTACAACTTTTTTATTCAAGTTTGTCCTCGGATTGTGTACAAAAGACGCTTAAAGGATTGGCGCAGTTTTTATTTTCTAATTCTTAAGTTTTTTAAAATTGCAAAAGTTAAAAATTTTTTCGGCGTCTGCAACTACAATATTGAAGATAGATACTTTATTCCTTAATAACATCTGTTATTGAAATGCATGTTTTGAAATAAAGACATGTATTCGAAAATATATGTAATATCAAATTTTTTCATCAAATTTTCTCCTCGGATAGTTTATTAAACATTTAAGAACAAGCTTGAGTCTCATTTTCGTTGAAATACCGAAGTTTTAGAAAATTGCACAAGTTCAACTTTTTTGGTAACTTCTTACATCAACATTATTGAAAATGAATATTTTTCGTTAATGAAATGTGGTTTTCGAAGAGAGATATAGAAATAAGGTAAAGTACAATTTTTTGAAAATATGAGTAGTTTTTACTTAATTTTCCGTGAAATGTAGGCAATTTTAAGGGAGGCCGGGTCACCGCTAGGCGGCCAAGGCCCATAGCGAACTTGTCGACCTATAGAATAGGTCACAGAATGTTGTTTTTTTTCTCAGAAGCGGCTCCAATTGTTTTCTTTAAATTTTTTCTCGTATATATCAAAGGTCGTAAAGGAATTTGTTCTGGTCTCATTTTCGGCGAACGATCTGCATTTTCGATAATTGCAAACAAATGGCACGCAAAATTACAACATTGATGATAGATATTTTTCTTCAATTAAATCTATAATAAATAAGATTTTAAAAATAGGTCAGATACAATTTTTTTCAAAAAAGAGTTGTTTTGCGCAACTTCTGTTTGAATTTAATGCGATTATGAAAAATGGAAGGAAAGCTCTAAATTGTTTCTTTAAATTTTTATCCTATGTTAAAGTAAGCTTAAAACAGGGCGCAGGTTAGTTGTTGTTGATTTTTCTGAATTTTTGAAAATTGAATAATAATGGAGTAAGTATATGCTGTTGTAACACCACTAGTTTAACTTTTACTTCCGACGTACTAATTTTACCCACTACTTCATAATAAAGGAGCCTTTGCATCCTGATCTGAGAGATCGGAAACTGAAACAAAATATGTGCGTACACTCAATAGTAGGACTTGTCCAGTAGGTACAACGTACGTTGTTTCAATCTCATTATTACTAGTAGTTCGTTTCTTTTGCATTTGCGTTTTGAGTTTGTATAATATGCTCTTTTACGGCATAGGTCGAGACATTTATTGACCTAGGGGTCAACTTTTAGAGATGAATTTGCAAAACAAAAAAAATCGATCAGATAAAATATGATTAATAATCTTAATATGAGAGTGGAATCAGTGGTTATTATTAACTATTGTTGATCCACAGAATTTAATTTGCATATAAGTCTAAGAAGAACCAAATGGAACGTGGGATGAATTCTGCAAAATAGTTCAGTTATTGAGGCACGTACAAGCCTCCACACGAGGCACGAACAGCCCTGTATGCCTGCCGTACGCATGTTGTGCAGTTCTTCTTTAAGTAGTGAGAAAGAACGATGACACTTTCGACGGGAAACTGTATATTTAAGACACTGCTGTTCACAAACTTCGTATTATGTTCCGATACAGTTACGTGGGTCAACAGACGTAGTTAGTACATCTGTGTCTAGATATACATCACGTAATCAATACACGCGAAACAAACATAAAGCGCGCCTTCACGAGATGAAGCCGAATGAATCTTGTCTATGCAGAAAATACTTCGGAGAGTTAAACTTCGAGAATACTCGAAGATTTTAGCATCAAAGACTTGGAAAGTAAATGCTAAACGATGAAAATATACTAAGAAATATTCTTAGTATATATCGCTTATAAATGTTCTTTTTTGTCATTGAATATACAGGCAAATTCAATATTGTAGTCATAACTCATTGGATTTCAACATTTTACTTTCTCGCTACGGAGTAGAGAGAAAATTATGTAATACTGCACGAAAAACGGCGAATTTTCGGCAGAAAAATATCTAATTACAGTGCCCTGGTAACGAAAAAATTGAATATATCCAGTTGTTACATTTAGAAAAAAATTCTCCAACACGTGGTGTAGCCAGAATCCATGTTTTCTGGGTCCTTAATACCGAAAAATCGAATGACGGAAAAATATTTGTCAATCCGTCTGTGAACAATGCTAGCGGCTAAACCGTTCCGCCGGTTTTCTCCAAAATTGATATTCCTTAATCCATCTGGTTGATGACGCGGTCCCTTGATTTTGGAGCCGATATTTTAATTTTGGGGGATACTTTTCATGAAGTCCCTGCGACATTATCAAAATTTTCAAAAAAATGGCTCCATGGTTTTTTATTAAATTTTATTATTGCATAGAATGAAGAATGTTTAAGAGAATGTGGCAGGCATCATGTTTGTTGAAAACTTGAGAAATGGTAAAAGTTCAACATTTTTGTGCAGTCTTCCTGCAACAAAAATATTCAAGATGGATATTTGTTTCCTGAATGAAAATTTGAGTAATTTCCGTGTACTTTTGCATGAAAATACAGACAAGAAAGTACATGCTGTTTTAGCACCACTAGTTTATTCTTAGAAATTGGTTATTTTTCCGTCTTGGAATTTTGGGCAAATTGTTTTGCACACATTTGTGTAAATATTCACATACATTGTTTGTGACCTCTCGGGTGATTTCTAAAAACAGAAGAAATTGTGTCCAATGTATGAATGAATGAACCAGGAAATTGAGTCGACGCACTCTGCAAAAATTGCTATTGTTATCTCTTAATACGAGCTCCGAACGTCGACCTTTGATAAGACATGTTTCTGCAAAGGCTTCATTGCCCGTTGAAATTGATATTCTCGCCGTTTTAAACTACACCGAAGTATGTTATTTTTATCCCAAACTTGACAATCAAATATTTACACAAGGGAAAAATTGTATGTGGTACTTGATTTACAATAGTGGTATTTAGAAAGAAAAAAGTATTAATATACTTTTTGCGTTGGAGTCCTAAGTTCAAGAATTTCTATGCAGTGTCTCGTATGTTGCCAATTTTCCTTAATAATGAGAATGTTTATTGAGAAACAAATTGTTAATATTTATAAAGTTTGTTTGTAAGAAAGTAACGCTAAACCAATTGAATATACTCGTACAATGAACATGAGTTCGTTTATTTTTAACGTAATTTATATTTTAGTGATCAAACATTTCTTACATTACTTGATGATTGCTCAATATTACAAAGATTTATTTGGAATATTATTATGTTAGGTTTTATTTATTTATTTATTTATTTATTTATTTATTTATTTATTTATTTATTTATTTATTTATTTATTTATTTATTTATTTATTTGTTTGTTTGTTTGTTTGTTTGTTTTCGCGTGATTTTTTGTGAAATACTGGCAATTTTTACGTTTTAAAACAATTTTTTTCTCAAACACCGCTCCAAATTATTTCTTGATTTTTTCTCCTCCTACCATTGGACGGTAACAAATTGGGGCTAGTCTCATTTCCCGCCAACTGTGTGTTCTCGAAATTGCAAAAACGTTTGCATTTCAAAACTACAAAATTGAACATAGGGATTTTGCCATAAACAAAATCTGCTCTTGTGAATGGTGTAGGTCTCATTTTCGTTGATCTCTGGGAATTTTCGAAAATTGGATGTTGGAAATATGTGGATGAGGCAATTAGATTTTGAAGCGTCGGTCCGAGTTTGAACGGCAGACCGTTTCTATGACGTAGAGGTAAGGCGCGCAGTAACTCGGAGGACATGAGTTAGTGTGTCCGCGCGGAAGAGTTTTTGTTGTTGAAAACACTTTTGCAGGTTCATGTAGAAGTATAATATCGCGGAGCAGTTAGAAGTAATGCGAGGAAGTATTTGCTCTTGTAGCACCAGCTCTAGTTTTAGGACAGATTTTACTTACGGGAAAAATCCCTCTCTTCAGTATGGTACTTTTGCAATGTTACTTTTTGCTATTTTTGATAATATGATTTTCGCCGTTCAAACATGCAATAATTCTTTCAGATCGATGGAAGAATATTTTTGTTTGGAGAAAACCGTTTGAAGGATTTAGAGGCTAGCGTGGACATCGACAGATGAAAAAATGATGTAATTACTAATTACACGTTGTGCAGTCAGAACCCGTTTTGGGGTCCTTGATACCGAAAAATTGATTGACGGTAAAACATCGGACTGTGTATCCGTCCGTCCACCCGTCTGTCTGAAATTCTCTCAGTCTGTCTTTCTATTTGTCTTTCTGTCCGTCCATCTGTCCGTGTGTATGTCTATGTGTGTTCTGTGTCTGTCCGTCCGTCCACCCGTCTGTCTGTCCGTCTCCGGTGGCCCTAGTGCCTAAACCGTTCAACGATTTGTTCCAAAATTGACAATCCTTGATCAATCTGAACGAACTCGTCGCCCTGCGAGTTTCAAAGGGATGTTTTAATTTGGGGTGGTATTTTACATTGTCTCAACAGCTTCGAAATTGTCCGAAGTTGTTCCAATTTTTTTTCATTAAGCTTTGTCAGCGGAGAGTGTAAATGACTCTTAAAAGAATGACGAAGGTCTTATTTCAATTAAAATTCTTGATTTTTCGAAAATTGTTAAACGTCAAAATATTTTTGGGTGTCTTCCTACAACTACAGTATTAAAGATAGAGATGTTTTCTTAATAAAATATATAAAATAAAGACATTTATCATTTTTCAAAATTATGAGGACTTTTCGCGTAAATATAAGCAATTTTTAAACAATTATTCTCTGAAAAACTACTCTAGATTTTTTCTTTAATTTATGCCTGGTATGTATGAAATGCGTCACGAATGTGGCGTGGTACCATTTTCGTCAAAATCTGCATTTGGGGAAATTATTGCACAAGTGCAATATTGAAGATAGAAAATTTTGTCTTAAGTAAAATCTGTTCTAAAAATTAAATCTACAGTGATTTGTAAAAACTAGAAGTCGTTGGCTAGTAACTGTTGGTCTCATTAAATAATATAATCACCATTCGTTGGCGAGCTCTCGAGTGATTTACACCGAGCAGCGCATTCTAACGAGCGAAACATTACTGCGAGTTCAGTTGTATTCGCGGTCAGTGAAGGAGAGGTTGTGCCAATGTTAGAGATTAGCTGCCCCGAAACGGGGCAGCTAATTGTTAGTTCTATAGAACTACTTAATTCTCCAAATAGTGAGTCTAGTGAAACGTTAAGTAATTAGTGTTCGGTTGAAGTCTAGTATACAGTACAACGTACGGAAATCGTTTAAACTGGCACTTCGCGCCGCTTCGGCGGTAACTGCGCAGTTTGAATTATGGAGGCTTTCTTGAAAATTTCTTTCTTATAAAAGTGAATTGGTAATTATGCGGTAGATAGGCTCAAGGATGTTTATAGTGAACGCGAGGGTCGAAGGCTCGAGCCTCGCCATGACTTGGATCCGGGTGAACGAAGCAAGAAAACTTTCCTTCGAAAGTAAATTGGCTTTACAATGCGGCGGAAACAAAGCGCATGAAGGGCGATACGAAAACCGCCTATTTGTAAGTTTTTTTTTAAATTTATATCAATGCGCGTAGAGTAATTTGAGGGAGGGCTTAAGGAGACCCAGCTGTTACGCTTCTCTAAGGGTGTACCGATTACCCTACTTTAAACGAATGTTCAAATGGCACTTTAATGCAAAACAGTGCTCAGGGGTTTCAGCAACATTTTGTGCGAACTCCAAATCTAGTGCAACTTCCTCAACTAGTGTGGACACTGGATGGTCAACTTCCAGCAGAATTCTACATGCAGCATATCAACAACCAGTTCAAGAAGAAATGAGCACCCAACCACAAAAATGGTCCATGAAAGCGCGGAGAAAGTAGGTTTTCGGAAAGTGAAAAAGCAATTCCGAACGCACTGGAATTAAACAGGTACAGGCACGCCCGGCAAGGGGACGAGTATTGCGTAGAATCAAGTTCAAATACTGGTAACCAAACTAGTAAGCAATTGAACGAGAGTAAAAGAAAAGACTGATTTTGAAACTTTTGGCTATGTATATTATGTTAGAACCCATTCAAGATATGCAGAAATAGACAATACAGTGAATGCAGTAAATTCAGACGCAAATAAGCAGCCGAAAAAATTTTCTCGAATTATAGTGCACGATGCAGAAAGCTTTCCTTTATTCTTGCAAGACATCAAAGAAACAGCCCAAGGTGACTTCAATACCCGATTAGAAAATCATGAAGTGAAAATAAATATAACGAAAATTGAAGATTACCAAAACTTAAAAAAATTTCTAGAAACAAAAAAGATACCATTTCACTCCCTCAGAGACCCTCTTACAAAAACATTTTCAGTGTTAATGAAAGACATTTCCTACTCATATTCGACGCAAGAAAATTATAATGGTTTAACTGAACTAAAATACAATATTGTAAAAGTGTATAGGTTATATAATAAAGATAATATGCCTATCAACACGTGTGATGTGGAACTAAAAGACGAAAAAAAATCCAAAAACATTTTACATCTTGAACGTTTCGATCATTGTATTGTAAGATTCCAGGCCCAAGTAAATGACAAAGCTATTCAATGTAAAAATTGCCAAAGGACAGGACATATGCACGCTGTTATTTAGAACCTAGATTATTAGATACTCGGGTAAGCACCATTATTCAGAGTGTAAAATCAGTAAAAGTTCACCCCTTGTTTGTTGTAACTGCCAAGGTAACCACACCGCCAACTACCGGGGCTACCAAGCTTTCAAGGGAACAGTCAAACGCGGCAACTTACATTCTCACTCACTGAAGGTCAAGCCGATACTAAATCCATGAGCGACAGGAAACGGGCCTGAATAATTTATTGCCAGAAAAGATACACGAGACAAAGGAAGACCACTAAACAGGACAGAATTCCCTCGTTACCACAAAGATCTAAATTTTTCAGAAACGGATACTTCAAATTCCAACGGGAAAAACAAATTACAGAAATAGTAACACAAGTAATTGCGACAATTATACCTCACATAGAAAATATATGCAAATAAATAATCCAAGAATCAATGTCAAAAATGGAAACAAACAATCAAAATTTTAAACTGGAATGCAAACGGGCTGAAAAGGCAAGAAAATGAGTTCAGATTTTTCCTTTCAAACTGGGCAATAGACATTACATGCATCACCGAAACCCATCTCCATAGTAATTGAAAAGTTATCCGTTCCGTTCCAGGATATGAAACCTACAGGAACGATAGGGCAGCAGAAACGGTTTCTGGAGCAGTAGCATTAATAATAAAAAAAAAACATTCAACATCATGAACTAATTATACATACTCTGATAACTTAGAAACGGTCGGTATGCAAGTCAGCTCATTTCATGGAGACATGATATAATATTGGACTATAAACCACCAAATAAAACATTCCCAGAAAATTCGCTAAAAAGCATTCAAAACCGTAAGACACCAACGCTAATTGCTGGAGATATAAACTGTAAAAATATAGTAAGGGGATGTAACTCAACAAACAAAGCAGGAGAAAAACGTATTCATTTCTTACAAAATAATAACGCTGATATACATGCACCATCAGAACCCACTCTTATCATTATGACCAGAATATTATTCCAGAATTCTAGACGTAATAATATCTAAAAACGTTCATATCCCATTATTTAAAAAAGTAACAGCAGATCTTTATTCAGACCATTGCCCTGTAATAATAAGCTTAAAAACCGAAATTATAAACTCGGATTCATTATCTAAATTAGTAAACGGTAAAATGAACTGGGATTTACATTAAACATTTTGCATACATATCCCGATCAACTAAAGACAACTGAAAGTATTAATAAAGAAATAAATAAGCTCCCGAAAGCAATACGGTTATAGCTATTTAGCGAAGTCGCGTTCAGCCACTCTTTGGAGGGCAATTCTAGCGGCCGACAGTAGTTTTCCCTGGTTTCTCCGATCGCCACCAGGCGAATGCCGGAGCAGGACACAAACAAACGGGCCACGAAACGCGTGCAATATTTCCTTCATCTTTGTCCTATCCCCTCCCTTTCTTACGGTATTATAGCCCACAGTGTAAATGTACTTACATCCCCATGTAGTGCACTTACATACAATACACTACCACCCATGGGAGAACAGTCGGGAGCTTAGAGTTTGTCCCGGCTGGGGTGGTGCCCATCTGGAAGGAGATACCTACAAAACGCCCGCAAGCCGACATGGAGATCGGCGCCGGATCGCGCCATTCAGCGGGGAAAGATCACCGTCTGGGGGAAGACAAACACTAAGCTCCCGACTGTTCTCCCCACATGGGTGGTAGTGTAGTGCAAGTAAGTGCACTACATGGGGATGTAAGTACATTTACACTGGGGGATTTAATACCGTGGATGCAAGTAAGGGGGAGGATAGGACAAAGAAGGAAAGATCGCGCGCGTTCCGTGGCCCGTTTGTGTCCTGCTCCGGCATTCGCCTGGTGTCGATTGGGGAAACCAGGGAAAATTACTGCCGGCCGCTAGAATTGCCTTCCAAACAGTGGCTGAACTCGACTTCGCTAAATAGCTAGTATCGGCATATCCTACCACCATTGGGTCTGAAACCATAAGACTTCATGGTCAGAGGCACTGCCGCGGCATCAATTAATGTCCTGAGCCACTTAAGACGGTAAGAACTCTTGGAATCCATAGGAAAGAAAGAGTACTTTTACAATTGTCATCCACAAATTCTACCCGTGGAAAAGAATTGAAGAAAACAACTTTGAGCGTTTTTTGTAAAAACGTTTTTTTTTATAAATTGCATTAATTTTAAGTATAAATTACTCAAAAACTACTCGTTTCCTCAAAATTCTGCACCAGACCTTTTTCAAAGAGCGGATTTTTCGGAGCAGACTTTCTTTGAGACAAAAATTTCTATCTTAAATTTTGTGATTTTGAAACTAACTATTAATTGTAAAACATAGTAGTGTATTTCTACACTAATGTTGAATAGATATGCCAAATTTCAAAGTGGAGACACGTAAAAAACTTTTTTTTAAAAAATTGTATGTTCACCGGAGGGCGTAGGCAGTCCGCTGCCCGCCGGGCTCGCTGCTCGAACTACGAGGCGTCAATGACACGACGCATCGTGACGTCCAAACATAAAGCAACCGTGAGACTTATGTCATGTTGCAGGCGCGAATTTACGGGGAGGGAAATGAGGGACCCCCCCCCCCCCAAAAAAAAAAATTAGTAACTATTAATTTTAAATTGTCATCGGATAATCATTAAAACAAATAAAATCGTATCAAAACATAGGCTGAGTGTAGCCTGCGACGTTTAAAAAAAATCGGTAATATAACACATTTGACCAAAACATTTTTGAATATCCCCTCCGAAATTTTGTCTCTGGATCCGCCCTGCATGATATGAATCGAAAAAACACACATACGGTCTCAAATGGAAGTCTTCTGACGAAACGAGAATATTAAGTTTATTTATAAACAACTGACACTGCTAGGGTCTGCCTGAAATAGAGCAACCTTCTTTCTACGATACACTGATGCAATTGTGTAAACAGAGGAATCCGCGAAACATGTGCGTCGTTCTGTGAAGTTAGTAACCACAAATAGCCTCACAATAATGTCAATACTATTGTTTTTTGTATTTTCTTAATATGAAAATCAGTAATTGCAGAAGAAGTGTACGCTTAGGTTGTTACAACAAGATTGTTGAGAAGTTGATTATTGACTGTTTGCTGCCAAAAAAAGTTAAATGTATCGGAAAACCTTTTTTCAAATTTCTTCTCGTGACGACTCACGTGAAGTTTTTTCAAGAAAGTGAGAATGAGTTAATGCCACAAATGTGTCTGGTCCTGGTCACCCTATCTTATCACCTGATACGAGTAATAAAGAAATGACCGAGTAACTTCTTCTGTTTCATCTGCTGCATTCACCTATTGCTTGCCGTCTTCTGCTCTCCACATGAGAAAAAACCAAAATTTGACGCTAGGTGTTTTCATTATCCTGAGCGGTTTTTTTAAGAAAATTATTCTTTCGTATTTGAAGATATAATTCGGAGATTGCTGTGAAATAATGTCTTAGCTATTCTGCATCCTTTTGTGCTATACTTCAGAGAAAGCAAATAATTAAAAATAATAATGCCTGAAACGCGACATGAATTCAATTCACCCTTTTCAGTTTAAGCCCCTTGGGGGCGGATTTTAATGAAATGCTTTTTTTTCCTTTTCACTTAGAATAATGCCAATTAGTATAGAAATTAATTTTATGTACTGGCAAAAGAAAATTACCCATTTTTTAAAGTCGCTTTTGCATTTGTCGATTTCCTCTCATTTTTACCCCTTATCGTCATTTCTAACGTATTTTTCTTCGATTTAATAGATTTTAATATCATTTAACTGGTACTAGCTTAAAATAATATTTACGAGATTCAACAAATTTCCCCCCAAAATTCCTGAGAAGCCTATTTGATTTCTTTGCCCAGAAATTGTAATGCCCGCCGTTGTAATCTAAGGTTTCGGTGACACCCATCATCGCCATTGTCGGTTCAGCCGATTTCTGGATAACTAAAGATAGAGATTCGCCTCGAAGGGTCGGCTCGGGCATGGATATTTGAGTGTGTTCGTGTTGTCCCTATCTGTTGTTCCTACAGTTAAAACAATTACAATGGTCGCTACAAGACCAAGTTATTAAAAAGGAACCTAAAAAATACACATATCTCCTGGTAAAGGACAGTCCAAACCGAAACTTTGGAAGTCGAGGTCACTCAAAAGAAGAGAAGACGCCTCGATTACATCAATAACATATCCAACAACTTGAGGCGTTCATCAGAACTGGCTTGATCACATTTTTACGTCATTTTTCTTTGCCATTAGGTCCTTTTAAAACATTAGAAGAGCATTCTATTTAACATTATTAATTATTAATTTCTTAGCTTTTTAACGTCTTATGGGAAGGAACGTTGCAATGTAGTGAGGGGGGGGGGGGCGACCACAATATTTTCAAAAAAAAAGCTTGCCTTAATCCTCACAGGAACCTATTAATTTACTCAGGAAGTTTTTTAAGTGGGCTGATGTGACAAACATTACCTTTATACAGAATGTTTCAAAAATAGGGGGACTAATTTCAGGTATAAATTTCCCATAGATAGGCAATCAAAATTGTTCATTACAACATGTGTCCGGAAATACTTCATTTCTGAGTTATGGCCTTCACAACAGTGAAAATTCACCGGCATGCTTATCTTTCCGTAGGTCGTTGCTGTGAAAGGAGACATTAATATGAGCGATGGCACGACGTTTGTACCAGGAGAGGTACCCACAGCGATGATGTCAAGATCGGAAGACATTTGTATGTCTCCATCGCCATCTCTGCGAACAGGTGTGTGAAGTTGGCGGGTTGAATTTTAAAAATCCTAAATATTTTGAGAGTTCTGAGTAGCAAACGAGTTTAAGACTTCTCGAAAGATTTTGACAAAGTTCTGCAAAAATTCGACAAACATTTATCACAAAAAAATTAATTCAAAACCCAAAAACGGCTGCGGGCAAAAGTCGGAATAAATTCAAAATTTTCTAAGAAGTCACAATTGCAGTCAAAGAGCTTTACCGTTCGTTGCAACGATAAGAATACAACAGATACACTTCTCGATGTCAAACATGAGAATTATTGAATACTATCATATTTATCTTTTTTTGAAGTTTTGGGAGAAAAAAAATCGAACCTCTTTTCTTAGTTTTGACAAGAGTTCTGAGTTGCGAACAAAGAGTTGTAAAAAAGTTTCAATACACTTTTCTTATCCAACGTTAAACAAGGGAATTATTAAATATTTTCATGTTATTTTTTTAATCGAAGATTTGGAGAAAAAAATCGAAATTCTTTATTGTTAGTTATTACAAGAGTTCTGGATAGCGAACAAAGAGTTTAGCGTGCAAAGAGTTATAAGTCGGTAAACCAGCTAGATAGTATGATGTAATACACACACTTAAACATGAATATCGTTCTCAAATACTCACACATGCACAAAGAGACATACCATTCTATTACAGTGAATATGAAGAGTGCCTAACGTACAATTTCTGAACCTCTCAAAAGACTGTTAATAAGGATACAATAAATTATATGCAATCGTAACGTATATTGAATAAAAAATAGCTTGAAAATTAGATTTTTAAACACTCTTCTGAAATAACTATTAATGCCCGGTCACAGCTGCAGACAGCGGAGAAAATAACAAATAACGCACAATGTCCAAATAGTTGAGGTCGATAAACACACGTCACGGACAATAGATGCCAGTGGTGAATTCAAGGTCGAGGCAAGTGCCCGCGTTCTTGGGTATAGAGGTTAATGATGTTTTTCCATTTGTCTCTACGTATAACCTAACATCAAACAAAAATTATCATACGGCACATGACGTAGAAAAGTGATTCAACAATACAGGACCCGTGTCAAAACTGATAAAATAGAATTTTGAGATATTTTTCTCACAAGTCTTCAACTTCAAACAAATTAATATGAAACTCGTCTCCTATATTATGTCAGTAGTATACCTTTTGCGACTCTTACAGGAAACCAACCATCATAAATGAGGTCTCTAAAGAACGTGACGTGAAGAATTGAATTTTGACTTTTAAATGGTAAGATTCGTTGAAAAAATAAAACGTATCTAAATATTCATATCAAATGCAACCCACAACGCTTGATTGCATTGTCAAAATCTATGAAGTTAAATAACTTCTAAATGAAGCGCTGTAGGGCCTTAAAAACTAAAATCTTAAGGCCAACAGCTTCAAAGAAACGTTCCTTACACCGTAATCTATAGGTTGAGATGTTTTTGGACATTCAAAGTGAAATTCTCTGCAATACCTTATGCTATGAAGAAACGTCACGAAAGAAGCTACAGTGTACTATGGGACGACCGAGACTCAAGAAAGAAGCCCACGAATTGTCAGGGTATTTTGCGTGTGAATCCAAAAAAAGAAGGCAGAAATTTGCGAAGGACAATATCAGAGAGCTAAGAAACTAAATCAAACTATGATGAAAAGAGAGCTATTACACCTTTTGATGTTCTTCGTCAAAAAGAAGAAAGAAACAATATTGGCAATGAATGGACGATTATATACAGTGAAGAGTGAAGACTGTATCTTCTTATGATTGTTTTCTATTTTACGTGTGCCAGTATTTTGTTATCAGTAGTAATCCAGTGAAATTCTCAAGACCGCGTGTTCCGTCATGTTACTGCATTGAAAAAGATGGGAAATAATACTTTCCCTACAGTGAATAGTAATTTCATCGAATTAATTTAAATCTTGGACAAGTTGAAACATTTGCAAGAAAACTAGAAGGACTATTGTCGTAGTACATTCAGTGCTGTAAATTCTATTATGAGCAGATTAGTAAACTATCTAGATGATATGTTCAAGCAAGTTAATTTATTATTAAACAGATCTATTTATTAATTATTGAATAACAGTGTTAGAGATACAGCTGATTTGTCTGCTTTCTGCAGTATTTCCTTTTCTATTACTCCTCATGCACATACATTTTTGAGAAAATCGGGATATGTTCCTCTCCACAACTACGATCACATAAGTTATGAACTGCTTCTCGATAAGATCGAGCAGGTAAGATTTTGAACTGTGCTGAAAAGAAATTCAAAACATTGCAGGAATTAGATTGCACAATTTCATTAAAGTTCGATGGAATTTATATGAAATCTGTTTTAGACAACAAAAGTGGAAATATAGTTGTCACAACGTACACGATAGTCCAGATGCTGCTACGTCACCACGTGTTTAATTGTTTATATAAATTCCTCTTCTATATTTCAGTAATATAGATGAGTTTTGCGGCTCTCATAAGCAACCAAATTTTATAAATCAGGTCTCGAAAGAAAGAGAATTTCACGCAAACGTGACGAATTTCACTTTGATTTTCAAATATGAAGGATTTGTTAAAAAAAGACGCATCTAAATATTCACGTCAAATGCAATCCGCATCAGTAACTAGCATTGTTAAAATGTATTTGGTTAAATAACTCCTAAACGAAGCCCTCTAGGGTCTTAAACTCTGGAATTTGGAGGCCGGTTGTCTTAAACACGTTCCTCGCACCGTAATCTGTAGAACGAGAGCTTCTTGGACATTCTATTACATTTTGCTGGACCGGCTCTTCTGGATATTACACCACATGTTCAGAGACGTGCAGATTCTGCAACTGTATGTGAAATTAATCTTCTTACTGATATTCGAGGCGATTGAATTGCACTGGTATACCTCTCAGTTTGGTAATAAAGTTAAATAATATTCCAAAGAATAGGGTTGTACTTGCCCGATATTGTATTTTCACATGGACAACTTTATGTAGCTTTCTTAAGAGTTCAAAGCTTTTCTAATATTTTTGTGACTATCAAGGAAAACTAAAAGCTAACTCTCACGCAAGGTAGTCTAATTACTTCAAATGTTGTTTTTTAAGGAATTATTGAGATTTGTTCCAAGAACATCTGTTAATAACATTGAATAATCCTTTATTCAAAATAGATAGATAGAGAGAGAGAGAGAGAGAGAGAGAGACAGACAGACAGACGGACAGAGACAGAGAGAGAGACAGAGAGAGAGACAGAGAGAGAGACAGAGAGAGACAGAGAGAGAGACAGAGAGAGAGACAGAGAGAGAGACAGAGAGAGAGACAGAGAGACAGAGAGAGACAGAGAGAGACAGAGAGACAGAGAGAGACAAAGAGAGAGACAGAGAGAGACAGAGAGAGACAGAGAGAGACAGAGAGAGACAGAGAGACAGAGAGAGACAGAGAGAGAAAGAGAGAGAAAGAGAGAGACAGAGAGAGAGACAGAGAGAGAGACAGAGAGAGACAGAGAGAGAGAGACAGAGAGAGAGACAGAGAGAGAGACAGAGAGAGAGAGACAGAGACAGAGAGACAGAGAGAGAGACAGAGAGAGACAGAGAGAGAGACAGAGAGAGAGACAGAGAGAGAGAGACAGAGAGAGAGACAGAGAGAGAGACAGAGAGAGAGACAGAGAGAGAGACAGAGAGAGAGAGACAGAGAGGGAGACAGAGAGAGAGAGACAGAGAGAGTGAGACAGAGAGAGAGAGACAGAGAGAGAGAGACAGAGAGAGAGAGACAGAGAGAGAGAGACAGAGAGAGAGACAGAGAGAGAGAGACAGAGAGAGAGAGACAGAGAGAGAGAGACAGAGAGAGAGAGACAGAGAGAGAGAGACAGAGAGAGAGAGACAGAGGTCATTCATATCGTAAGTGTAGTGCACGTTTTATGGCGGGAAGAGGCCTCAACAAAGGTACCTCCCCCCAGGGGACAAGCTCTAAGCCCCCACTACTCTCCTGACATGTGGTGGTATAATACATGTGAGAGTGTGTAAGGGGTGTGGATAAGACAAGGACGAGAAAGGAAAGATCGCGCGTGGTCCGGTGTTTGTTATGGTACTGCTCCGGCATTCGCCAGGTATTGGTCGAAAAATACACGGGAAACTACTGATCAGGACAGCGTCTGAAATCGACATATCTATGTAGCTCGAATCCGCCATCATAATTTATGAAACGGGAGGGGTGGCTGAGGGCATCAACAGATGTCACTGCAGTGCCTCTGACTGGGAGGTCCTAGATTCGAGTCCCGACGGTGGCAGGATTTTCGACACTAGCTTGTCAACTAGGTCGAATTCAGTCGTTGTCTATGGAAGAATTCTAACAGCCGACTGCTCTGATCAGTAGTTTTCCGTGGTTTCTCGGTTCAACACCAGGCAAATGCCGGAGCAGTACCCACACAAACACGCCAGGGACACGTGCGACCTTTCTTCCTCTTCTTTGTCCTACCCTCACCTCTTACTTACACATGCCTACATTAACATGCACAACACTACCATAAAAGCCGGGAGGCCAGTCGGGAGCTTAGAGCTTGTCCGGCCTGGGGCGGTGCTCCACAGGTGGGAGATACGTGTTTGGGGAAACCCCGCTAGCTGACGGTAGGTCGGCGCTGGATCTGGCAATCCAGCGGAGGACGATCACCGCCACCTCCCGAGGGATAACACGTATTACACTTACGTGACTAATGACCTTAACAGTTGACGCGCCGGGAACCGCTAACAATCAATCATGAATTCGGGAAATCGCACAAAGAGACGTAGTCGTGCGCCAGTCTTTCCTAATTTAGAAATATAACCGAATATAAGAAATATCATTTACAAACACGTCTGTCATATTTTTATAGGGGTCCACTTGCTACTTTCTTGTACCAGAGTCCGTATTTTCTCTCGTCGACTCTGCTTACAGCAGGACTAAATGAATGATTGACGGATTGATATGCAAGGAATATGAGTAAATGTGGGTGAAATAAAGATAATTTTATAAAGATTTTCTCAAAATGGGTCCCATTTTTTTTATTTTCTCGGTTAAAGCAAAGGACACTTATAAACATGTCGCAAGTCCTATTTTCGTTGAACTCTATAAATTTTCGAAAACTGCAAGAGTTTCTAATTTTCAGCTTCTTCATACAAATACAATATTGCAAATGAAGATCTTTCCTTTCCCGTATACGTACGTATATACGGAGTAATAAACGAAGTATAGGGAAAGTTATATATTGCTGCAAAAAATCGATTTCGTGATTTCGACGGAAATACAAGTTTTGCAGTCACCTGATAGAGAAAAATTGTTTTTTTTAACGTCCGTCCGTCGGTCGGTCGGTCGGTCGGTCGGTCGGTCTGTCCGTTCATCAGTCTGTCTGTCCGTTCATCAGTCTGTCTGTCCGTTCATCAGTCTGTCTGTCCGTTCATCAGTCTGTCTGTCCGTTCATCAGTCTGTCTGTCCGTTCATCAGTCTGTCTGTCCGTTCATCAGTCTGTCTGTCCGTTCATCAGTCTGTCTGTCCGTTCATCAGTCTGTGAACAATACTAGAGCCTAAACCATGAGTAGGACTTTTTTCCAAATTGAAGAAAACCGTGTCGATCTGGCTCGAGTCGGTTTTTTGAGATTTAAAAAAAGTCTTTAAAATGTGTGAGTACTTTACATGAAGTCCTCCGAACAATTTCAAAATTTTCAGAAAAATGGCTCAAAATGTTTTCTTTAAATTTCTTGTAAGAATATAATAACAGAGTTATAAGGGAGGCACCATTCCCTCCTTCACCTCCTTCCCTCTCTACCCCTCCCTTCCCTTCCCTTCCCTTAAGTTTTGCGATTTTCTGCAAAAATAAGCTTCAAGTAGAAAAATTGGTATCACCAGTGTATTTGCCATGAAATTTCGTTCTAGGACCCTGGTTTTCAGTAAAGTCCGTATCCTGTCAAAAATCGGAAAATTTCGTCGACGAATCTTTACATATTTTAACACAAAAAATAAATCCCCCTATATCACACACTATCAAACATATCAATTCTAAAAGCACTAACGTGTTTCAAAATTCATGTACTGGCAAAAAAATTTCATTTGTCATATTCGGCAGAGAAATGTGCCTTCTAGGGACATTGACTTGAAAGACGCGTATTTTCGAATTTACAACACTTTGAAAATAATAGCCAAATTCTACAAGCTCTATCTCCTAAACTATTCAAGCTACATCGATGAAATTAGCAAAGGAGATTGTATATAATTCGTAATCTACACTTTATCAGAATCTTAAATGGGTAATAAAATGCTCATATCTCACACACTATCGATCATATTTCAATTCTAAAACCACTAACATATTTCAAAGTTCATTTACTTCCAGAAAATGTCATCATTTGTCATATTCGGATGAGAACTGTGCCATCTAGGGACATTGAATTGAAAGACTTGTATTTTCGAATTTACAACGCTTTGAAAAAAATTGTCAAATTCAATAGGCTGGATGGCCCGATCCAGCGCCGACCTACCGTCAGCTAGCGGGGTTTCCCCAAACACGTATCTCCCACCTGTGGAGCACCGCCCCAGGCCGGACAAGCTCTAAGCTCCCGACTGGCCTCCCGGCTTTTATGGTAGTGTTGTGCATGTTAATGCAGGCATGTGTAAGTAAGAGGTGAGGATAGGACAAAGAAGAGGAAGGAAAGGTCGCACGTGTTCCTGGCGTGTTGGGTACTGCTCCGGCATTTGCCTGGTGTTGAACCGAGAAACCACGAAAAACTATTGATCAGAGCAGTCGGCTGTTAAAATTCTTCCTTAGACAACGACTGAAGTCGACCTAGTTGACAAGCTAGTGTCGAAAATACTGCCACCGTCGGGACTCGAATCTAGGACCTCCCAGTCAGAGGCACTGCAGTGACATCTGTTGATGCCCTCAGCCACCCCTCCCGTTTCATAGATTATGATGGCGGATTCGAGCTACATAGATTGTCGATTTCAGACGCTGTCTGGAAAAGAATTCAAGCGACCGGCTGCTCTGATCAGTAGTTTCCCGTGTATTCTTCGATCAATACCTGGCGAATGCCGGAGCAGTACCATAACAAACACCGGACCACGCGCGATCTTTCCTTTCTCGTCCTTGTCTTATCCACACCCCTTACACTCTCTCACATGTATTATACCATCACATGTCAGGAGAGTAGTGGGGGCTTAGAGCTTGTCCCCTGGTGGGAGGTACCTTTGTTGAGGCCTCTTCCCGCCATAAAACGTGCACTACACTTACGATATGAATGACCTCTCTATCTCTCTCCATCTCTCTCCATCTCTCTCCATCTCTCTCCATCTCTCTCCATCTCTCTCCATCTCTCTCCATCTCTCTCCATCTCTCTCCATCTCTCTCCATCTCTCTCCGTCTCTCTCCGTCTCTCTCCGTCTCTCTCCGTCTCTCTCCGTCTCTCTCCGTCTCTCTCCGTCTCTCTCCGTCTCTCTCCGTCTCTCTCCGTCTCTCTCCGTCTCTCTCCGTCTCTCTCCGTCTCTCTCCGTCTCTCTCCGTCTCTCTCCGTCTCTCTCCGTCTCTCTCCGTCTCTCTCCGTCTCTCTCCGTCTCTCTCCGTCTCTCTCCGTCTATCTCTCTCTATCTCTCTCTATCTCTCTCTCTATCTCTCTATCTCTCTCTATCTCTCTATCTCTCTATCTCTCTCTATCTCTCTATCTCTCTATCTCTCTCTATCTCTCTCTATCTATCTATCTCTCTCTATCTCTCTCTATCTATCTATCTCTCTCTATCTCTCTCTATCTATCTATCTCTATCTATCTATCTCTATCTCTCTATCTATCTCTCTATCTATCTCTCTATCTATCTCTCTATCTATCTCTCTATCTATCTCTCTATCTATCTCTCTATCTATCTCTCTATCTATCTCTCTATCTATCTCTCTATCTATCTCTCTATCTATCTCTCTATCTATCTCTCTATCTATCTCTCTATCTAACTCTCTATCTATCACTCTCTATCTATCACTCTCTATCTCTATGTCTCTATCTCTATGTCTCTATCTCTATATCTCTATCTCTATATCTCTATCTCTATATCTCTATCTCTATCTCTATATCTCTATCTCTATATCTCTATCTCTATATCTCTATCTCTCTATATCTCTATCTATCTCTCTATCTCTCTATATCTCTCTATATCTCTATATCTGTCTCTGTCTCTTTCTATCTCTCTCCCTCTCTCTCTCTCTCTAAATATTTTTTAAATTTTATACTAGATTTTTTACATCATATGTTTATTCATAAATATCTTACTTTACAAAATACAAAGAATATATTGATAAAGTATCCAAAAAAATCAGATTCTATTACCACTCCCATCCTACGTGGGAGAGAATCCACAAGTCTCGCCGCATAGTTTTGACCGTGAGCGGCATTGTTAAGTCCCGGATCAGGCCAGTTTTCGGCCATGGCGCGTCCCTCTGCCCAAAGATTTTCAATAGGGTTCAGGTCTGTTGCGCATGGTGGCCAGTCATCTTGTTTCTCGGCAAACCACGATTGAAGCCATAGAAGTCATGAACAGGAGACTGGTCCTGTTGGAATTGAATTATACCCTTAGGATGCAATAGTCTTACTGATGGGATCATGATATCTCTCAGGATGTGGATGTACTGAGTGGCATTTAAGTGGCCTTCGTTGGATCATTCCAACCCCACAAGGTGACATCCAGTCCCAAACTGCTACGGAGAAACTATCTGACTTAGGTACTTGCTTTACATACCGAGAATTATAGCGGCTTCCTTGGGTTCTGGAAACGCGAACGGGTCCATTACTTGCGGAGGAGAATATACTCTCATCTGCGAAAATAACAGCAGCCCAGAATCGATGTAAATGTTCCTCCACAAATGCCAGTCGATAGATCTGGTGTTCTGTCAGCTTCGATTTTAGAACTGCACTTCTGGATCGCAGACCAGCCTCCGAAAGTATGTTGCGAATGGTTCTGGAACATCCAGGTAATCTGGTGGTTCTTCGCGGTTGTGAAGAAGTTTGAAAAGAGTTTTCCACCACTGCTTGTATCAAAACTTCATCTTGGGCAGCGTCTGAAATACGCCAAAGCCCCGTACCTAGTTTCCTCCCGGATTTTCCCGACTCTCCATAACGTTTAAGCCAGTATTGTGCGGTGCTTGCCCCAACGCCATGCCGACCTGCCGCCTGAAATAGAGAGGTGACCTCATCTACTAATGCGATAACTCGCTCTCGTGTGGCTTGGCTTTGGTAAGCCTTGTCGTATAATGAATACGGAGTAGTTCAATTTGCTTAGCCGCGATTTTTCTTTTCTTACCGAGTGGCAACGCTGTAGAGCCCCTTATCTCCTTTAGACCTGCAGTCGAAAACACGGAAGTACTTCGAAGGACAGATACAAGTACCGTGAAGTTTACGAGAGAAAATCGATAATCTCTCTCAACAAAAGAAATGAGTTTATTCCACTATTATATGACCTAGAATATTACAGCAAGCAAAAAACATCACTAAAATGGCTAATTGGCAGTCTAATGTTTAACTAGAAGCAGCCATATTTTGCGTTAATTGTTGGTAGAAATAGTTTTTTGAAATGAAAGAAATCGCTATTTAGTGTCATTATTTTTTATTTACAATCTGTATTACATTTTTTGTGCATAAAAAATGCAATACACGTATTGGATTTCTACATTCATCTGAAATAGATGTTTGTATGATATTGTAATTAACTCCAATAGCATAATCAAAGTCTAGGAACATTTTCGCTTTAAAATTAATTTTCGACAAATTGTATATTGAAATTTATTTTATTTTACTTTACAGCTACGAAATCTCAATACCCATGTAATTAAGGCCTCCCACATGAAGGCAAGGGATATCAGAATTATTCATCATCAGAACCAATGGACCACATTCATCATCAAAACCACCTTATTTACATTGCAAATTCAAAGCCTTGTCACATTAAGAATTATTGCAATTGCCGAACATCAACAGTTCCATCATTTTTATTCACATTATATATCAATAGCATAGGGGAATCTATACACGCAATTACTATTTTATTTATTTATATGTAGTAGTATAGTAGAAATAAAAGGCATATCAAGGCGAACAGATGTCAAAACGGAATTTAATTGATTACTTAAATATACAAAAATAAGTCGATATTTCTTGCCATAATACTAGAATTTTGTGATATTACTTGTTAAGCGAATTGTCTTTCCGAGCTTTAACGAGTGCAATTTCATGGTCATTTTTTGTGTTCTACGGCAGTGAAACAGTTTTGTTCGAATGAAAGTGAAAATAATATCGCAATATTTTAACATTCTTCTTATTTGCGATTTAAGATTATTATCTATAAGACTATAGAAGATTATATTATTTTGGTCTCAATGCCGTACGTCCAGACCTCCTATTACCACTTTTTTAGAATAGCTTGTTTGCATTCCTCTTTCGCGATCGCGAATTTTGCCTAAATTAAGCATAACATTGACAACTGTAGGATGTTGTGATTCAGTGAATTTTATGACACTGAAGAATAGATAAAATACCTACGTAGACTGGGAATCGAACCCGCTACTCCACGAGCACTGAGCCATTCTTTCGCTCTGCTAACACTCCTCTCATAACAACACATTTTATATTAACGAAACTTGAAAGCAACATTACGTTTACAAAAATGTATGTCAATTCAGTTTCACTGGGACAAATCACGGGTCTTTTTCCTCTGTACTACTACTATTTAGCCGTCAATTAACGTTAAGGTATTTTATACGCTCTCCAATAAAATAAATTTAATCTTCATAGTTCGATCTACAGAAAGTAGTTTCGAAATATATATATATATATAACTACAACTATATAATATAGAATTACAACTAGCACACTACAACAATATACAACTAGTTACAGAACCCAAAAAGAATTTCCCTGCAAGAGAAAAGAAAGAAAGAAGTTTCATTTTTACTTTCTCACACTTATTTTGTAAGTTGAGATAGTTATGTAATCATGCGCTGAAAAACGGCGACGTTTCGGCGAAATGCCCGGACATTTTCAAATGAAGCTCCCGGTCATATTAATTTTTTTCTCAAAAAATGACCCCTTTTTTTGTAAAATCGAGTAAAATACATTTATGAATGTAGTATATATGTCTGATTTGCAGGGTGAACTCTGAATTTTCAATACTTTTGAAATATTTTGAAATGTTTCGGGCGTCTTCCTACAACAACAGGAATGAAGATAGAGATTTTTTCTTCAAATAAAATGTGTTATCCATAGTAAGTACTTTCATTAAGGTCATGTACATTTCTTTGAAAATTTTAGTACTTTTCGCGCAATATTGCGTTCAATATGTGCCATTTTAAAAAATAACAAAAACGGATAATTTTGTTCTTTAAACTTTTGGTAGAGAGAGTGCTAAATGTACTCTTTGAGATGACATAAACATCATTTTGCTCTATTTTTTGCTTTTTTCAAAAATTACGTAAATTTTATTTTTTGACCTGTCTTGCACATCGTTAATGCTTACATTAAAGACAATTTGTTCAGATTATATTTATGAGTATGAGACATTATATGACATTATTTAAAGTACATGTACTCATAAATACAAGGAACATATAAGGAACTCATATATAACGAACGAGTTTCTCGAAAACTCAATCGTTTTCTCTAAAAACTAGCTCAAAATTCCGTATTTTCAGAAACGTTCAAACACCATTTTCTCAAAAACGGCTCCATTTTTTTCTCAAATTTTTTTATTCGTCGTTTCATTTCGAATAATTGACCCTAGTAGATGACGCGTCCGGAATCACTAAACAATCAATCAATCCAATCTAGCAATGACAGATCCTTGTGTCACTATGTTTTGGCGCCGTATTATATGAAAATTTATTATTTTACAGATATCTAACTGGTTTAAGCATTGACCAAGCTGATACTGAAAATGATTAGTATTGTGAAAGTCAGTAGTAAGGGGTTGTTGATCTTCGTATTTGATGAAAATGCCACATGTATTGAAATCGAAAGGCAATAATTAACACTCGTGTGAAAATATTTAATGAAAACAAGTTTGTTTTCACCAAAAATACAAAAAAAAATATTATTGAAATTTAATTTCAAAATGAGTCTTTTCCAAATTTTTAGCTAAACTTTCTTCGTAATGATTCGTTATTCTTGAATTATCTTATACTATTGCTTTTACTTTCACTAGCCATGGGCATTAATCCCAAATATGTAGCAGCAAAATGTTTTAAACAAATGATATGACACTTTCTTGTTTTCTCAAAATAGACTAGAATGGAAAAGTCCCATTTTAAAACTAGGCCCTTCAATTAATGTTATCTGACAGCATTTAAGTTTTACATATATTGATTGCTCCACGTGAGTTGGAAAGTTTTTTGTTTAGTTTTTAAATAAAAAAAATTGTAATGTTTTGGTGTTATTGAACCTGCTCATGCCGGCTGAAATGTTTTAGAAATCTCCAAAAGGTATGAGCGTCCATACATCGCTGAGCAAATTGAACCGTTATAAAAAATGCTCGAGCGGTGCAGGGTTAACATTTATTATTGTTATCTCCACAGTACATAATGCATATTTTTAATTTTAAATACAAGCGATCAATTTTCTAATTTCTTCAGAATTGAAATATTCGCCTTCTTCGCGAAAGCGAATTTTGACCGCTTTATGTATAAAATTGTCAAGACAAATGTGGGATGTTGTAATTTAGTGGGTTTTAAGGCACTGTTGAATGGATAAAATATCAATGTAGACTGGGACTCAAACCCGCTGCATTACTTGTTCCAGACCAACACTTTGATACTGAGCCATTCCTGCGTTCTTTCGTTACTTCTCTTATAACAACACATTTTATATTAATGAAACTTGAAAGCAACATTACGTTTACAAAACTTAATGTCAATTCAGTTTCACTGGGAGGAATCACGGAAGTCTTTTTCCTCTGTACTACTACTATTTAGCTCTCAATGAACGTTAAAGTATTTTATACGCTCTCCAATAAAATATCTCCGTAGTAATTTAATTCTAAAATAAACGTTAGATAGCGCTGTCGGCAAGCAGGGATGTCAAGCGCCATCAACCACTCAGCCAAGCCGTTTTTGACGCGAAACTTCATGTGTCCAAGAGTGTATATAATTGTATTGGCACCAGAGTGAATTTAATACATACAAAATGGTTTGTTACTCTTACTGTTAGCTTTGTTCTTTATAAAGACAATAATGGGAAATAAATCACTAAACGTTTTGCCAATTGAACTGATGTAGAAATTCTATAGATCTGTGCCTTTCAAAAGACTAAAATGAGGCAGAGGTAATTTGTATTAAAATTTTGAAGTGTGCATTAATTTCACATCCCCTTCAAGAATGCTCTCATTGCTTCTTGGTAGGATTGTGAGATCCATAAAAGGCTTAAATATTCATTACAGGTAAATAATTTAAATTTACAATTTTTCAGAGAAGCACTGTTTTTAAACTAGAGATAAATATAATATTCTGATAAATTCATGTTCTACGTGTTAACATTTTTACATTTATCTAGGAACTCAAAGGAGCACATAACATATTAAAAAAAAAAGTACTGGGACCAAAAGTACATAGATTGCAAAGAGTAAATTATGGATATTTTCCTTGTTTAAAAAAAAAATGAAGAAAGATCAACATTTGGAAATCTTTCATTGTTCTTAGCGAGACCTGAAAAAATAGTTAATATTTGAACATCTTCATTTTGTAATAAAATTTGCTCATCAATTTATTCCAATTATTATATATTTTTTTTAATTAGCATGAAAACTTCACAAATATGGCTTTATGCTTATAATCTGGAAAATTCCCAGAAAATATGCTGCCTTCAATTTTGAAACTTAACTTGGAATTTCTTTGAATATAATACATATAATTATACTTGAAATATGAAATTTAGAATTGTTTAGAATGTAGGTGCTCGTTTTTAATTCACTAATGAATAAAAACCATTATTTCACTTTTAAAAAAGTTAAATATAAATTTTATTCGAAAATTGAATTGAGAGGGTCAGGGGTTAGCACATCCAAAATAAAGGGATAAGATTTATTTTAATTATTATTCCTAATGATTGTCTCAATATTTTAGATTAAGGATTTAATTCCACTGGGATTATATACAATCAAATATCTTAATACTTTCACATTAAATAGCCAAATTAATATGAAATATAGAGGGCTACAATGTTTTGTGAGCCAGATGTGACCACATTATTAAACACAAAGAAAGATTTAAAATTATAAAATTACATCTAATAGAATGACTCTTAATTATTATTAATTCTAATTGAATTACTCAAAAGTTAAATATTATGATCTAAATGCTGTCAAACACGTTCATAGAAATACAATATATTAACAGCAAGCAGCAGAAAGTAGAGAAGGATTTTGAGAAATGTCTTGATTTACACAAACTTTGTTTTACAAAGGTTATGTTGCCCCAAACCCCTTTATCATAAGTAATAGTGACTTTCCAACATTATTTTCATACTATGAAGAAACAATATTCCTGAAAACTAGCATATTGGGCTAAAAAGAGGTGTATAATAATGATGTTATCTAAATATTGTTTATGACTGGTTTCAACCAAGAAATTGATTAAAGTACCAATGATCATTCTATATTTAAATAATGTTTTATATTGAAATTTGGAAATACACATGGATGTACTGTTATATTTTTATTTCTTGCTCACAATCACAAAACAAAACAGTAATTCAAAAATATTTATGACGCTCTGAACCGAAATTACACCTGCCCTGCCCCTGAAATACTTCGTGGGTCCGCACCTGATTAGTGATCTATTATCAGGCCTTCAAGCGTAAAATTATGAAACAAGCACACAGCAAATGAATACGCCCCCGGTCACGCTGATATACGAGTCATTCTATACAAAAGATTTTCTGTCCTCAAAACGTTTCCTTCTGTGAACTGCAATGAAAATTAATATGTATTTATTACTACTGTACGTGTGGAAGGCGAGCTCAAAAACACAACTGAATGCTGTGGCACCTGCACGCAACGTGTTGGCTGATTCTCTGACCTTGAGTCAGAGAGTTCAAAATCCAGTACATTGTACTTGAATCGTATTCTCCGCCACAAGTATCATTGCGCGTTGAGTGAAACATAAGACCGTATGCATTTTGTGGCAGATTTTATCTCTCGTCGAGAAGGAAAGATTTTTCTTGCCTCAGTCAAGAAGAATCGAATCCAACGAAAAATTCTTGGCTTCCAAATACATGTCCGTTGCAGACAAACATAATAAAAATTATATTTGCCAGAGTTCATAATTAATTGCTATGTATTGTTCTAATTTTATTATTTTCATTAAAAGAATTCTTCTGAATTTGCGTTGCTTATCAAAAAGTATGTTTTCCTCGCGTTTTGAAGGACTGACATTAAAAATAAAAGAAACAAAAAAATTATGAGAAATATTTAAAAATGACAAATAGAAAATCTCGACATTCACATGCCGCTGCTTCAACAATGTTCTCATTAACAGTACTGTCGAGTGTCGCCGTCTCCTTAAATCGAGGACCCGAATGTGCACGACGAATAGGATCGGAAATGACCGGACACACCGCGTACTTGCTCAGCAGACGCTGCCCGCAACTGCTGTGTGCTGTCTTGCCACTCCTGCCACCACTCGCAACATTGTGAAGCGGGACTCGCTGCCAAGGGCGTATAAGTGTATTTTCTGACTTTTACACACCAATTACATCGCATGGCAAATACTGAACAGTAATTAAATAATCGAGTGTTATTTAGAAGTGTGCAAATCATGGAACTGCCTCAGAAGCTAACAACAGATTTAAAGATCGTTCAACATCAAATGAAACTCGAGATACAAACTCACCAGGTAAGTTTATTATAATAAATTAATGTGTTAACTTAATGTTGTAAGTTCTCTAAAAATGTGCAAATAATAAACACAATTTTCGTATCCGTGCTAAATATAATAAACAGAGTTGCTTTTTATGTGCGCATGTTTTATGTGACGTTTTATAACACTGCGCTCGGGCAAGGTATCGCATGCCTCCCCAGTGCATTATATCTAAGAAAGCAATTAAATACAAATTATCTTATTATATTAAGGCGCATCTGAATTTGTCAGACGTTACAGTGTGTCGGCGTGGTTTTTTTAACGACATGTTACAGTTAATATACGTGGACAATTCGTGGAAATTAAATTTTATTCGGGCAACTTGTTTTTCGTTATTGTGTGCCATGCCGTCCTGTTTTCTCTCGCACCTAACCATGAAAGTCAGCGGCGCAGTAATATTGAAGTCCTGGAAAAGTTAACACAAGACTATATTAGTTCGCCCATATCCTTTTTACTTCTTCGCATCAATATTGATTGAGCCAACTTCATGATAATGCCAACAAGTTTGCCGGTCTTCAAGGTCGTTTGAAGCCATCTGTGGGAACGTCGTCGAACTTGCCAAATGAAGTTTCCGCGTTACTATCATTTACCTTAATAATAAAGTTTATGATCGGATAAACGATTTGTTTGTGAAACCCACTTACTCTGTTCTCAAAGATAGCGCACTGTCCATTTCATAAACTGTTCAATGCTGTCAGTTGTGTACTTTCCTACACATCTTAAATTAGTTACGGCCATGTGCGATTGTTTTCTTGTTATTAGCAAAAGCTCTGTAATGAAAACCGCTTCCATGATATTTATTCCAACAACATAGAAGTTAGATGACAAATTCACATGGCACACTTCCAAAAACTTTATTTTACGCAGGATATTAATTTTATTATTTTAATTAGTATATTTCATTAAGTTTTTCTAGTTGCTATTCACCTTTAATTTTTTGTACTGTTTAATCGCTGTATTTATTGTTGGTAGTTATTAGAAAATTAATAAGATAGTGAAATTATTTAAGATGGTGAAGTTTTTATACTAGTCCCATTCGCGACCGGAACAATAATTTTACATTAAAATTTGTTATCGCTTCGAAGTTTATGAATTAAGAAATCGCTTCGACGTTATACTTAAATTCTTTATTACCAAGAGTTACATACCCTGAAATTTTGGTTATTATTAATATTATTATTATTAATAATTATTAATATTATTATTAATATTATTATTAATATTATTATTTATTAACATTATTATTATTATTATTATTATTATTATTATTATTATTATTATTATTATTACTGTGTATTGAAAATTTGTTTGATAATTTTTAATTTCATGGACAATATAATTCTTTTTAGTTTTCAGTATTGAATAGTAATGATCTTTATTATTGAAAAATGATATTTAAAATGATTAGTAGTATTGATATGAGCTACAAATAAAAACATATTAACCCCATTATGAAATGTAATGCTTTGTAAATTGGTAAAGCAACAGGATTTAGGTTGTTTTTTTTATAGTGATAATAATATTTTCTTTGATATTTAATTTAACTTTATATTATTTCATTTGTCATATATTTGGTGTATATTCAGAGTGTTTAAAATAGGTTCACTACAATCTAAATTCAAATTAATTATGGAGTTAATATGTTTCAATGTATTGCTCCACATCAGA
The DNA here is from genome assembly GCA_038098605.1 of Gryllus longicercus. Taxonomy (NCBI): domain Eukaryota; kingdom Metazoa; phylum Arthropoda; class Insecta; order Orthoptera; family Gryllidae; genus Gryllus; species Gryllus longicercus. The sequence continues at coordinate 479,590 of JAZDUA010000539.1, forward strand.
AAGATTTCCTGCACCAAAAGCAAATTTTAAAGTTGATTCATTTTCAGATAATGAGGATAAAGCAAGCCAAGGATCCTAATGTAAGTTCAATTAACTGGTCTTATATAACATTGGCACAAATAAGTTATACATTGTTAAAAATATTCATTTATAAAAATTATGAACATGATTTTTCAGAACTACAAACTTCATGATGATTTACGGGAAATTGAGAAACGTATATCAAGTCTGGGAGAGAAACAGGTAAAAAACCAATAAAGTGCAATTAGAATAGGTTATAAAGATTATAATGCACTTGTGCTAATGTCTACTTATCTGTTCGTTAACATTAGTTAACTTTAGTTGTACCTACATTCTTGGCCATATAATTTTTCTGTGAGTTTTTTTAGAGGATGGAATAATTTTGAAATTTTTATTTCAAATCTTGTTAAAGAAGTTATTGTTGTAGTCAAAATCATAGTCTTTTTCTATTACTGTGTAACGTCAATTAATTCTTCATTTAATGTTTAGTTTTATGAATATATTAATATAAATATTGATGACCTCTTGAAACTTTATTTACAAGAATAGATGTATTACTTTTTTGTACAATTTTTCCTTTGAATTTATTAATTGTCCAGGATTTTTTTCCCTGACATATTTTGAAAAAGTGACATTTGACTTAATTCATTATGAAGAGTAGCCTTTGCAAAAATAAATTGCATTTTCAAACTTGTCACCAAAAAAATATAAACTGCTATATTAGGGGTCTGAGGTACTGTGAAAAACATTTAGGGAGATTTATCAGTTGAAATCTTATGACTAATAGCAACAATCTACAATGTGCAATCAAGGGATGTGGGGTTGAATTCAATATAACAGATGGATTTAAAGAATTTTTACTTTGTGTTTATAATATTGAAGGTCGGGTAAATTTCAGTTTCTAATAGAATAATCCACATGATCATTTGTCTTTCACAAACATGAATAATCATTTGTTTATTCATAATTGCCTGGAAATGCTGTATACCTGGTCTCTGATTTATAGCCACCTAGATTCTATCTGGAATATAATTTGAAGTAATAGTTATTTAAATTAATAATGGTTTTAGTACTTTTTTTATTCTTCCTTTTCATTGTTCTCTTTGTATGCCGATCCAGGTGTGTGTAGTTGCTTATTTCTGCTGTTTAAATGATTTGGTCTCAGCAAAATTTTTAATGACTGAATTTGTGTTAAGAGTTTGTGGAGATCAAACTATGTCTGTGTTTTGATTTCTTTTTTTTTCTTCCCCTTTTATAGAACCAGCTAATGAGATGGCTGAGGAAGCTCATCACTTCCATTCCTTCTAATAGTGCTTTAATGGCAAAAACTATTGCAACAGCTTTGGGAATTTCTGTAAATGGGACTCATCCATATTCAGGGTTTAATCCTAATAATTTATCTCCCATTAACAGTTGTATATCAATATCTAAAAAGAATAATGCTAATAGTCCCACAAAAGATCAAATTCAAAGCAATGGACTGCCAACTACTCCTGTAAATCTTAAAAATGAAACTGATGAATTATCAGATGAAGTATCTATTAAAGTGGAATCCAAAGAAAAATTTCAGTAAGTAGTTCTTTTCTTTTAATAGAAAACACAGGATAGAATAGTGGTTGAAAATGGAATTGCAAAATAATCTAGCTTGGAAATAAAAATAATTTATAAAATATTTTATAAAAATCTGACTTGCTACTTGCGTTAAAAATTCTTGATGGAAGTTATTGAAAGTGGATTTTTTTTTGACAAAAATAGATATTGAAGGGATACAACATGCAGAATAATAGAAGAACAATGTACTGTCGGTGAATTATTTCATATCTATGAATAAAATAATATTTCAGTCATGGAGCATGTATGGACATAAATTGGCTGTTTATCTTTCACAATCAGCACACTCCTTTTTTTTCTATTGTATGTATTTTCCTTGGATGTGTAATATGAATTCCCTTTTTTACTCCTTTACTATTTCCCTTTAGTTCAGAGAAATTGTTTTCTTCTTTATTCTCCTTTAAGAATGCTACTGCTTTCTTCTTGGATTTCTTTCTTCATGTGTACTTTTTCTCTTTTTTCCAGCCTCTCCTCACTCTGGAGCGTTTGATATGTCCCTCTCTTATTTTGTTTTACTTTTTTATTCTTATATAGTTTATTTTTCTTTCTCTGCCCTACCCACTGCTTACTAGTATCTTCTTTTGTCTTTGTTCGAGATGTTGAGTTGTTATATTACTGAAAATTAAATTGATTATTGTTTATTCCCACATTTCAGTGAAAGGGAAACAAAGTCTGTTTACAAAAATGTACCCGAGATTTATTCATCTCAAGGTAAAACCAGCAAATATCAGGTGTCTCAAAATGCCAATGATATGTGTCAGAAACAAATATCAACAGAAAACAAAGACAGTTCCTTGGAACCTTTAACAGCTGAAAAGGAAAAATTCCTTTCTGCTATCGGTAAGCTCACAAATGCTTTATATTATGTTTCTATTCAACTATTTTGTGTGGTGAGAGTGAATAATATTTTTATATTTTGTATGCAGGTTTAGTTACAAGAGAAATTCTGAAGGATCTTCAAAATAGGCGAGTAGAAAGGAAAAGGAGAAGTACAGCTAACCATACACAGTTTGTTTATGGGAGCAATTGGGATATTTCTTCTAAGGTATGTTGATTTAATTAAAACTAGTTCCTGTAGAAAATAATGTTGCAATTTGAATGTGACATTACACTATTGAGATGAGCTGGTGTATGTCAGACTTTACAGAAATTTAGATAAAGTATTGAATATTCCTTTCTGATTTAATTTTTGTCCCACAGAAACGAAAGAAGAGCAATTATCTCACTTCTTCTGGAAAACAACAGGTTACAAGGCAAGGAACAAAAGTTCAGAGTCCTCGTACTGAAACGCCAACTATATCTTCCAAGCTCAATCCAACTGTGTCAATATTCAAAACTCCATTACCTATTTCTAATCAGAATCAAAACTGCTCTTCTGATAACATTGTAAATAACAGTATTTCCTCACAAAAGGCAGTTGTCAAGTCCGTGCCTGTTGTCTCAAGTGTGGATAATGAACCAGATTCTGTTAGTTCTTCGGATATAACTACATCAGTAGTGATCTACAAATGTAAAGAAGGAGGATCATGCTTTGTGTGTCAGAAGCCAGGTAAGCAAAATTACTTTTAATCATAAAAGGTGTTTTTCCACTCTCTTAATAAACATATATTTCTTCTCTTAATTAGCCTTGCTTCTATAATCTGACCAATTGAAGTGTGGAGTGTTTGCACAATAGTGTAATTTAATGGTCACTGAAAGCTACACAACTAGTTTAGAAATAAACATTTCCACTTTTCGTTTTGAAATTTTAACTCAAAATGCTTTATGGTGAGTAATACCAATGAAAAACAATACTTCAAAGTATAGGAATTGGCATAACTCAAAACCTTTTCATTTATTTACATAGTTCTCAAGTACATGCGTGATATATTCAAATTGTATTCAGTTTGTTTGCCATTAGCTCCTTCTTAACAATTATTTTAGAATTTTCTCACTTCCATGGTCGCTCTGTGATGAAAATAATGTCTTTTCATGGTATATGTTTGGTTTAGTTATTTAGAGAAGAGCTTTCTTTTGTGAATATTGTACTTGTTGAGAGCAAATTGTGCCATGATTTCTGGCATATTATTAAAAGAGAAGGAATAATCAAAATTCTAGACCATGCATACCCAACCCCCTTTTAAAATAAGTTTGTTTCTTCGATCCCCTTAAGATTTTTTATAATCTACAGCAAACTACATAGCTCAAATAATTACTTAAATGAATTTACACGAACATAAACAATTGTTAGAATTATATTTTATATTTTTTATACTATTATCATTTCTAATTTTACAAATATAAGAAAGTTCTCGGAAGTAAAATCGCATATTCTAATTCCATGAAAATTCAATTTTCATTTGTGTGAATGATATTGACTTCCAAAACAAGAACAAACTTAAACTTATTGGATGAAAACAAGTGAAACAAATATTAAATATCAGAAAACAAATAATTATCAATTTAATTAATGTGTCTTCTAATCAATATTAATTGAATAGTTTCATTAGACCATTCAGTCTCCAGTACACACTTACCTCTTTACCTTCAAATGATTCCTTGATCATCATTGATGCCTAATGAGTCGATATCTACAAGGTTGGGAACCCCTGATCTAAAGAGACTTAAAAGGACTTGTGGTCTATAGCAGCAAAAGCTGCTTAACTATAGGACGACATTTATAAACCTTTTTATAAAATGATTAGATCATAGAAATATATTGAAAAATAACATCATTTACTATATGATAGCCGTTAGTAGATAATGTCAGAATGAATTAAGTCAATCATTAAGAAATCAATGCTTTATTGGGAATGTGAATAATATTGTTGCCACGATTGGGAAATGAAAGACTTCTATTTAATAGTTTGTTACAAAATGCTTGATTATTGGCATTAGTGGGTTTGTGTATTAAATGAAAATCATAAGGAAATTTAATTCTTGCTGTATTTTGAATGGAGGATTCTGCGCTATAGACAATTCTCTCCCGAAAAATATTACTTCTCCACCCACTGGAATCATTAACTCTGTATCTTTCACCTTTTATAATATCTCTTGGTAAATATAGGCAATTGGTGCCTAATAATTGCTATTGCTGGGATAATTGGCATTTCAACAAGTATGATATATTCGCATAAAAGTTTAGCTCCTCTAGTTAGGAAATAGAACTTTCATCATAAATGAGCCACATATGTGAATCATACATTTTATCATACTGAGATACAATCTCTGGATTACACTGTTATAAGGTTTCAATCACTGGATTACACTGCACAGTATTATCAGGGATATAAATGATCTCATGCTGAAGAGCTAGATGATCAGATACATACCTTGCATGTTTCGTGATGATCAGATGCCTTGCAATTCTTGTTTCTTTTCAGATTCAAATACCTTCGCTTGTGCCTGCAGTATTAACTATCACCAATCATGTGCTGAAATTGTAGAAAATTGTGTGGGGTGTGGTGGCCAGCTAATAAAAGGCAACATTACAGGTAAAAACTCCTTCAAATCTGCAGCAATATTTCTCTCCTTAATAAGGAGTAGATGATCTACTGTTTTATATTGATGTATAAGAAAATTATTGGTGACATTTAGTAAAATGTTAGCCCTGCCAAAAATAACTTGATATACAGAGATCAAAGAGAAGGTTTTTAATGGGATTGGAAAAAGAGTATGTATGTGTGGAAATGTTATGATGAAGAAAGAACTATAGTATTTTATAAAATGGAATTCAGTATAGGTTAAGGTTAATAATTGGCAACCTAGTACTTAATTGATCTAATATTCATAATAAATTTTCATTAATTTTGTGTTTATAAATTTATTCCAGAGTTCATTTTTTCCTGTGTTCTGAAAACAGTGGATTATTCTTATACATATTGGTGTTGAATTAAATCAGAGATTTATTAAAGAATGTTCTAAAAATTAAAATGTGAATAAATCTTTTAACTGTATTTCTTAAATTTATAGTTTGAATATAAAATTAAATAACATTAAAAATTAATGGAATTGTTCTTTGGTTGTTACAATTTGGAAATTTACATACATGCTTAAAACTTTCTTAACTTCAAAAATAAAAATCCCAAGTTATGTTAATAAATGTTATTAATTGTACACAATAGTTTATTTATAATGTTTCCCAATCTCTTGAAATAATTCTTGAATATCATGGTGATAGTTGCGATCCTGTCAAAGAAACGTATAACCAAGAAGACTAATTTATTTTTGAGCAATGTTTAAATAACTATACTGTAGGTATTAAGAATACTCAATGATGTCTAATTTACTCACAAAACATGAGATCAACAATATTAAATACTTCTGACAGTTACTGGCTACTAAGTCCAGGGAAATACCAACAGTAAGAAGTGATATGAAATTGCTTAGAATGCTAAAGAAATTTGCCAATAGTTACACTAAGGTATGTTAATTTCAGATTCATTCACAATCAAACTTATGAACCTAAAAATTATATACTTTCACCTTAACATTCAAATCAAATGCACAAACAATTTGAGATAAGGTGATGAATAACCATTGATAAATATAGTAAGTTAGACTTCTCTAATTACTAATATATTGTATTACATGATCATTAATTATTTTGTAATATTTGTCTTTAGAATCTATATTTATGCTATCCTTAATGTTGTTGAAATAAAGCAATATGATAGTACTTTTTCAGTGCTGTTAACCAAAATCTATCCAGGGTTTTCCCATCCAATCTTAATGTTTATGGAAGGAAAACCTTTCTTGCATTGTTTTTGAGCAAGAACATAATAACTCCTGTGTAAAGATAAAATTATTATCGGCCATGAATTCACACTAATTGTTTGAAATTTGAACTAATTTAGAATTCATTGAAGTAATGTAAAATCAAGAATAATTCGTGTCAGTGATTGAGTTGCCTAATGGCTGTTTACCAAAATCAGTCCAGAGTTTGATCGTGGGGATTTTTTAAAATAGGATTGTTTTAGCTATGACTTGCAAATGTTCCTTATTTTAATGTTATCTATCCTTTATGAAATGGTATGATATGGTAAAGTAATGGTATTCTGATAATTAGGGTAAAATATCATGGAAGTGGTGCAACTAATTGTGCAAAGAACTCTAGTGCCTAAACTCTATGCAGAATTTTTCCAAAGTTGATATTCTCCAAAGGATCTGAATTAACTGTAGACCCTGCAAATTTGAAACAGGCCTTATAATTATTAGGACTTGGTGTGTGAAGCTCATACCATAGAGCAGGGTGACCAATCTAGTTTGACTGGAGGCAAATTGTTCAAATAGGAAGAGGTTGCAGGTGATCTAACAATTATAAACTAAAAATCTATATAATAATTTCGAGATTTGGAATGTTTTATGAACAACAGCAATGCAATTTGAGAATGTTTTTGTTTGGTTTCATAAACAAAGTTTTGAAAATATTGACCAATAGACTAGATGTAATCTGTTTTTAAATTTGTCAGTTTTATAATACTTAATATATACAACAAACAGAAACGTCAACATAGATTTATAATTAAAATTTCTTGTTGGTCATTGTTTCCTTTAGATTAAGTACAAATTTAGTTGTTCTGATCAATAATAGGCCTAAAGTGCTCACTTGACAACGAAGTGCAATATCTAGTTTTTACATATTTTGGCCTTGAGAATATGTTTTTCAGAAAGTTATATTGATCTCCAAAATTATTATATTTTTAGTTTGTAGAAATTTTTAAGATGAATCTTTATACAATGCAAAATGGAAGTTTCTTGAACTGTAAATACATGAATTGATATGAATCTGAAATATTTTATTTGTCCACTGCAATTGAAATACATTCAAAATCACTTATTGTTCTATCAATTGTTGAGATATTCCCAATATCTTTAAGCACCTACAACATAGGATGACAAACTTATTACAGTAAAATCATTTGTTTTAGATTTTCTTTGTAGTTGCTCCAAAGAATCTACATGTAAACTCATCTGTCCACAAAAGCTCAAATGATATTCAATTTTTATGTGGGTATTTACTTATTTGGAATTTGTGCACAGAGCTTATCTAAAACTTCAAATTTGTTTATTGGGCCAGTTTAAATTGCTATGTAGGCTGGATCTGGCTTGCAGACCATAGGTTTGGAGAGCCTTACCATAAACATTACAAGGGGAGAAACAATATGCACTGAAACTAAAAAGAAAAAGTTGGAAATGTAAATGCTATATAAAAAATATTAGTTTTTAAAATATAAAAGGGCACTCTAATTATTGAATCAAAAGACTAAATGAAAGAGCTCAAAATCATTTTTATTTAAC